>SNQJ01S0002869.1:289650-322183 GCA_010110895.2 Picea sitchensis
TCTTAATAAAATACAACAACAAATGTCTATGGTTATCTACAGGTCATATTGTAAGACCATTGTTTGTTATAGTTGCTGAAATAAAATGAATGTTACAACTGATACGAGATGGTTATTTTTTGCATAGATGTAATAGTTGATTTTTGGTGTTAACTACAATAATATCCATTCTATGTGCAAAACCCTTTGTGGATCCATTGTTAAATTGCATTGATGAAGAGATCTAAAACCAAACATTCATAAAACCAAGAAAAAATTAGCCAACACAAAGAAGGGATCTTATAGTGGTATTAGAGCTAGTATTCCTACCATCATGTGAGTGCATGTTATCTTAATGTTTATGGAGGACAAGGAATATATCACATACAAGAGACATAAAAGGTATGATAACATATTTCATTTAGAGTCAGAGTTAGAAGAAGAGGAAATACTGGGGGAAATGAATGAGCCACCTGAGGGTATCACTCTGAATATTTTGAATGACCTTTCAAGGGGGAAACAACAATTGGTTCATATTCTCACCTAGCTTATAACAAATAATCAAGGGAATCAAAACAATGTAGACAAAAATGGTTCAATATGGTAAAACAAGAACAACAATAACAATGGGAACCATGCAGAAGGGAGACACACTCATATAACTGCACAAAATAAAACTCGAACAACTARCAAAGTGACCTCTAGACCTCTGTTACCTCAATTATTGGAAGGACAACAAGATGGAAATCAGGGACATCAAGGACACGGTGAAGGGTTTTTTTATTATTTGAGGGAGTATCAAACTCTTAGCGAGGAATTTCATGCAGCTATGTMTTTACAAAATTTTTGTACCATCAAGTACATGAATATTCCAAGGGAGTGCAACAGGGGCCTAGAGAATTTTGATCTTCTTCAAAAGGTTGGGAAATTGTCTATCCCTTCCTTTGATGACTCACCCAAATGCACTTCCAGAGCTTGTGCTTATAAGTTGTACACATATTTCCAACTCAGTCCCATGTTGCAAACATAGGCCATTAGATTTCCTACATTTCTTTTGGATGAAGAGGCCCATGAGTGGTGGTACCATGGGCTAGTCACAATAGGGCATGCTAGTGTTACATCATACATGGACTTCACACAAAGGTTGATTGAAAAATTTGATAAAAAGGATCCAAAGTTTCCTTTCAGAGAGTTGGCACAACTCAAGTAGATTGAGACAATGGATGTTTACATTTCAAAGTTTCATAGGATAACAATCATGGTGACAGATGTGTTAGAGCATAAGATGATTATTTTTTTTGTTGAAGGACTATTTGATCCCTTGCATTGTTGGATTAAGGCCTTCAAACCATCATATCTATAAGATGCTATCATTATATCACGAGACATGGAGTATTCAATCCCAAAGAATAAATTTCCTTCTAAACCTTTCCTTCTAAACCTTTCCTTCCTCAGAAAAAAGAAGAAGACAAGAAACCCTCCAGAAGGAGTGACTTGGGAAAGATAGATTGGATGATGAAACTCGTAAATAACTGAAAAGGAAGAAACTTTGTATCAGTTGTAAGGAGTCTTAGGAAGTGAGTCACATGTGCATGGGTAAGGGTAAGGTGCATTACATATAGGTTMTTTCAGATAGTAATGGGGAAGAGGAAACATGACAGGCTYAGGGAAGAGATCTCAATAGTCTAAATGATGAGCATCCAAATGAGGAGGTTAAGGGTGGGACTATTTCCACTCTATTAGGTGTTCCTAGATTTCACACTTTCAGAATCCATGGAATATTGTAGGGACAATGTGTCCAAGTTTTGATTGATGGTGGGGAAACCCACAACTTCATTGACTCAACTCTTGTGGCTCGGAGAGGCATTCCTACAGAATACTTTGAGGGATTTAGTGTAGTGGTGGTGGATGGGTACAATATGAAATGCACATAGAAGGTTCCACGACTGGATGTGATGTTTGGTAACTACACGGTGACATATGAATTATATGTAGTTGAATTGACAATCACAAATGTCATCTTGGGTGTTCAGTGGATTTATTCCCTGGGAACACATTATCAGAACTACCAAACAATGGAGCTGGAATTTAGGGCAGAAAATGGTAAGAAGGTGGTTATGAGGGGCATGTTTAATGGTGCTCCTAAGATTGTTTCAACCAAGAAGATGGAAATAATATTTAGGCATGAATATGTAGCTTGCATAACAAAGTGTCTCATTAAGTCTAAGAAGTCTTCAATTAACATCCTACTTTACCATGCAGACATTCAATCATTGCTGGGAAAACATGACCGGGATTTTGTAGGGATTCCTCCTGGGAGACCTCTTGACAAAGGCTTTGAGCACACCATTGAGTTAGAAGAGGGGGAAAAACCAGCGATAACTACTCCTTATAGACACCTGAAGAAGTTAAAGGATGAAATAGATAAGGAAATAAAGGATATGTTAGATATGGGGAATATCAAACCCAGTTCCAGTCCATTCACTTCTTTAGTGGTCTTGGTTAAGAAGGAAAAAACCATGAGGATGTGCATTTACTATCGATCCCTAAATTAAAAAACAATAAAAAACATGTATACCAATCCCAAGATTGATGAGTTGTTGGATGAGTTGCATGGAAAAATATATTTCTCAAAGATTTATCTTCAATCAGGGTATCACCAGATCATGGTTAGGGAGAAGGGTATTTACAAGATTGCTTTCAGGTGTCATTATGGGCACTGCTATTTCTTGATCATGCCATTTGGTTTGACCAATGCACTTGACACTTTTCAATCTTATATGAACCACATCTTCAACAAGCAGTTGCAGAAGTTTTTGTTGGTGTTCTTTGATGATTTCCTTATATACAATATGACATGGGAGGATTACTTGAGGCAGTTAGATTTGATATTGGGAATTATAGGGGAGAATTTATTGTATTCCAAGGAATCAAAATGTGAATTCAACATGAAAAATATTTTGTATTTGGGCCATGTGATCAGTGAGCAGGGTGTGTAGGTACATTAGGAGAAGATACATGCCATATTGGACTGGACACCTCCTAAGACACTTACAGAGTTTCATGGATTCTATGGATTCTGCACTTATTATAGACACTTTCTTAATGGGTTTTCACAGTTGGGTGCACCTTTGACAAATATCATGAAGAAAGGGGCATTTAGGTGGACAGAGGAATCTTAGAAGGAATTTGACAAGCTCAAGGAGGTGATGAGAACTTGTCCAATTTTGGCACTTCTTGATTTCATTCAGCCCTTTGTGCTCGAGTGTGATGCTTTGGGTGAGGGTATATGGGCCATCTTGATGTAGAATAGACATTTGATAACATTTAAGAGTCGGAATTTCTAGGGACCAAATAGACTCTACTCCATATAGGACAAGGAGATGCTCTCCATTATGCTTGCTTTGGTGAAGTTCAAACATTATTTGGTAGGTGGAATATTTTTGGTTAATACTGAACATAACAATTTGCAGTATTTCCTATAATAGAAGGATCTAAATGAGAGACAACAAAAGTGGGTCAACAAAATATAGGCTTATAATTTTGACATAGAGTATGTGAAGGGAAATAAAAATGTTGTTGTTGATTCCCTTTATAGAAAACCAACTACATGTTCCCTTACATAGGTTTCAACAGATTGGAAGTCCTACCTTCTGGTGGAATATTCCAAGAATAAGTTTTCTTATGAGTTGATATATGGTCATATTCAGGATGATAGGTATAGAGTGGTGGATGGAATTATCTTCTACAACGATAAAATATATTTGGTTCCTGAGTCCATTCTTAAGGAGAATATTATGAGAGATACTCATGATACACTATTGGCAGGGCACCTTGGATACTTCAAAACCTACAGGTAGGTTAGAGAGAGGTTATTGTGGAAGGGCCTCAAAGACAATGTGTTGCGACATGTGAGAGAATGCATGAGTTTTCAGTAGAACAAGTCAGAGCATACCCATCCAGTAGGTTTAATTCAACCTTTATCCATTCCAGCTCTAAAGTGGGAGAGTATCTCGATGGATTTCATCATGGGTATATTGAAGGTGCATGGAAGGGATTGCATTTAGGTAGTGGTTGATAAGGTGACCAAGTCCGCTCACTTATTCACGATTTCATCTGAGTATAAGGAACCATAGGTGGTAGAGTTGTTTTTCAGGGAGGTGTTTAGACTCCATGGGTTGCTTAGGTACATTGTCAGTGATTAAGAAAAAAAATTTCTTATTACATTTTGGTAGGAGTTGTTCATATTAGCAGGCATAGACTTGACTCCTAGTACCATTTATCACCCACAGATGGATGGACAGACAAATATTGTGAAAAAATGGGTTGAGGGGTATCTTATTAACAATGTGTCAGGACAGAAGAAGGCATGTATTAAGTGGTTTCATTTAGGAGAGAATTTCTACAACACCACTTACCATATTTCCATTGGTATGCCCCTGTTCTGAGCATTATATGGCTATAATTCTCCTTCATTTGTTGATTTTACGTTTGGGTATAGTAGGGATCCCAAAGACAAGGATTGGATATAGGAGAGTCAGGATATCCTTAAGACTCTCAAGGATAACTTGCAAGTTTCCCAGAACCAAAAAAATATTTATGTAGACAAACAGAGGGTGGAGCGAAAATTTGAGGTAGGAGACTTGGTTTTCTTGAAGTTGCAACCATATAGACAGTCTTCATTGAAGAAAAGTGCAAAAAAGTTGAAACCTCAATTTTATGGTCCCTATAGGGTAATACAAAGAGTTATGGAAGTAGCTTATGGGCTTGAGCTACTAGAGGGGAGCAAGATTCATAATGTTTTTCACATATCATGCCTCAATAAGGAATTATGATAACATGTTACTTATTCAACGAAGTTATCCCCATTGGATGAGGAGGGGTAGTTGGTGTTGATTCCTAAGGATATTTTGGATGTCAGGGAGAGGAAATTGAGAATAAGAGTGATCAGAGAATATCTTATTAGGTGGAGAGACTTTCCAGTGGAAGATTATACATGGGAAGGAGATCAGATTTTGTAGCACCCTACCTTACATTTTCTTGAGGGAAATAAATCTTAGGAAGGGAGCACTATAATGTCCCTTTCCAAGTGATCACTCCAGGAGGAAAACTTAATATCTTATATAATTCCCATAGGCTATAGTCGGTGAAAAGATAATTAATTATTTAATGTCATTTGGGTGAAAAAGAAACATTTAAAGGTGAAATTGAATAATTAAATTAAAAAGGGTGTTATAAAGTGACTTTGGTGAAATATTAAAGAGATGTATTGTAAAGTTACTTTATAATTAATTATTGGAGCGGAAATGGTAAATATGGTATATAAGTACAAATGATAATTCATTTTCATTATTCATGATTATTACTCTCAAAATCGATTTGGAGAGCTCTCGTAGATTTTTTTGGCTTTGAGTCCTGAAACCCTTGAGCAATTGGTTTTGGTGGTGAAACAAATCCACCCTAGTTTATCAAGAAGGAGAGATCACACAAATCTCTCACTATTTTCAGTGTGTAATAAGGAAGTCGCCTCATTTTTCTAATTCTTGAGGCATTCTCAAAGTTTGTGGTGTTTGAGAAGGTTGTACCCTCAAATTTAGCTCATGGAAACTTAAAAGAAGATCGTACCACTTTATTATCAACATATTCGTGGGACTTTTGAGAGCTATTTTACTCTATCAGTAGTCGTGCGACTTTGTAGGGGTTTTACCACCTATTGGTAACTTGTGGCAGTAAGAAAGGGGTTTGTATTTCTTAACAACCACATCATGGCATCAAGGAAAGAGGGCCACATAGTCATTGCAACACATGGGAGTATTGGAGGCAGGTCATGCCTATTGTTGCAATATGTGGGAGTCTTGGAGGGAGGCCATGCTTGTTATTGCAGCTCGTGGGAGCCATACAGAGGGTCCGTACCATTTCAACAACTCATGGCATACATAAAAAGGGTTGTCTCAATAAAATATAGCAACAAATGTCTATGGTTATCTACAGGTCATATTGTAAGAAAATGTTTGGTTATAGTTGCTAAAATAAAATGAATGTTACAACTGATATGACATGGTTATTTTTTGCATAGATTTAATATTTGGTTTTTGGTGTTAAGTGCAATAAAATCAATTTTGTGTGCAAAGATATTTGTGGATCCATTGTGAAATTGCATTGATGAAGAGATCTGAAACCAAACATTCATAAAACCAAGAAAAAATCATCCAACATAAAGAAAGGATATTACACGAAGGAAGTATTGTACCACTTGTTTTCCCATAGGTCATTCCTACTTTCATAGGGATGAATGTCGAGGCATAATGTGTGGGAAAAATTCCAACACCACTCTAGAACATCGAGTTGGATTTTGGGTCAAAAGGAGGTGTTGACCCAAAAATTTGTTTTGGGCTCAACATGATATTTCACATTCTATATCTTCTTGAGATGGTAGGAGGATTTCTTTGAGCATCCTTTCAAACTATGGTTCCGATAAAAGAAGGTGGTAGGTGTCATCATAATTATGAATCTTTTCCCATTAAAGAGTATCAGGGGGTCACATTCACTAATTAATCTAGTACATAATGACTTATCAAGCACTATAAGAGTATTAGTAATCAATTTTAAGTCTCTTGGTATGAGTCTAAGAAAGTTAAAAATTCAAAGTTTCAGTTTGGTCAAGGCCCACTTATAAAGTTGGGGTTAGTAGAAGTAGGGATAAATGGATTTGTAGGGAGTTATGACCATTCATAACCCTACACTCATTATGAGACTTAACACCTTCATTTTATCCATTAAAGTTAAAATTACTAACAATATCTTGTTTTCATACAATTAGGCTCAATCTGTCCTTGTTTGGATTCTTTTGGGAGCATATTCTTTCAGTCATAAAGGAGAGCATCCCGTGATTATTTTTAAGTTCCAAATCGTTCCCATATCAAAATTCCCTATTTCAAGGCCGATCAATTCATATTTCATGAGACGCAGATTTAATTTGCGAGGTTTTAGCGTGACGCCTCATCATGAATTGGGTTCCGTTTGGTGCCTACAAAATATAAAATGATTTTATTCAATTAAAAAAACGGTAGTTCATTTACGCGGGCTCAGTTAAAATTTCAAGGGTACTCATTTTTTCTAATCATGAGTTTGTATTGAAAATGAGTCTACAAAAGAACGGTGCACCTCCTAGATGGTGAAATTTCATAGTTGTGACTTCTCTAATCATATTTTGTTTAAAATCTACATAAGAAATAAAGATCCGGGTCTGAGTGTTGATGAAGGTATTTTAGGTACTTTCCAATGTTATATCATATTCTAGGTTTTGACCCTAAGTTGTTGAGAATATTATTTTTAAGTTCCAAATCGTTCCCATATCAAAATTCCCTATTTCAAGGCCGATCAATTCATATTTCATGAGACGCAGATTTAATTTGCAAAAGTTTCAACGTTGGCCCCTTTTTCTCATCATCAGGTGGGTTCCATGTGATTTGGACCTTTCACAAAATATAAAATGATTTTTATTCAATTAAAAAAAAATGTAGTGGATATTCCTTTTAGGGCTCAGGTTAAAATTTCCAAGGAGCCCTCATTTTCCCAATCATGAGTTTGTATTCGTAGTCTACAAAGGGCACAAGTTGCACACCTCCTAGATGGTGAAATTTCATAGTTGTGACTTCCTCATCAATTTTTGTTTTGAAATCTACATAAGAAATAAGATCAGGTCTAGTGTTGATGAAGGTAATTTTTAGGCCTTTCCAATGTTATATCATATTCTAGGTTTTGACCCTAAGTTGTTGAGAATGACATTTTGCAAGTTCGAGACTAGTTTTAGGGCATCAATTTGGTGGCACGGGTTCAGGTTTAAAACATATTTATGATGGGTACTAAATCATAATAGTATATCTCCATACTATATTTGAATATGATATCTTTCAAACAACACCTCATTTTCCTCATTTAAGCATTGTATGACTTAGTTAGAGTTTTCACAAATCTCTGTACTAGTTACAAGGGCGTGGCCTAAGCAACTTACATGGCATAATTTCAAATCATTCAAATCAACATTTGGTAGCCTTATGTCATCTTTGTGAGTTCATGTTGTTGAAGTACTTGTCAAGACATTTCTAATGATACTTCTTTTTCCTCAAATGGATGTCATATGATGATGCGTCTTTGCAAATTTGAGTATTGTGCAAGCCACACCATTAAAACTGTTTTTAAAGGAATATCTTTCTGGGAAAAATTAGAGGCCTAGATGACAAGAGATCACTATGTCATTTTTGTCATCATGGAAATGTCATCAAGACCTTTCCAATGCCATGCTCCATGTATTTTGTCTCTATTTCACCCAAATTTCTTTGGAAAAGTCAACTTGATTGACTTTGCATGATTTTTGAGGAAATTTAAAAAAAAATTAAAAGAAGGAAAAAAAGGGTTAAAAAAAAAGAAGAAGTGCCCACATAGGGTAGTATTGTGAAAAAGGGAGAAAAACAAAAAATAAAGAAAATTCCCAAAAATACAAAAATATCCTTTTCTCCTCCAAATGGTCTATTTGCCAATTTTCTAAATGGGGAATAAAGGTTTTGGTCTATGGGTCAAAGGTAGTAGTAGGGATTGCAGTTCGAACATGTCTCCCTTAACTCTCACCATGATTGAATAGGTACTATCAATACATAGCTTCTTTCATTACTTAGAAATAAAAGCTTAGTATTGTTGGCCTTGTTATTTTCATGGTTCATAATTTATTGTTTTCCATGATCATTAAACATTGATTTTAATTTAAGAGTGTTATATTGAGTGGTTTGAATCTAATATTGTTAGATTGAGTGGTTTCCATGGATGGATTACACTCTGGTTATAAATTTGTTTGTATGTTGGTGCAAATGATTTTAGTGTTAGATTTATGTGTGAAAAGATTGTAAGAGGGAGAATATTTGAATCCCTCTTGGCCACTAGGTCCAAGACCTCTTTGCCCTCTTCAAAATTCTATAAAATGATGAAGGTTCATATTTTATTTTTTAAACAAGTATGGGGAATGGGTTTTGAAACCACGACCTCCCTTTTCCATCCAAATTGAAAATTCAAAATAAAATCCAAGCCAAGGCTGAAGCTCAAGGTTGTGACTCTCTTCACCACATAGGAGTGACCTCTTCATTTCCCTCAACCTTCCTTTTATTTTTTCAATTGAAAAAAAAACAAGTCAAAGCTAAGATTGTGGCTATGTCTACCCTCCTATGTGTGGTCGTTGTCTAATCCACCTCAAGTGTGGCTCTCTCTCCATTGGTACGAGCTTCGATTACAAAGTTTTGGTTGCAACCTCCATTACCTCTAGCCTTTCCGTCAAAGCTCTAGGATAATTATTCACACTCTTGTTTCATGGTTTTGCATATGTGGAGCCCCTAATAAAAAGTTTGAATCATTTTTTTCATTGTTTTTAACAAGGTGGTTGATGTTTTGAATGAAAAAAAGATATTATATATTGAAGGCGTTGAACATTTTTTGAAGGTGAAGTTATTGTTCAACATAAAATTCTTGATATTATCTTTTAATAATTTTTGTGAGAATGAAGTTTTTCTGAGGCTACTCTGAAATGTTGATTTTTTAAAAACTTTTATAGATAACTACACTCATGGGAAACAAAAGTTTGCACAAGATAAAACTTGATTGCACTCAAGACGAAACTCGCCATAAGGAACAAAGGAAAGATAATTATTGGACAAAGAAACAAGAACGTGAAAATATTTAAGAAAGAAACAATGATGATGTAAGTAGATATTTTCAACAAGAAGAATTCCAACCAGGTATATGCATGTGCACATATTGTCTATATTAAAAGTATAGAATAATTTATTTAAATTATTGTTTAAAATATAATTGATTGTAATTCGGATTTGATGGTTTTTAATAAACATAAATAGATTTGCCTCATAACGTCGATGAAGTCGTTGAAACCGAAATTGATGAAGAAGTTCAATCACTTATTGGTATGTACATAAATCTCTAGATAATATAAGATGAACACTTGTATATATAGTTTAGTGAATTTATGTTTGGGTTTTGTTTTTTAATATAAACTTTAAATTGAAATATGAAGAAGAATCTATCAACATTGATGATGAAATATTAGAAAATGTTGTTACTGACAAATTTGGGAAGAAATAAGTTAATCATTATATAAGATATCGTGTTACGAATATGTATAATACTTTTTTCAAAGATGAATAAGGAACAACACAAGATAAATTTTACTCTGTATAATAAAGTCAAGAAAGTTAAAATAAACTACATCATTATTGGGTATTCAAAAGTCGAAAAAAGATACAAAGGTGAAACAAAATGTCTTTGACAATATAACTAGTGTATTAAAATCTTTTGGAAAACTTCAAAAAAAAGATGTTAGTGTTGCACATAGAGTGATACAAACAACAATTGTTTCATCTAGAAATATAAAATATCATTTTAAACAACAAATGGAAAAAGCGATGGGAACCTCAAGAAAAACATTGTACAAACATAGAAATTTTCTATTGCAAATAGATGCAAATGATGAATTTGTTTGTTGGACAATTATTTCTAGACAACCCTACAAATATAGACCTGTAGAAAATGTTAAAGAATCAACTCATAATTGTTGGTTGGAATAATATCGTGTTTCACCACATACAAGGGATGTGTTGTGATGAAGAATAGCACGAAAACAATATGAAGAACATCCAAAACATATATTTCCAATGACACAAATAGAATTGTTCAATAAGTTCAAACAAGAACACAAAGAAGTTAAAATTTCCATCAATACATTTGTGCAACAAAGACCATGGTTTGTTATACCCATCATTGTTCGCGACACTTGTTGTTGTCATTATCATGTGGAATTTGAGTTATATTACGACACTTTTCTTGATTTTGGTAAAACGTTATGGCCAAGTTCACCTCCTTCTTCCACATTCTGTGCTTTTATATCTGAAATTCTATGTGAAAGAGAAGGTGATGAATTATTTTACCAAAACAAATGTGTTGTTGGAAAGAAATGTGATCATTGTGGAAATCTAAGCTTGTTTCACTCAAAGTATCTTATTGATATGGATGATCAGTCATTTTCTAATATAACAGTCGACTGGAAGATAAATTAATATATCAACAACACGACTCCACATTCTTCAAATGTTATCTCCAAAAGGATTGATTTGAAAGTAGATAAAATCTATGTGATAGATTTTTTGAAGAAGTTTGAGGAAGAAATCTATAAATACACAAAGATTTCACATAGAGCTAGATGGAAAGACCTACAATTCAAACAATATCGTGAAGTCTTTCCACCAGGGACAATTTTTCTTATAGTTGATTTTGCAGAGAATTACACATTCGCTGCACAAAAAGAAATACATAGTGAATATTATCATTCTGATCAAATCACTATATTTGTCCACGTTCTATATAGACATTATTAATGGAGTCTTGATAACATAGAAAACACCAATGTCAATAAACATGTTATTAAAGAATATCACTTTTATATAAGTGATGATCGAGCACACGATACACATTATGTACAACAATGTTTTGATAAATTTTATGATTCATTGAAAGAACGTGGGATCAGATTTGATCGACATTGGATATAGTCATATGGATGTGCAAGTCAGTTCAAATATTCATGATCATTCTATTGGATGTGTCTTCTTCATAAGAAATCAAACATTACACATTGTTGGAATTTTTTTGAGACTAGTCATCGAGAAGGAGAGAACGATAGTGCGGGGGCATGTGTAAAATGAGCACTTCAAAGGTATCGGATGAACCCTCATGCCAATTGATTTGAATCCTCTGATCAATTTATTAACTAGTGCAAACTGGCGCCGAGCCCTGAAAATAATCCTTCAAGAGATGTGTGCAGGTGTGTATATAAACATGTTACATATGTACACAAGATATTTTTATTCGTGTGTTCAAATTTATATGATATTCAATCATTTTCTTGATAGATTTCAAGTTAACAAGTTCTTGTCTTGTGCAGGTTTTTTTGGTATGTTGGAATCCAATATGTAAATAGATCAATCCCATATGAAGCCGGTACAATACATGGGACACGAAAAGTGCATTCAGTTAAAACAAAACGTTGTCAAAATGTGTTTTCATTTGATAGAAGAAATGAATCTTGTTTTTGTTCAGTTTGCATAGAGGAAACATAATCCATAGAGATTTGCGAAAACAAAAATGTGGAATATGTAAAATCTTGGAGACATACCGAACTTAATATAAAAGGGAAATTGCCACTTGCAATTTCAGAGGAGATGGAATCAAATGAAACTATAGTGTCAATTGATGGTGATAGAGTTTCTGATCTTGTTAGAGATGGTAATTTTTATATTTAAATATATAAACAACTTTTAGATGTACTTGTAAGTTGGATATATAAAATTTATATATATAGTATATTCAAGTTTAATGGCATGTGCATATGTGATAATCTAACACGAACTACTTGTTGGAACATATGAAATTATTTGCAGGAGATGTCTTTTTCATGGTTGCACCTATAGACAACAATGAAAACGTGAAATATTATTTGATACGATGCACAGAATAAAAATATGAGGTTATTAGAAGATTTTGATGATAATGATTTTATATATGAAATATGATCCATAGTATTGAAAGGCTATTTTTTCAAGAAACCCATCAAACTGATACTCATGTTCACTTTCAACACTATCANCGATGCACAGAATAAAAATATGAGGTTATTAGAAGATTTTGATGATAATGATTTTATATATGAAATATGATCCATAGTATTGAAAGGCTATTTTTTCAAGAAACCCATCAAACTGATACTCATGTTCACTTTCAACACTATCAATCGGATGTGATAAGTTGTCAATATAGTCTTTTGGCATGTGCAACACGCATAAAGTTAATAGAAGTTCAATCAAGCAAAAAAAAAAAAGTTAGAAAATGGAAAATGTCCAAAGCCGATCATGAACAAATAATTGAAGATGGCATACCATTATGATTTATTTAAACAAGTGACATGTACATTCCAGAATTTTGTATTTTGCATTGAAAGTACACATATTTATGAATATCTAGGATTCTAGAATCAATTGGTTTAGTTCACTTTCATGGTCCATTCAAATAAGGAACTATATTTTTGATGAATTATAAAGTTTACCGAGCCTTATTTACATTTTGTGGGAAGAATCTATAGATTGTATAGGGAACCTAAAATGACCTATACTTTGGGTGATTGTACTAATCCTACAAATTATTCATCGTATACACAAATCCTTTAATGCATAACTAATTTACTACATAAAGGATTTGTGTTCATTATTTCCAATAATTGAAATTTTTTTTCATATGAAGAGGATAACTTCATATCAAAACCAGGACCCATTTGCATGCCATTATAAGGGACTATTAATGACTTAGAAAAACTTTCACTAAATTTAGTAACTTTCATAAAAACACCCCCCTCTCTATTAATATCTCTAGGAATAATATCATTCTACAAATAAAAAATAACACCATCTACTTAGGCTTGGTTTGTTGCATTTAGATTTTCATTTTTTTAATTGAATTTGGAGTATATTGAGAATTCAAGGTAGTGTATGATTAACATTCTAATTAAAAATTTAAAAAACATCTTAAAAATTATGAAATTGTGAATTTTGATTCCAAAAGTGTTGATATATTAAATTGCTACAAGGTGCATTTATATTTCAATATCTTGAAGCAAATCAAACAAAATTGAAATTATGAGCTACTTGAAAAATGTGTATGATGAACCTAACACTACTTATATTCTACACATTAAACATAGTTTTCATCAAGCTTGATTGAAAAAACTTAAGTTGAAAAAGAATTTGATTTTGTGACCTGATAACAAAAAAACAAATATCATCTACTAAGGCTTGGTTTGCTGCATTTAGATTTTCATTTTTTTAATTGAATTTGGAGTATATTGAGAATTCAAGGTAGTGTATGATTAACATCCTAATTAAAAAATTTAAAGACATCCTAAAAAGTATCAATTTTAATTATGAAATTGGGAATTTTGATTCCAAAAGTGTTGATATATTAAATTGCTTTGTAATGTGCATTTATATTTCAATATTTTGAAGCAAATCAAGCAAAATTGAAATTATGAGCTACTTGACAAATGTGTATGATGTTACCTAACAAACATTAAACATAGTTTTCATTAAGTTTGATTGAAAAAACTTAAGTTGAAAAATAATGTGATTTGTGACATGATAACAAAGTTGGAAGTTTACTCAATGTAGACCTTGTATTGTGGATGGTGCGTTGCTATCCCTGCAAATTTTTTAATAGAAAGTTATTTAGTGATATTCAACAATACACATATGTGTCATATTAAAATGACACTAGTGAATACTTCCAATGTGCAGAGGACCGATAATTCATCAACCCTTTTCTACCCTTTTCGGTCCATAAACAATTTATATCAATATCAATTTTAATGAAAATTGCTTACTTATATTAAAGTATATTTTAATTTTACATATCAAAAAAGGTTAGATGATGTTATTATTTCACATTTTTATTTCAAAGTGTATTTCTATTTCACATTTTCTTGAATGAATATATTGAAAGCTCGAAAAGAAACCAAGTATGAACATAAACAATTTAGTGCTGGACTGTCATTTCATTGTGAATTTTCAATAAAGAAACCAAGGATGAACATAACCAATTTAGTGTTGGACTATCATTTCATTGTGAATTTTCAATTTTGAGTTCAGGGTTTTTACTAAGTTTTGTATTGATAGGAGTCTATGCCCTGTCAAAATAAGGGAGGAGCCTAGATTGATGTGATGATCAATATGCTTAAATTTACAAAAGCATTGTTAAATTCAATTGATTATCACTTTGATTATAACTTGAATGGAAAGGAATAAAATCCATATCACCCAATGAAAACTTGGCAATTGTAAATGATCAAAAGCCTCGAAAGAAACCAAGTATGAACATAAACAATTTATAGGCCGGACTGCCAATTCATTGTGAATTTTCAATAAAGAAACCAAGGATGAACATAACAAATTTAGTGTTGGACTATCATTTCATTGTGAATTTTCACTTTTGAGTCTGTGGTTTTTACTAAGTTTTGTATTGATAGGAGTCTATGCCCTATCAAAATAAAGGAGGAGCCTAGATTGATGTGATGATCAATATGCTTAAATTTATAAAAGCATTGTTAAATTCAATTGATTATCACTTTGATTATAACTTGAATGGAAAGGAATAAAATCCATATCACCCAATGAAAACTTGGCAATTGTAATGATCCGGATTATTTTCGCACCTAAATGAGATCGGAGATATAATAAAGAAATGCAAAGAGATATCAAATATATTCAATATGTAATGCTGCCTGAGATGCAACCATAAACACGTATATACAATACACTCCATTTCTATTAATGAAAAATGTACGAAAAAATATAGAGCGAAAGACTCGCCAGAATGGTGGAAGCTTATCTTCGAGAAGATATGTGATAATGATTCAAAAGAAGATTATTATAACGAGGCTTTGAAGGCCTTTTACAATAAGGTGAATGCCAAAACCTTAGGACATCCAAAACTCCAACCTAGGAGAGATGAAGTGCCAAAAAGTCAGCAAGGGCCCCGTCTGGGTAAGTGAGCACATCAACTTCCTAGGGTCGTAACTTTTTGCATACAATCTTTGTTTTTTGGTGTGTGATAGCTCGTTGAAAGGTATCAATGAGGATATTAATTTTAAATGACTAATCATGCCTTCGCCTATCATTGAGAACCTCGATCCAAAACTCTTCATTTGGGCCTCCCTCAAAATGGTCTCAAAAGTTAAACCGCTAAAAATAGTAAATTAACAAAAAAAAAAAAAAAAATTGTTTTGAGCCATTTGAAAAGGTGGGTGGCCACCAATATCCACTGATCAGATCCTCCTCTTAGGGAAGCAATGGTCTCCGCCATGCTGAGTTCCCGGGGAGAGGGAAGCATTTGTTGAATCTCAAGATCTTGGTGAGTCGCTTGTCTTAAGCTGAGAGACGCCACATCACTGGGCTTTAGGAAATCATTACTTAACCTCGTTGTGGTTGAGGTCACCAACAAGTCGAGATACATGAGAGGACAATGTAGAAGGAATCTTTGTGATTCTACCGCAGCCTTGTCGACCGCTCGCTGGATAGAAGGTGCTAGCAAGGTCAGAGTGGTTGCGTTGGTCCTTTTGTTCTCCTTGAATAGATTGTGAAGAAGCTGGAATTTGTAGTATGAGATACTAAATTTCGACAATGTTTAGGTGGGATAATAGTTGAAACCAACTCTGGTATCCTATAGAGATGACACCCCAAAGTAACAATGACTACGGGGTCGGTAGACTCATAAACAACATGGCTCACATATATGGTTGGCCCAGAGAACATCAAATAGAATCTATAGTGTAAAACATCACATATCACCTCATCCTTGAAGGGTTGATGCCGTATGACAATCATTAATCGTTGGTTGGACACGAGATCTCATCCTTGCCGTAAGCCACCATGTTGTATGGTTGCGGGGTGTGGTGTTGTTGACAATCCCAACTCGTTTGGACGAATCTCTATTAGATGAGGTTTTTCCGGCTTCCTCTATCAATAATAAAATGCATGGGGTCCCCTTCACCCATCTCAGGAATGAAAGGTGCTCCCTCTTTCGGGATCCGTTGGTTCTTCCGGGTTGAATTGTTGCGCTTCGCGACAATGGGGCAACTGCTTCAATGATTCGTCTCTTTTACCATTATTTTCTATAATCATATTTTGACCGTGGTTTACTTTTGTCTTTGATTCGCCACCAATGATCATGGAGTGACATTCATTGGTGTTGTGCCAAGGGCTTTTTGTGGGAACTCGCACTATCTTCCCGTGTCCTTCTTCGTCTTCCCATGACCTTCTTTTCATGTGGCTTGGAAAGGTTTTTGGGAGATCGCTTTGTTAGGACGCCTTGTCATACTTTGTTGTTGCGGACGGCGTAATCTCAATTTCGCTTTGTCTCCGTGCTTAAATTTCTTCAATTTTAACAACATATCGATAAGCAAGACTGAAAGTGATGATGTCCATAAAATCCATTTGGCTTCTTTGATGTATCCGTAGAGCCCCACAAGATTTCTCGTAACTAAATGTCACTCGAGTCTTCTTTGATACCCAAATTGGTGCTAAAGGTATGGAAGGTACGAACTCCTGAGTCAAGCGGGCCCCTCTCTTGCCGTAGGTGGTCCATCTCATGTACGGGTCCTCATAGTTGCTAACAGAGTAATATTGTTCCTTTTTACTCACATCCACAAAAAATCCCAAGTGATCGAATTCTTATTATATTCCGTGACTCTTCAGGAACTTTGATCCTAGTGAGCTCCTTCTACCAATGTTTGACATGAGGGAGAGATTTAAGGAGTGCAAAGTGATCTCTTTTCTTTGTCGGAAAATTGTGAACAAAGAAACAATCCTCCAAGAGAGTTAACCATTTTTCTAGGGCTTCTCGATCTATCTGTCCTCACTAAAATACAGGAATATCAAAATTAACTTGGTACCTTGAAAGGCAAGGTGCTTCCAGTGGCCGCTGATGAAGATGCTCGATGCTATCGGCGGGCGTCGAAGGATGTGGGAAAATTCTCCATCATTTTGTCCCTCTGTCAGGTGAGAGAGCTTCGCTAAAGCAATGTATTGATAGGATCGCCTCCGTCTGCCATTTTTCTTTTCCTTAGCCATTGAGGGTTTCGCGTGTGGAGATGATTGTCTTCAAGAGAGACAAGCTCGAGACTAACTTGTTATATCGACCCTCATCGGGGACATGCACCAAAATGATCATGAGCAGTCACTGGATACCATTGATTCAGATTTATTTTCGACACGAAAAGAGACTGGAGATATAATAAAGAAATGCATAGATATACTCCAGATATTCAATAATAATAGAAATGTGTTAGAGATGCAACCATAAACACAAGAGCACAAGTAATACATGATTTATTAATGAAATAAAATGCACAGACTATGGTAAAAATACAGAGTGAAAGACTGCCAGAATGGTGGAAAGCTGCATCTCGAGAAGAGATGTGTGACGGGCTAATGATTCATAAGAAGATGATTACAATGAGTCTTGAAGGCCTTTTTACAATAAGCGTGAATTCCTAAAACCCTAGAAATCCAAAAAACCTAACCCTCGGGAGATGAAGTGCCAAAAGTCAGCTGGGCCCCGTTTTAGTAAGTGAGTACATCAACTTCCCCGGTCGTAACTTGCATACCATCTTCGCTTTTAGGCGCAGATAGCTCGTTGGAACAGTATCATCAAGGAGATTCATTTTGGGGATCAATTATTCCTTTATCTACCATTGAAAACCTCGATCTCAAAAAAAAAACCTTCATTTGGGCCCCAAATTGGCCCCAAAGTTAAAACTCTGTATTAGTCAATTGCCAAAATTGTCGTAAAGTCGCTGAGCCATTTGGAAAGGTGGTTGGCTATTGATATCCACCTAGATCAGTAAATGCTCACGAATATCAAATATTTATACCTACAACCCTTCACACTATAAACCCTATGAACCCTGCAACTTATAAAAATATCTACAAATATTACAAATATAACATAAACTATAATTTGATGACATGTTTGACTATTCAACCATATTTGCAAATCAAACGAAATTGAAATTATAATCTGTAATTGATTATCACTTGAATGGAATGGAATACAATCTATATCACCCAATGAAAACTTGACAATTGTCAATGCTCAAGACTATCAAATTTTTAAATATCTACAACCCTTCAACCCTATAAACCCTATGAACCCTTCAACTTATAAAAATATCTACAAATAGAATAGAAACTATAATTTGAATATATGTTTGACTATTCAACCATATTTGCAAATAAAACAAAATTGAAATTATAAGTTGTACAATGATGTTTATAAATGAAATGAAATAAAATATTTTTAATTTCAGCACAATATAATAAAACATAAATTATCATTTCACCATCATAAAAAATATAAGAGAAATCAAAGATGAAACAATAAATTGATATTTTGAGTTCCATATATATATATATAATGAAAGTTTGTATAGTTACACCGCCAAATACATAGGTTCCACAACTATTTTAGGCTAATAAAAAAAACTAAGAGGCAATTAAAACATTTAACTCCAAAATTCTGGACTTTAAGCCATCGCTTTAAGATAGATCACTTCATACCTGCAAAAGAAAAAAATTGTCGAATTTAAAATTTAAAATAAAATATATCTACAAATTTAAAAGAAAATGTACACATACCATTTTAGATAAATAAAACAAGTTGTAATTAAATCAAAATTGACATACATATCAAAAGAGTTAATTTCCATCTTCCAACATGGTCATTTTCCACCAAATATAATGTAAACATCTTTTCCACCAAATATAACATAAACATCTGTAACAATAAAAAACAATAAAAAGAAAAACCAATAACACATATTAGCATATATACTTTATTAGAAAATATTTTAAAGATATTTAACTAAATATTAAACAAGCAATAACAAATAATAACATACCCAACTGGAGTTCCATAGATTTAAGATTATCTCTCTCTTTTTATTATACTTTTTTGGCATTTTTTAAAAACCAAACTTACATCATGAAGTTCCAAAACTTCCAAAATAGTTACTCTCCATATTAAGCATACATGATCTAAACAATGTAAAATCTTATCTAGCAAATTTTTAAAGAGAAAATTTGTTTTCTTAGCAACCAATTTTAGTCTTCAGAGTTAGACAATACCCAGGAAATAATTTCAGTTGTGTATGCAGAAAGTTCACAAATCTCCATATTAATCCATTCTTCTAGTAAAATACTTATCTCTTCATGGATAAAGTCCCAGATCCTTCAAGTGAAGTTCTCATGCTAGGTGACCTTATTTACTCAACAGTAAAATACTTATATTCTCTTCTGTAATGGAATATATATTTTCATATAATCAAATTCCCTCAAATTCCCTTTCAAATTAAAGGACTCACAAATCTCTGTATTAAGAAATTCTTCCAAAAATTTACTTATATCTATGAAAGTTCACAAATCTCTATATTAAAAATATTCTTCCAGAAAATACTTATCTCCTTTTTCTGTGGTGGAATAGATGTTCTCATATAATCTTTCATTTACATGCAGAAAACACAAATCTGCACATATATTAAGTTATTCTTCAAAAACCATTTAAATCTTTCATCTTTATACATGAGATGTATTCATATTACATATAATCAAATGCTCTTTGAAATATGACTTCATCATGATATAAACATAAGTGAGATCATGCACGTACATAACTTATTTGTAAATCTACAAATGTTGGTTTTTGTGGTTAGTAAGAAATTAGTTAGGAGTTTGATAATACACCGAGAAAGAATTCACATCATTGTATGCGGAAAACACAAATATCCATATTACACCATTCTTGGACAAGAAGGAAATGAATGCAATCGAAGAAAATTTAGAAACTTCCCATTTTCTGATGTGGGATAGAGTCTTCTCTCAAATAATCAAATGCTCAAGTTCAAAATTAGGTTTGCATCATGATATAAACATAAATAAGATTGAATGTACCATTTTAGATGACGATAATCTTATATCGGAGTTCTATATATTTCAAAATAATTGATCAAAGCGTTGAAAAGTTATATAGACACTAGTTGAGTAACCCTTCTATGAATAGGAAAAACTAAACTAAAAAGTTGATCAAACAAAAATTTGAAAAAAGTAAAAAAAATAAGCATATTCAATAAAACATAAGCTTGAGCACTTATATATAAAAGGCCCAGCATAAAAACAAATTAAAACTCACTAATGTGAAATGTACATACATTTAAGAATCATCATGAATAGACACATCCTTCTCAGGTATGGAATCATCCTCCTCAATCCCAATCCCCCACACTCTCTTGTCCACATTCTGTTCAAGCACACTCTCAAACACTCCTCCACATTTTCCTATAACACATTTCAAATTTGTACACTTGACAATTAAATTAAAATGATTTTAACACATTAAATTGTAGTTTTAAATTTTGAAACATGTAATACCTGTGATGTGCCAACCTAAATATCAATAAATTATACCCACCATACCCTAAAATTCAATAAATTATATATTGTTTAAGACATTTTCATTTTAAATTAATAATTTAAATGACATTACAAATTTGATATATAACTAAATTTGTTTTCTACATGCAATGATACCTGTGAATGCCCACCCTCTTCAAACTCTCCCAATGAGAATTGGGATAAACCTACCCAAGTAGTAGGAGATGGAATATGGATCTATGAATAACACAACTAAGAAATAAATCTAGGATTCAATGTGTTCACATTATTACAAAAACATAAATTTTGTGATGTTGGTTATTCAAAAGATTGGAGATTGGACAACTAAAGTGCTCATATGTGGATATTAGAAAACACATACCTCATTCAACCCATCCAAATTTAAACTCCTGGAATCAAGTCCCCCATTTACTGGAGATTCATTTAACATATGAACAAACTACAATTAATGACCATAACAACTCAATTATTTCTAAATATACAATGATATGTATCTAGATCTAGAACTATAAGAAAACTATCCTCAAATGCATAAAAATTTACTACCTATAACACATACCAATCCGATGTTTGGTTCATCATTATGAATTAACACCTTCTAACCATTACGGAAAATTTTTGCATACTCCTTAAGATATTCTACTGACATGGTATCTATCTCCTCATCTGTATTGTAAACAAAATTGGCTAGAGGATTGGATTTCTCTCTCTGACGGTTCAAACCAACATCAACACCATAAAAAAATGATTTCATTTTTTTCCTGATTTCATTCCTATCCTCCTTTCCAACATCTGGTGTATCTCGCAACTCTGAATGCGAGGCAAATACCCATGTTGGACGAGATACTAAATGTTGTGGAGGCCTCTATAATGTTTCATTTCAATATGCCACTTTCCGATCATATGTTCATCCTTTACCAGCCCCATAATAATTCGACAATAGGCTGCTATAATGAGGGTGCATGTCCATGAAAAACTCCGCATCAAAGTGTTTAGCAAAGTAATGTGGAACCTCATCATTCCACGACAACTTCCCATATGCTGCAAAAACTCTATTATAAAGATGTCCTTCTATGTTGGGGCACTTAAAATATTGCACCTTCAACATCTTTGACTTTGGCCCCTCTTTGAAATTAAACATAGAAATTGCATCTCCTTTTGAAACTCTAATTTTTACTACTTCTCATTTATCAGGGTCCATCACCTCCGACTTTTGTCTCCTCATCAAATCCATAAAAGTATTAGTCGTTGGCACTATCTTTTGATATGCATCCATAAAGTTCTGCATTGAATGCAAAACAATATCCAAGATTTGCTTACTCTCTTGAGGGAGATCCAAGCAACTCAAATCATTTTCCAGCCTACTTTTAACACCTGAGCATCATTTGAGGGTCATTGCTTTAGTAAACCCTTCCTAAGGAATCTCACCACAAACATCTGAGGGATAGGTGGACATAGAAATGCAATATTCTATTTTTGGATAACGCCCTCCGAATCCACATTCACCATCTTTACCAACATTAGAATCTTCACGATAAACACTCTCTCTTTCATTATGTTCCCTCACATTAAACTCATCCTCTACACATGCACATTTGAAACTAATTACAACATTTAACAAAAACATAATTTAACGTAAAAAATAATTAAAAAACAATAATATATATAAAACACACACACACACACACATATATATACACAAAAATACAAAATCAAAAAAAAATACCAAACATATTTTCTTGCCGTGATGTATTCCCTACATTCTCCGGTGTTAGAGTATTAATGTGCAACCTATCTAAGAAAGCTACATCCATAGCACTATTTTGAGCACATTCTCAAGATGATATATTCATAGATTCATTTGATAATATCCCCCTGTGACTAGATTGTTGTTGGTCACTTAGAGTTTTAGTCAAAGAAGGGGTTCCTCTTCTTCCTTCATTGGATAGCCTAGAGCATCTGTGAGGAATTTTTGGAGACTCTTGTTTTGATATCTTGCCTCGATATATATCCTTTGAAAATTCATAAGTTACATAAACATAAAATAGAAATATAATTTATAAAACAACTTGAAGTCATTTAAGCATTTATAACAGCATCAAAG
Organism: Picea sitchensis; assembly: GCA_010110895.2. Classification (NCBI taxonomy): domain Eukaryota; kingdom Viridiplantae; phylum Streptophyta; class Pinopsida; order Pinales; family Pinaceae; genus Picea; species Picea sitchensis. The sequence goes on from SNQJ01S0002869.1 coordinate 312,838, forward strand.
ACATATATTGAAAAAAAAAAACTAACAACTATGTTTTTTACTATGATGCTATATATAATAAACATGCAAATATTTAAATATAAAAAAACTGTAACATGTAGAAGATAATCTATATATGTGTAAATTGTAGAAGGTAATTTTTAAGATAATCCATGTGCAACATGTTAAAATTTAAGGGAAAAAATGTATCTAACTAAAACAAATATATCCATTTTAATATCTAATTAGCTACTTGTATGTTACAATCAACAAGACATTAAAACTTCTAATCCATAATCTGGTAGCCAAAGAACAATCACTGACAAAACATTTGTGTAGATGAAACAAGAAACAATATTACCTGATATGTTGTTGCTATCCTCTTAGATATATGCTCAGAAAAAACTTAAAGGGATCATTGATCAAACCCTCAGGGAAGATCTCATCATGACACTTGGAACAAATTTCCAAGAAGATTTTTTAGGGTAAAATATCAAAAGACTAACCAGAAGCATACATAGCTGGCATCAACAATAGAAGAGGACAATGAAAACATACACAAGGTGGCATTATAAAGGAGATTATGAGGGATATACCAACAAAACAATGAGGAGTGCAACACCAGCAAGGAGAAACAAAAACCCCAAACACCAACCAAGAAGAGACCTGCAACAAGATGGAAAAGACCCTTAGGGGCCAATGACAATAAGAGGTTGGAGAGGTAATCCCACGGTGGCTTAATACAACAAGAATAAATATCCTAGAGGGGTTGCAACCACTCAATTAAATAATTAAATAATTTAAACAAATGGATCAATTTTTTCTTTTCATTGGCTAAAAATGACTTTTTGAGTTGAGTTTCCAAGGGTACCTATGCGTGGAGGTCGTCGTAGGTGCCCTATATCGTTCCCTGTGACAACCCAACGTTGTCATAGGTGTCCCTAAAGCTATCCTACAATGAATCCACACTATAAAGATTCCCTAGCCTACGACGTGTGCAAATTAAAAAGTGTTTTGAGATGTATTTTCCAATTAAAACATTTCCAGGGAGAATATGAAGATGCTAATATCTCTTGTATTTTCCATTGCAGGCTCTCCATGGTAAAGATGTTGGAATGGCAAGAGAGAGAGAATGAGGAGGAATATTACTTTTTCAGGAATGACACGGGAATGGTAAATTCTCTCCGATAGTGTGGACTGTTAAAATTCTTCAAGATCCAGGGCATGAGGGCCCAACTGAGGTTACTAGAATACCTAGTTCACATGTGGGATGTGAACCAACATGAATTCCCAGTCGGTGCTCACATTCTTACTATAGATATTAAGGATATATACTTCTTGACTGACTTATCTTGCCATGGGTCTCGAGTTATGCTCACAGGTAGAAGGGGAGGTGGAAAGCCTATGAGCCACTATATTAGTGTACATTGTCTGCTTGGTACTCAAAAGTATAGTGACAAAGTAGCTATCATAGATGTTCATGACTTACCTCTACGAACTATCCTCTACTCCAGCACGCATATGGCAGGGAGTTTAGCGCCCCATATGGCCCTTCAGAGCTATTTCCAGTATGCATTGGAATGTATGGAGCCCCACGTTTTCAACTAGTGTACAGAGTTCTCAGAAGCATTAAAAAACAATTAACCAAGTGTAAAAATGGTGAACTGAAACAGTTTGGATATGATTAAATTTTGGTGTCGTTCTTCCTAGAGAGGGTCGCATATTTACACTTGCAGGTAGAGTGGGGTATACCTACCCCACAAGATCCAAGAATGATGAGGTGGGTCAACCTGTTGGCATGAAATGTGACTGGTCCTATCATAAAGTATAATGATGTTTTCTTTGACTGGTTGAGGACCTAGATGCTTATGGTAGACAACTATGCCTAGGCCGATTTAGATTTCTGAGGTGATCCAGACTTGGTTCTTCCTGATGGTTCCTAATGGAGGGACATAGGTAAGAAGTACATTTTTTTTCTATGATGTTTTTATGATTTTTAATAATATAATTTTTTTTTATGTTGTTTATCTGATGGCTACTCAAATTCTCTTTGATGATGTATATGTGGGACCTTATCGTCCTCCCGGTTCATCCCCCATCTAGAGGCGAGGTGAGATATTTGATGCAATAGGAGCCATTGCTGTTGACTACGAGACCCTAGAGAAAAATCTATAGGGACTCATGATGAACATTCCAGATGCCTCTATCGATGATATCCTGAGGCATTATCAACACCACACAGTGGGCGTGTTTTCTTCCATCAACTGACTTCTCTGTAGAGTAGCACGTGTAGTCGCATGCTATAGCGAGAAACATCCTTGATTCTCTATTGTATATGAGTCCATGTGCTCCACATTTTTGATATTTTGGTCTTCGCACAAAAACACCTTTTTGTAAATTTTGATCGTTATATATATATGAGGCTTCTACCAGCTTACTTGTTGTATATACAAAATTTGATTGGATTTTACAAGTGTCTCAAATGTTTTTCTAACACATAATTAGCCAATGCATCTATTAATGTATTTAGACGTCTAGGAATGTGTTGATATTCAATGTAATCAAAATAACGTTCCAAGAGGCAAATTCATAAATATGCGCTTAACAATGTAAGACTTTAGATATAATACACATTACTCAACTGTAGGACTACTATCTGTGAATCCAGCCGTACAAGAAGATGAAGCATTCCAAGAGAACCATCATCAGTCAATAATTCGATGACATCACTGTATTTCACAATATTGTTAGTTGCATGACCAAGGCAAACACCATGTAGACTAATCAATTCATCCGTAGGTGCATAGATTTCCCAAGTAGAAAATTCTAAGTTTTGAGTATTGTGACTAGTTCCATCGGCGAAGCCAAGGTAGGTTAGAGAAGACACCGACATCTGGAAACCAAGCACAACGCAAGGTAAGAAGCTAAAGGTCTAAACCAAACAACGAAAAAGAGCACAAAAATAACACACAAAGTATGATACATTAAAATACAAGTACTCATGCAAAAATGACTTAAGCATAGTACTTCTTCAATTAAATCCCATTACTAGGTTCACTCAAAGGAAATCCATCATAATCCACTAACTCATAAGATCCCTTCTCCAAAATGAGTTTGAAAATATAAGGACCCCGCCACATGGGCTCGAATTTACTGGCCCCTAGAAAATCACGATCTTGCTCATAAACAAGAACCAGATCACCTTGAGAAAAGACATGTGGTTTGACATGCTTGTCATACTGGGCTTTAACATGTTTCTTTTGAGTTTCAATAACTAAGGCGACATTGCGACGGGTTTCTTCTAATTGCATAAGACACAAAAGACACTCCTCTTCTACTAAGGTGTTCGAGAGAAGTTCAATGACTAGATTCAAAGATGGTATCTCACATTGAATAGAAAAGATAAATTCAATACCATATACTATTTGGAATGATGTAAACCTCATGGAAGACTTAACATATGTTTGATAGGCCCATAATGTTGAGAACAACATCGTGTGTCAATGCAACTTATGGATTCTTACCATCCATCAAAGCATAGTATTAAGGACTTTGTTGATTGCTTCAACCTATCCATTGGACTACGGATAGTAAGGGGTTGAGTTTTCATGGTGAAGACCCAACTTCCCAGTAAGCTCAGACATCATAAAATTACGAAAGTGGCTACCATGATCGGTAATGATCGCTTGAGGAATACCAAACCGAGTAATGATATGATTGAATATGCAGAGTGCTGCAATTTTCCCAGTGTTATCAAAGGTATGCATCACCTCTACCCATTTAGTGAAATAATCCATAGCTACAATAATGTATCCATGCCCTCGATCGAGTGAGGGTTACATGTCATGAATTCAATGTCCCATTTGGAGAATGGACCGACCGAAACTACAGGATGTAAAAGAGAAGGATGAGATCTTATCTTGTTATTGTAAGTTTGACAAGCATGTCGTTTCTGGACAACTGAAATGCAATATTTAAACAATGAAGGCCAAAAATAACCTGCCCCTAAGATCTTTTGGGCAGTGGTATACCCAGAAATATGACCACCACATGCTCTAGAGTTACAATCATTCAAATATTTCTCAGCTTTGTCATATGTAAGGCATTTTTAAAATATAGAATCAATCCCATGGAGATAAAGAGTATCTCTAAGGACAATGTAATGGAAGGCTTGATATCGAATATGATGACGACCTGTACTAGAAAGATTGGGCCAAAAAGTTTGAGTTTGGAGATAGATGATGATATCTTCATACCATATTTCATCAAAACTGATGAGAAAGAGGGATTCTCCAGGTAAGGAAACCTTTGCCATAGTTTCTATCATAGTTGATAGAAGGTCACAAATCAAATCAACAAAAACCAAAGATTTATTAGACTTGGCACGTTCAAATTCCAAGTCAAACTCCTAGAGAATAACAATCAATTTGGAGTATTTCCCCCCTAGCAATTGTCATGTAAGGATGTGTTGCATGGGTTTGCAATCAGAAATAATAGTAGCTCTGCGCAATAGGATACAGTGACGAAAGCGTTGGACAACTTGAACAAATTCCAAGGCTAGTTTCTCCACATGAAGATAATTGATCTTAGTAGTCATGAGACTCCAACTCAAATAATAGACAACATACTCATCATGTGAATCATCCTCTTGGACTAAAACCATAGAAATGGTAGAGTCTAAAGCCACTAAGTATAGGAAGTAGTCTTGACTCTAATCCCACGGAAAAAGTAGTGGCATATGGGTTAAAGATAATTTCAAAGCTTCATAATATTTGTTTGCAGTATCATCCCATACAAACTCGTAACCCTTATTGAGAAGTCGAGTAAAACCCTTCGTTAATTCAACGTAATTTGGGATGAATCGATGTAAAAAGTTTGCCTTCCCTTGCAAAATTTCAATCCGTCATAAATTGGAAGAAGGATGTAGATTCATAATGGCCTAAACCTTTATGGGATCTACCCTAATACCATGCCTAGACACGATGAACCCAAGGAGTCATTTGGATTCCACACAAAATAAACATTTGTGTAGATTCAAACGTATATGATAATATCGACATCTTATGAAAATGGTCCTTAAATGTGTCGAGTGATCTGAACGACGCATGGAATGCGCCGAGAGATCATCGAGATAAGGTTTCACAATATGCTTAATATAATGAAAAACATAAGACATAACACACTGAAAAGTCGCACCAACATTATTTAATCCAAACGGTAGTTTTCGATAAGCGAAGGTACCCCAAGGACAAATGAAAGGAGTTTTTTGTTTATCGGTGGGTAAGATTTTAGTTTGATTATAGCCGGAGAAACCATCCATCAACAAATATATTTCACTCCCAGCACAATCGTCAATGATCTGGTCAACGAAAGGGGTTGGATAATTTTCCTTAGGAAAATCTTTATTGATATCCCTATAATTAACATAGACACAGATCGTACCTTGTTTCTTCATCATGGGAACAATATTGGACACCCAATCTATCAAAGCTACATGATAAATGAAACTAGCGTTAAGAAGTTTTTCAACTTCAAGCTTGATCACAATAGCCTTGCGAGGATGTACTGGGCAAAGTCATTGCCGAATGGGTTTAGAATTCTGGGTATGTCTTAATTTTGTGCAAAACAATATCAGGATCTATTCTAGGAATTTCTTTGTAACTCCAAGCGAAAACGTTGCAGAATTCTTGGAAAAGGACTTTATAAGTGTGGACTTCATCAGCATAACATGAGGCCCCACTATGAACATTTTCCACAACACCAGGCTTGATCGAAATGTCAAGGGGGATAGCAGGGGATATATTACTTAAGTTCCCTTCATATAAAATGTCATGAGTAGACTCGGGAAAAAAATAAATGACAACAACGGTCGACGGAGCCAAAATCCATTGGTAGCTCTTTATGGTCTCAGACTCTAGGAAGAGGATAGAACAATGATGCCCATCTTCCCATGTAGTTTTTTCCATAGACATAACTGACATGATCATATCGTTTGTCAAAAATATCACATGAAATGGATCAGGAGACATATCACAAAGAGAGGGAGGAGAAGAAGTTTTCAATTGAGTAGCTTGGTAAGCTAGTTCTATTGGACTGAAAGGCATAATGTCACCATAACGAGAGCAATCACTAGGGTCAGGTACTATCCAAGGGTCAGAAGACACATGGTTTTCACTAACACAAGTGGATATCATATTGATCGAGGTGACATAAGGAGATGGAATATTGGGTGGAGAAATGGGGAAAGTACCCATTAACATGGAATATTTGAGAAGAGCCACACCAACATTCTCATACCCAATAGGTGTTTTCGAAATAAAAGACACATTGCTAGTATGAAAATCAGAGTTAAAGAAGGCAAGTTGATCTATAGTGATGACCTTTCCTTAGTGCAGGAAACGTACAACATAGAAAAGGGTAGAAACAATTGCACGCATGGATTCAATCCAGATATGACCAAGTAAAAGGTTATAATAAAGAGATGCATCGAAGACCTCAACCTCAACATCAACCTACTTACCTTATATTGTAATAGACAACGCGGGAGGAACACCATAAGGTTTGAACCCTATACCATTAAAATCTTTAAGGGTATTGTGTGACTCAGTCAGGGAAGGAGAGCCAATGGCTTTCCAACAAGCAGCAGACATAACGCAAGTCAAGGATCCTTCATTGATAATAGTGCGACAAATGTTCTTATTCTCCACAACTACTTGGATTTGGAAAGCTAGTTGAGGAGGGTGCCTTGGAATGTGATATTCCAAATCAAATATTATTAAATTATAATCGGTAGGATCAAATAGAGTCATCCATAAATGAGTTAGATGAACACCAAATATAGAAATTCATGACATGATTATTCGGGTCTAGGAAATCATTAAATTTAGGAATATCAGATGGTAGCTTGGCCGGTATAATGGGCCAACAAGGAGAATGTAAAATAGGATCATTCAAAATCCTAGACAAGTCTGGTAAATCCAAAGTAGAAAGAAAAGGAAACTGTCTGTTCACTTGAGGAAACTGGTAGTTTTAGGGAGGTAAACCCGTAGGTATACTAGTTGGACCGTAAGCAGTATGCAAATAATTTAGTCCTGACAGATTCAGTTGTGGAGGATTTGGAGCCACATAGCCAACATAAGTTGGTTGATTAGGGAAGCCTCCTTGGAAATGAGCATTAGATTTGAAATTTTGGCCCCAAGTAGGATTTAGAGAACCTAGATACGGTTGGCCGAGGTTAGGGGGTAAAAAATCATTAACTTGAGAATGTTTCCCCCCAGATGGTTGTTGATTTCATTGGAAAGGAAGATTCCAAGTTTAAGACTATAACACAAGTACACTTTTCCCATAAATGGGGTTATGGGTTCCAAGTTGGGGTTCCTCCCCATCTTGAACTTGCCTCCCAAATTGAGGTTTCCCCCCAAGTTAAGGTTGAACTCCAACAGGAATCTGAAAATCAGAAGCGAAAAAAGGACTGATGCCTCTAATTGGATTAGAGCCACTAATACCAAGACAATTTTCTCCTCCAGGTGAAGGTGGAGGAGGGACATAAGGTCCTCCGGAGAGAACCCGGGGAGGTGTAGGAACAAAACCAATAGAAGCACTATACCCAGGTGGCACAAAAATATTTAACCCTCCGATCGGATTCTGAGCAACATTAGCAATGGAAGCATTAAAAGCATTATACCTAGGTGGAAGAGACAGACTAGATCTAGGTGGAAGCACTGTTCCAATAAGATCCTAGGAAATTATCATATGACCAGTATGAAAAGAAATAGTAGCTTGTGGGAACATGGTAGAGTATGCCACCTAGAGGGGAATAATGGAATGAGAACCAACCAATAATTGGTCTGCAATTGTGACAATATTACTTGATGTACCAGTAAAATGATCTAACGGTATGGTATAGGTAACATACGTCTGAGGCATTTGTGATGCCATAGGTAACATACATCCTTACATCCTACGTGAATGATGGGGGCTGATGTTGACCGAACAAAATAAATAATGAAACAAATCTATGGCCAACTAGAGGACACAAACAACACTCACTAATAAAATCAAGAAAACAAGGCCTTCTTATTTCGAAGTCACTAGTTGGTGATGAAATCCAACGTCGCGAAATCAAGACAAGAAGGGGCTAGGATAAGTGGGTGGAAAATTTGCATTGACGACTTTCTTAACAGACTTATGCCTTGGTGAAAGATCCCACACATAATCATGGGTGTACCCTCCAAGGATCCTGAGTGAGTTTGGTCAACGTTGATTCCAGGTACCGTGAGGAATTTCTCCTTCACAGTCACCTTGTGTAAGAAATTATAAAGAGATATTCCTCTAAGGTTACCAATTACTACAATGATTTCTACGGAAACAATCAAAAGTCAGATCCACATGCAAAGGAAGGGTATCTAGCCCAAAATCAACTTGAAAGGCTTCCACTCATCATTGTGGGTATACCTTCAAGAGACCCCCATAATATGCTCAATATCTACACCAATATCGACAAAGCAAGGTGAGTAACTCTTCCAGTCTTAATGCGACCTCAGGTTTGACCCTTGTGTGAGAATGGCTTCCTAGGACAAAATGTAGCAAGTGGAATTTAACACTCCCTATCACAAGATACTACTGTGTGTTTTATGCTTTGGAGAGTGTCCCTTTCAACCTATTCCAAAGCGCTATCCTAGGTAATGTTGGTGGAGAGAATTTCTAAAAAATATAAGTTTCTAATACATTTTAAAATTACGCTTAATTTTAATATTACGCTAAAAGGGAGATGGAAATGAAACCAATGATGTATTGACCCTGACCCAAAAAATGCAAAGAAAAATGATTATGCAATTTTTTGATTCGATGAACTCTAACTATGGTAAGGAGAAGAGTTTTTTCTGAAACACAAAAATCCACGAAACACAATTTCTCAAACTCTTGAATGAACACAATTCTAAACAAAAATGAACTACAAAATTTCCTATTATTTTCTTACAATATATGAATGCAATGAATTTCTTGGAAAAAATATTAAACAAATATGAACTTGTATTCTTTCTTTCTAAAATCAAATCAGAGATATGAAGAAGGAAAGAAAATCGTAATCCAAGAAAATAAACACACTCTTCAACATAATTCCCAAACCAAACTAGTAATGTGTACAAAACCAAAAGATAAGACTTCTTTGTCAAATATGAAACAAAAATTCTCAAATCTATCAATAATCCAAAAGAAACAATCCTAAAATTCAAAACAAATCAGAGATTGTTCATCAAATAAGAAACCAGATCAAGGTCTGAGATTATATCCTTGAGACAATGAGCACAAGAAAAAACTTGCAAAAATGAAAAGAAATACTTTCAATCACTGAAAACCAATAACA
>SNQJ01S0002869.1:335007-349276 GCA_010110895.2 Picea sitchensis
TTGATAATATATATTGTAGGAAACCACAACGTTGGGTGATTCACTACCAGAGAGGTTCTTATTGGGAGAAATCACAACCAGAGAAAGGTTGCAATGGGATACGGGCACACAAGGTGAGACCGACTCTGTCAGAGGATGAGTGAAGAGGAACGACACTCAGTTTTACACCCAAAATCTCTATCAAAAGGAGGCAAGAGAGGGGCGCATTTTCTATCTGAATTATTTTTCAAGAAGGAGGCAAGAGAGGGGCCCATTTGCTGCACAAATTATCTGTCAAGGAGGAAAGAGAGGGGTGCACTTTCTGCCCAAATTATTTGTCAAGAAGGAGGCAAGAGAGGGGCGCATTTGCTTCCTAAATTATCTTTCAAGAAGGAGGCAAGAGAGAGGAAAACTTTCTCTCAAATTTCGGTCAAAGAAGGGAGAAAGGAAGGGCACTCATGTAGCCCGAAGTAGAGAGTTTTTGGGAGGGCGAAGACTAATCTAGTTCAACCTTTAAAAACACAAAAAGTTTAGAATGAACATTCGGTGCTACCATCTCTCAACGCAGTTCAATCCCAAATATCACAATGTGCGGCAAGGGACTAGCACGCAAAAAAATGCCCTCTTCCATGCAGATGCGCATCAATCAGAATATTCAAACTACTATGAAAATAATCCCAATGATCAGAAATTGTGAAATGAATTATTTCGAAGGGGCTCCCTATTTTTTGTGGATGTTAAGTTGGTTCACTTGGGTAAGCATGATCAGAGTCGATCTAGCAAGGTAGAAGAAACACAATCTAATTACGGTATAAATTAACAAAAAATTAAGTGGTATAATCCAAGGGATGACAAGAGGACAGTGAACCAAACTCCCTTATTTTCAAATAAATAAAAATTTAAGGGTGGTGATACAAGAATATTTACATTCCATTACAAATTCACCAATGACTTGAGAGTGTTTGATATCAAGGTTCCTTTAATTACAATTAGGAAAAAAGCCTATATATATCTAATCCAAATTTATTACAATTCAATTTTCAAATGAGAATATCGTCACCGATGAAGCTGAGCTTGGAGATGTCCTTTAGCAACTGGAATCTTATTGTCCTTCCTCTTACCAATCACAACCTCACCTGTACCTCCCATCCAATGCTAGGGGTACTCTTCTCCCCCCTTATCCCCCTGAGTCGCAAAGGGGCCACACACACACACAACCAAAAATCCTCTAGCTTCCAGCTCGCCTCGCAAGGTAGATCCACCTCTCTCTCTCTCAAGCTGGGTATCCAAACTCTCACAAGTAAAACCAGTTAAAATTTATACAGCATAACCTTTCCCATAACCAATGTGTCCATTCCTCATCTAGGCCATTTTTCTTATAGGAGTTTCCTTAATGACACATTCACTTGCACATTTAAATAACTTTTTAAATAATTAATTAATAATTGTTTCCCCCATACACTTGTCACCCTCTTCATAAGTTGCACAAGAAAATTTCATAATTTATTTTTTATAAAAGTCAATTTCCCTCACCCTTCCTAAAAGCGCTCTTTAAATCACTCCTACTTGTCTCTTTATTCCCCTTATTTCCAATTAATGGCTGACGCCTTACTAAATATGAATTGAGTTAAAATATGAGTCTTCTCCTAGTTAGACTAGAGTTAGCTAGACTCTAGATTCCTTTCTATGTGTAGTCATTCCTTTATATTTATTCCGTTCTTACCTTAAATTCCAATTTGGCAATTACTTGCACATATGTGTATAAAATCAATCTTTAGATTTATTTTATATTCCTTGATTTTAAATTGATTTACTTCATCTAGTAATTATTTAATTTATAAATTTAGTTTTTAGTCTTTTTACTAACTTACACTTAGGCTTAAATTAAAATAGGATTAGACTTTCATTTGGGGGTTTAAAATTAATAATTTCAATCCTTAATTAATTAATTAAATCCGGCAATGTTTAAAGATTTTACAAGGTGTAAAAAATCGCTCAAGGTTTTTCCAGGCCACTTAGATTCATTGAATCAAGGGTTAATTTCGCAACGTGCCCTTCAAGATGCACCCAGTGCTCCAAGGGTGCCACTCACATTTGACTCAAATTTTTAATTATGCGACATGCCCTTCAAGACACACTCTGTTTTCTAAGGGTTCCATTCGCCTTTGACTCATTTTAGTAGTTTTCCAACCCTTGGAGTCAACACTCCATCCAGGAAACCTTGTGAGAGACTAAGGGCTTCTAAGGAATAAGGACCATGCCTTATTGTGCACCCCTTAGAGATCTTCGTCAAAGACTGTCTCATTCTTCCCTCATGGCATTGTGGATCTCTCAAACTAGGTAATATTTAACCTACAATTCGAGCCACGGTGGGAGTGTTAGTAGGATGTGACAAGGATGTTGCCACACCTCTCCCTCAATATCTAGTTTATGTGCATGGGCTCTTTACTCCTTATGTGAGTAATACCAGCAAAAAATCGTCAGTCTGCATCCATCAATGAAACACTACCAATGATCCATAAAAATCATACTATAATCAATCATATGTCACATATGCATAAATGAAATACTCAAACCAATACAATCCACTCCCTAACTCAATATGGATTCCAATGAGGTCTATCAATGCCATCGACATCCTCAATCTGTTAAGTGTCCTGCACACTCAGGGGGAAACTCGTCAATAGCATCTATCAATACATAGATATTGAACAACATAAATCATAATCCATCAACATCATCGTAAGAATCCATAAGCGAAACAGATAACCTTATACTATAACCGGATCACTTGCACGTAAGTGTCCTCAAATAATAAGTCAATAATAGGTTCTTGCAAGAGCGAGATGTTTCAAATAAGGAACTATATTTTTGATGAATTATAAAGTTTACCGAGCCTCATTTACAATTTGAGGAAAGAACCTATAGATTGTATAGGGAACCTAAAATTACCTATATTTTGGGTGATTATACTAATCCTACAAATTATCCATCGTATACAAAAATCCTCTAATGCATAATCAATTTACTACATAAAGTATTTGTGGTCATTATTTCCAATGATTTAAATGCGCTTTCATATGAAGAGGATAACTTCATATCAAAACTAAGACCCATTTCCATGTCATTATAAGGGACTAATGATGGCTTAGAAAAAAATTCACTAAATGTAGTACCTTTCATAAAATTCCTCCCCTCTCTATTAATATCTCTAAGAATAATATCATTCTACAAATAAAAAATAACATTGTCTACTAAGACTTGGTTTGTTGCATTTAGATTTTCATTTTTTAAATTGAATTTGGAGTATATTGAGAATTCAAGGTAGTGTATGATTAAAATCCTAATTAAAAAATTTATAGACATCTTAAAAAGTATCAATTTTAATTATGAAACTGTGAATTTTGATTCCAAAAGTGTTGATATATTAAATTGCTACAATGTGCATTTAGATTTCAATATCTTGAAGAAAATAAAAAAAAAATTGAAATTATGAGCCACTTTAAAAATGTGAATGATGAACCTAACACTACTTATTTCTACACATTAAACATAGTTTTCATTAAGTTTGATTGAAAACAATTAAGTTGAAAAAGAATTTGATTTTGTGACCTGATAACAAAAAATAAAAAATAACACCATTGTTACACATTATTTTGGTCACCCTAGTGATCCATTGCCAAACATGTGTTTATGTTCTAAAAAAGAGTCTTTTTCCACAAGAAAAGTGAAGGGATTTCCTTCCTCAAAATTTATATGAACAAAGGTCGTCGCACCCTGCATCATAGCTTGGGCGCAACAATTCTTGATCGTCACAGGCTGCTCTAGAAGTGGATTGCAACATCTATGTAGACTGCTCTATAGATAGGGTGCGACGATGTCAAAAGATAAGGAAAAGTCAATCTTCATGAAATTTCTAGAAGGGGATCTTCTAGAAGGTGAGATGGCTTCCAAACGGTTTGGATCTTACTCGTCTTTCTGATTTGTTGGGATCATCGTAATCCCCTCAACCACCCTCTCCTCACTCTATATAAGGAAGGGTCTCTTATGGAAAAGGTTAGATTCAAAATTAGATTCATAGCACTTGGAGAGAAGAGAACTATAGAATGTTGAATTGATTTGGGTGGAGAAATTCTGCTTCAATTCTTGAAAGCTTGGCTTTGGTTATTCAAGTTACATGGTGGATTCTTCATCAAGGTATTTGGAGCAAGTATGTGTGTTGAACAAAGGGTCATTGAAAGGGAACCTTGCGACATCAAGGCTTTGGTTGTACTCTCCACTTTCTTATTAATATAATACAGTAACATGTTTCTTTCCCATACAATAACTCTTGTTTTATCGTATGATTCCTTGATCACATACATAAGTTTATATTGAGTTTATGTTATTTTTATCACTTTGTTGGTTGTGTTCTTTTGCAGATTCATTATTGCATGAGTGTTGGAACAAAGCTAGGATGGAAATGGCGAGAGGAAGTGATATTTAAACGGTATGTCACCCATATCTCTTTAGTTAGTAAATTCAATATTTAAATCTTAGGGAAAGCATCATGTTCTGTCTTGTTTTGTTCTAATTCTAGGTGGAACTAGGGAGATCAGTTTGTGTCCGCACTCACCGAATATTCCAATATCAAATTGGCAACCATACTGGGGAGAGACTTCCTTTTTTATTTTTTCTTCCCATTTTATTTTAAGCCTTCTTTTTGTATTTGATTTCACTCTCTAAGAATATGGGAGGTCCATCTGGACTCCCTGGGTTTGGAAGTTCATTTAGATTTTTTGCCTTTCAACCATTTTTTCTACATTTACAGAAATCATCGCACTACACCATATTGACAGCCTGTGATGACCCTCATACGTCAAACCCTTATTGGTCAATCCAACGCGATGATGCCTCATTGTGCTCTGCGAGTAGCCTGTGACGACCTCAGCTCGTTGCATTGTGTCATATAGCTGGCCTGCGATGATTCCCGTAGGTTTTGTTGGAGTGAGTCAATTTATCTTTTTTCACCTAGAATTGCCTTAGTTGCCTGGGATGGACTTATGATGCATGTATCTGATTTATTCATAATCTTTAAGATTTCTTGTGATTGGTTTTCAGTGATTGAAAGTATTTCTTTTCATTTTTGCAAGTTTTTTCTTGTGCTCATTGTCTCAAGGATATAATCTCAGACCTTGATCTGGTTGCTTGTTTGACGAAGAGTCTCTGATTTGGTTTGAATTTTTGGATTGTTTCTTTTGGATTATTGATAGATTCGAGAATTTTTGTTTCATATTTGACAAAGAAGTCTTATCTTTTGGTTTTGTAGAGATTACTAGTTTGGTTTGGGAATTGTGTTGAAGAGTGTGTTTATTTTCTTGGATTACGATTTTCATTCCTTCTTCATATCTCTGATTTGATTTTAGAAAGAAAGAATACAAGTTCATATTTGTTTAATAATTTTTCCAAGAAATTCATTGCATTCATATATTGTAAGAAAAAAATTGGAAATTTTGTAGTTCATGGTTGTTTAGAATTGTGCTCATTCAAGAGTTTGAGAAATTGTGTTTCATGGATTTTTGTGTTTAAGAAAAAACTCTTCTCCTTACCATAGTTAGAGTTCATCGAATTGAAAAATTGCATAATCATTTTTCTTTGCATTTTTTGGGTCAAGGTCAATACATCATTGGTTTCATTTCCATCTCCCTTTTAGCGTAATATTAAAATTAAGAGTAATACTAAGCATAATATTAAAATGTATTAGAAACTTTTTTTTTAAGAAATTCTCTCCACCAACAATAGCTAGGATATCTCTTTGGAATAGGTTGAAAGGCACACTCTCCAAAGAATAAAACACACAGTAGTATCTTTTGATAGGGAGTGTTAAATTCCACTTGCTACATTTTGTCCTGGGAAGCCCTTCTCACACAAGGGTCAAACCTGAGGTCGCATTAAGACTAACAGAGTTACTTACCTTGATTTGTCGGTCTTGGTGTAGATATTGATCGTATTATAGGGGTCGCTTGAAGGTATACCCACAATGATGAGTGGAATCCTTTCAAGTTGATTTTGGGCTAGATACCCTGCCTTTGCACGTGGATCGAACTTTTGATTGTTTCCCTAGGAATCACTGTAGTAATTGGTAATCTTAGTGGAATATCTCTTTATAATTTCTTACACAAGGTGACTATGAATGGGAAATTCTTCACGGTACCTGGAATCGACGTTGACCAAACTCACTCGGGCTTCTTGGAGGGTATACCCATGATTATGTGTAAGATCTTGCACCAAGGCATAATTCCATTGTGCAAGTAATCAATGCAACTTTTCCACCCACTTATCCCAGCCCCTTCTTGTCTTGATTTCACGACGTTGGATTTCATCACCAACTGGTGACTTTGAAATAAGAAGGCCTTGTTTACTTGGTTTGATTTCTAGATTTTATTAGTGAGTGTTGTTTGTGTCCTCTAGTTGGCCATAGATTTGTTTCGTTATTTATTTGGTTCATTCAACATCGGCCCCCGTCGTTCACATAGGATGCAAGGACGTATGTTACCTATGGCATCGCAAATGCCTAAGATGTTTGTTACCTATATCGTACCATTAGATCATTTAACTGGTACATCGAGTAATACTGGCATAGTTAGAGACTAATTATTGGTTGGTTCTCATTCCATTCTTCCCCTCTATGTGGCATACTCTACCATGGTCCCACAAGCTACTATTTATTTTCATACTGGTCATGCGATGATTTCCCAGGATCCTATTGGAACACCGCTTCCACCTAGATCTAGTCCATCTCTTCCACCTGGGTACAATACTTTGAATTCTTCCATTGATAACCCTGCTCAGAATCTGATCGGAGGGTTAAATTTTTTTGTGCCACCTGGGTATAGTGCTTCTGTTGGTTTTGTTCCTACACCTCCCCAGGTTCTCTCTGAAGGACCTTATGTCCCTCCTCCACCTTCACCTGTAGGAGAAAATTGTCTTGGTATTAGTGGCTCTAATCTAATTAGAGGTGTCAGTCCCTTTTTTTCTTATGGTTTTCAGATTCCTATTGGAGTTCAACCTCAACTTGGGGGGAAACCTCAAGTTGGGAGGCAAGTTCAATATGGGGGGGCAACCCCAAGTTGGAACCCATAACCTTGTTTATGGGAAAAGTGTACTTGTGTTACAGTCTTAACCTTGGAATCTTCCTTTCCAAGGAAATCAACAACTGTCTGGGGGGAAACATCCTCAAGTTAATGATTTTTTACCCCCTAACCTTGGCCAACCGTATCTAGGTTCCCTAAATCCTACTTGGGGCCAAAATTTCAAATCTAATGCTCATTTCCAAGGAGGCTTCCCTAATCAACCAACTTATGTTGGGTATGCGGCTCCAAATATTCCACAACCGAATCTGTTAGGGCTAAATTATCTGCATACTGCTTAGGGTCCAACTGTTATACCTCCGGGTTTACCTCCCCAAAAATACCAGTTTCCTCAAGTGAACATACAATTTCCTTTTCTTTCTACTTTGGATTTACCAGTCTTGTCTAAGATTTTGAATGATCCTATTTTACATTCTCCTTATTAGCCCATTATACTGGCCAAGCTACCATCTGATATTCCTAAATTTGATGTTCGTCCTGGACCCGAATAATCATGTCATGAATTTCCATATTTGATGTTCATCTAACTCATTGATGGATGAATCTATTAGACTACGTATTTTCCAAAGGACTCTTACAGGTTCGACAACTAAGTGGTACATTGAGTTACTGTGAGGTTTCTTCAATGACTTTAATACTCTAGCCATGGACTTTTTGACACTTTAATACTTCGCTATGAGACGGGAACCAAAATTTTGAGTTCTTTCAAACAATCCTCCTCCACTCACATTTTTTATCACATTCATGAATGGAGGAGGGGAAGATGCTTGATCAAAGTTTCCCTTCCTAACCAGTTATTGGCTGAGTGGTTTACCAAATCACTCACTGGTTTGATTGTCCGTGACTTTACCATGGGTGGCATTTCCACTGAAGAGAATGTGATTAGTCATGCTCAATATTTATATCTCGTTTATTCACAAACGAGTACTATTTATGACTTGATCCATGATGCTCCTCATCCTTCTCTCAACCCTACTTTGACACCCCTAGTTGCTTCACATGCTACTAATGGTGTGATTGGCACTTTCCATGATGAGATTTAGTCTAAGCAAGCCAGTCACACCAATCCCAAACCTAATGATTCTAATGTACAGAATAATCCTACTCCTGCTCCTTAGATCGGTAATATTTTACAATCTACGCCTACCGGTAAGAATCAAAAAAATTAAAAGGGAAGGGTAAGAATAAGGAAAATAAAAATAATAATAATCCTCAATCCAAAAATAAATAAAAACAAACATGATAATGATAAGGACAAGCACAAACCTCATTATCCTTGCCTTATATGTGGTGATGATCACTATAGGAAATATTGTCCAAGATGAGCTGAGTTTACTAAGTTCCTTCAAGGGACTGGTCAATTGTCTACCCCCATCATCTTGTCTCAACCTTTTTGTTCTCAACAGTAGGCACAGTTGGTCATTCATGATCAACCCTCTTCCTCTACCATGTCTTATGTGCTTATGTGTATTGGTGAATCTAAAAATAATGACATCGATATCGCAACTCGATCCAAATATTATTCTTCTTCAAAGGAAAAAGTCGATGATACACCACCTCCATTGGTTCAAACTCCTCCACCAACTTCACCTCCAAACGGTCCTCTTCATCTCGAATGACTGGGTCTAGATACAGTCCTTCACCCTCCTCCCAAGGGTGTTGTTTTAAATTCTTCGTTTAATACTCATGCACATGCTTCTCAAAACTACAACATTGTAGAAGATCTTGCGCAGGCACCCTCTTCTATGTCGGCTCTTGAAATTCTTAAAAGTTGTCCTGATCAATGAAAGACATTGTTAAAGTACATTAGTGGAATTGATCCTACCAATTATAATTTAATAATATTTGATTTGGAATATCACATTCCAAGGCACCCTCCTCAACTAGCTTTCCAAATCCAAGTAGTTGTGGAGAATAATAACATTTTTCACACTGTTATCGATGAAGGAGCCTTGACTTGAGTTATGTCTGTTGCTTGTTGGAAAGCCATTAGCTCTCCTTCCCTGACCGAGTCACACAATACCCTTAAATATTTTAATGGTATAGGGTTCAAACCTTATGGTGTTCTTCTCGCATTGTCTATTACATTAGAAGGTAAGTCAGTTACTGTTGAGGTTAAGTTCTTCGATGCATCTCTTGATTATAACCTTTTACTTGGCCGTATCTGGATTGAATCCATGTGTGCAATTGTTTCTGCCCTTTTCTGTGTCATACGTTTCCCGCACTAAATAAAGTTCATTACTATGGATCAACTGGCCTTCTTTAACTCTGATTTGCATACTAGCAACCTGTCTTTTATTTCAAAAACACCTCCTGGGTATGAGAATGTTGGTGTGGGTCTTCTCAAAGATTCCATGTTAATGGGTACTTTCCCCATTCCTCCACCCAATATTCCATCTCCTTTTGTCGCCTCGATCAATATGATATCCACTTATGTTAGTTAAACCCATGTGTCTTTCGACCCTTGGATAGTACCTGACCCTAGTGATTGCTCTTGTTATGGTGACACTATGCCTTTCAGTCTAGTAGAACTAGCTTACCAAGCTATTCAATTGACAACTTCTTCTCCTCCCTCTCTTTGTGATACGTCTCTTGATCCATTTCATGTGATCTTTTCGACTGACGATATGATCATGTCAGTTATTTATATGGAAGAAACTACATGGGACGATGGGCATCATTGTTCTATCCTCTTCCTAGATTCTGAGACCATAGAGAGCTACAAACATATTTTGGCTCCGTCGACTGTTGTTGTCATTTATTTTGTTCCCGAGTCTACTCATGACATTATATATGAAGGGAACTTAAGTAATATATCCCCTACTACCCCCCTTGACATTTCGATCAAGCCTGGTGTCGTGGAAAATGTTCATAGTGGGGCCTCATGTTAGGATGATGAGGTCCACACTTATATAGTCCTTTTCCAAGACTTCTACACCATTTTCGCTTGGAGTTACGAAGAAATTCCTAGAATAGATCCTAATATTGTTTTTCACGAAATTAAGACATACCCAGAATGCTAAACCCATTCGGCAACGACTTCGCTCAGTACATCCTCGCAAGGTTGTTGTGATCAATCTTGAAGTTGAAAAACTTCTTAATGCCAGTTTCATTTATCCTGTAGCTTTGACAGATTGGATTTCCAATCTTGTTCCCGTGACAAAGAAACAAGGTACGATTCGTGTCTATGTTAATTATAGGGATATCAATAAAGCTTGTGCTAAGGACGATTATCCAACCCCTTTCATCAACCAAATCATTGATGATTGTGCCAGAAGTGAAATATATTTGTTGATGGATGGTTTCTCTGGCTATAATAAAATTAATAGCTTACCCACGAATCAACACAAAACTCCTTTCATTTGTCCTTGGGGTACCTTCGCTTATCAGAAACTACCGTTTGGATTAAATAATGTTGGTGCGACTTTTCAGTGTGTTATGTCTTATTCTTTTCATGATATTAAGCATATTGTGAAACCTTATCTCAATGATCTCTTGGCGCATTCCATGCGTCACTCGGATCACCTGGCACATTCAAGGGCCATTTTCCTATGATGTCGATATTATCATATACGTTTGAATCTGCACAAATGTTTCTTTTGTGTGGAATCCAGACGAATACTTGGGTTCATTGTGTCTAGGAATGGGATTAGGGTAGATCCCGTGAAGGTTGAGGCCATTTTGAATCTACCTCCTCCATCCACTTTATGTCGAATCCAAAGTTTGCTAGGGAAGGAAAACTTTTTACATCGATTCATCCCAAATTACATTGAATTAACGAAGGGTTTTACTCGTCTTCTCAATAAGGGTTACGAGTTTGTATGGGATGATACTGCAAACAAAGATTTTGAATCTTTGAAATTAGTTTTCACCCGTATGTCACTGCTTTTTCCCCCGAATTATAGTAGAGACTACTTCCTATACTTAGCGGCTTCAGAATCTACCATTTCTATGGTTTTAGTCCAAGAGGATGATTCACATGATGACTATGTTGTTTATTATTTGATTCGAAGTCTCATGACTATTGAGATCAAGTATCTTCATGTGGAGAAACTAGCCTTGGCATTTGTTCAAGTTGTCCAATTCTTTCGTCACTGTATCCTATTGCGTAGAACCACTATTATTTCTGATTGAAAACCCATGAAACACATCCTTATACAACAATTGTTTTGGGGGAAATACTCCAAATGGATCGTTATTCTCTAGGAGTTTGACTTGGAATTTGAATGTGCCAAGTCTAATAAATCTTTAGTTTTTGTCGATTTGATTTGTGACCTTCTATCAACTGTGATAGAAACTATGGAAGAGGTTTCCTTACCTAAAGAATCCCTCTTTATCATCATTTCTGATGACATATGGTATGAAGATATCAGCATCTATCTCCAAACCCAAAATTTTCGGCCCGATATTTCGAGTATAAATCGTCATCATATTCGATATCAAGCCCGCCAATACATTGTCCTTGGAGATACTCTTTATCTCCGTGGCATTGATTCTATATTTAAACAATTCCTTACATACGACAAAGATGAGAAATATTTGAATGACTGTAACTCTGGAGCATGTGGCGTTCATATGTCTGGGTATGCCATTGCCCAAAAGCTCTTATGAGCAGGTTATTTCTGGCCTTGATTGTTGAAATATTTCATTTCAGCCGTCCATAAATGACATGCTTGTCAAACTTACAATAACAAGATAAGATCTCATCCTTCTCCTTTACATCGTGTAGTTTTGGTCAATCCATTCTCCAAATGGGGCATTGAATTCATGACATGTAAACCTCACTCGATCAGGGGCATGGATACATTATTGTAGCTATGGATTATTTCACTAAATGCGCAGAGGCAATGCCTACCTTTGATAACACCGGGAAAATTGTAGCACTCTTCATATTCAATCATATCATTACTCAGTTTGGTATTCTCAAGCTATCCTTACCGATCATGGTAGATACTTTCATAATTTTATGATGTCTGAGCTTACTGAGAAGTTGGGTCTTCACCATGAAAACTCAACCCCTTATTATCCACAGTCCAATGGCCAGGTTGAAGCAATCAACAAAGTCCTTATTACTATGCTTCGATGGATGGTAGGAATCCATAAGTCCCATTAACACACGTTGTTGTTCTCAACATTATGGGCCTATCAAACATATGTTAAGTCTGCCACGAGGTTTACATTATTCCAAATAGTATATGGTATTGAAGTTATCTTTCCTATTGAATGTGAGATACCATCTTTGAATCTAGTCGTTGAAATTCTCCCGAACACCTCAGTAGAAGAGGAGTGTCTTTTGCATCTTATGTAATTAGAAGAAACACGTCACAATGCCGCCTTAGTTATTGAAACTCGGAAGAAACATGTTAAAGCCCAGTATGACAAGCATGTCAAACCACATGTCTTTTTTGAAGGCGATCTGGTTCTTCTTTACAAGCAAGATAGTGATTTTCTAGGGGCTAGTAAATTTGAGCCCATGTGGCGGGGTCCTTATATTTTCAAACAAGTTTTGGAGAAGGGATCTTATGAGTTAGTGGATTATGATGGCTTTCCTTTGAGTGAGCCCGGAAATGGGCTTTACTTGAAGAAGTACTATGCTTAATTCATATTTTCATGAGTACTTGTGCTCTTTTTTGTGGTTTGGTTTCGACCTTTAGCTTCTTACCTTGCATTGTGCTTGGTTTCCAGATGTCGGTGTCTTCGCTAACCTACCTTGGCTTCGCCGATGGTGCTAGTCACAGTACTCAAAACTTAGTGTCTTCTACTTGGGAAATCTATGCACCTACGGATGAATTGATTAGTCTACATGGTGTTTTCCTTGGTTGTGCAACTAACAATATTGCGAAATATAGTGATGTCATCGAATTATTGACCTACGATGGTTCACTTGGAATCCATCATCTTGTTGTATGATTGGATTCACAGTTAGTGGTGCTATAGTTGAGTAATGTGTATTATATTTGAAGTCCTACGTTGTTAAGGGTATATTTGAGAATTCGCCTCTTGGAACGTTATTTTGATTACATTGAATATCAGCATATTCCTAGACGTCTAAATACATTAATAGATGCATTGGCTAATTATGTGTTAGACAAACATTTGAGACACTTATAAAATCCAATCACACTTTGTATATACAACAAGTAAGCTGGTAGAAGCCTCATATATATATATATATATATAACGATAAAAGTTTACAAAAAAGTGTTTTTGTGCGAAGACCAAAATATCAAAAATGTGGAGCACATGGCTTAATATACAATAGAGCATCAAGGATGTTGCTCGCTATAACATGCGACTGCATGTGATACTCTACAGATAATTCAACCGATGGAAGCAGACATGCCCACTGTGTGGCACTGATAATGCCTCGGGATATCATCGATAGAGGAATCTGGGATGTTCATCATGAGTCCCTCTAGATTTTTCTCTAGGGTCTCATAGTTAGCAGCATCGGCTCCTATTGCGTCAAATATCTCACCTCATCTCTAAATGGGGGACAAACTGGGAGGACAGTAAGGTCCCAAATTTACATCAACAAAGAGCATTTGATTAGCCATCGGATAAACAACATAAAAAAAAAAATTATATTATTAAAAGTCATAAAAACATCATAGAAACAAAATGTACTTCTTACCTATGTCCCGCCATTATGAACCATCAGGAAGAACCAAGTCTGGATCACCTCAGAAGTCTAAATCGGCATAGGAATATTCATCTACCATAAGCATCTAGGTCCTCAACCAGTCAAAGAAATAATCATTATACTTTATGATAGGACCAGTCACATGTTGTTCCATCAGGTCAACCCACCTCATCATTCCTAGATCCTATGGGGCAGGTATACCCCACTCTACCTACAAGTGTAAAGATGTGACCCTCTCCAAGAAGAAGGACACCAAAATCGAATCGTATCCAAACTATTTCAGTTCACCATTGCTGCACTTGGTTAATTTTTTTTTCATGCTTTTGAGAACTTTGTTACACCAGTTGAAAATGCGGGGCTCCATACATTAAAACACATACTAGAAATAGCTCTAAAGCGCCATATGGTGTTAAGAACCAAACATCAATATAGCATAGAAAAACCTCAGGAAAAGTACTCAACGTCTTGAAAAAAAGATAATTTCAGATAATAAGCCTCTTCGAGGGGGCAACCTCCT
>SNQJ01S0002869.1:389541-402142 GCA_010110895.2 Picea sitchensis
CTTGAAGAAGAAGTTGTCACACTAAGAGTCAAAGTTATCAAGCTCAACAAAAACATTGAAGAGACAGAAACATCCACGTCAACAATAGAGAATAAACAAAAGCATTCTAGATTGCTAGAAAAGAAGAATGAAGAAAAGGGCCAGAATTATGTAGAAGTACTCAAAGGAAGGAATCATGGTAAACTAGAATATAAGAAAATTGATAAATATGCATCTTCAAGAAGACCATCCTTGTTCAAGCCACAAAGAAGCTTCAATCGTGATCATGATTAGTCAAGGTAGGAATTCAGAAGGACTACACCACAAAGAACATCATTCACTCCCAGGTATGTAAATTTCTTTTATGGTCATTATTTTTATTGTACTAACTTTGGACATAAGGTTGCAGATTGTAGGGATTATAAAAGAAATGTTCAGGCAAGAAATGCTTATGTGGCCCCACGTAACATTGAATGTTACAAATGTCATAACTATGGACACATAGCTTGTGATTGTAGAAGCATGATCGATACTTCCATGAAAGAGAACATTGATATCATATATAAGAAAGTATGGATAAGAAAATAGGAAGAACAGGTGAACAAAGACCAGGTCTCAGAGATCGCAATATTGACAATAACACGAAATGACGACAAATCTACAAAGAAAAAGGATGATGTCAGATACATAAAGATTTGGAAAAGAAATGACAGAAAAGAAGGACAGGTAAATAAGGAACAAGTTCAAGATATTGTACTTTTAGGTATTGTAGTGCAAGATGAATCCACAAACAGAAAGAAAGAAGTCACGGTTCAAAAAGATGTTGATCCTACCAATGAAGATGATGATGAATCTACATCCGATCAGACAGTTTTATGATCCATATGGCTTGGAGACTCCTAGAAAATATGTATAATGAACATGGGGATTCTAGATAGTAGCTCTACATATCAAAGATTCATCTTTTGAGCAACTTACATAGTTCAAGTAGACAGACTCTGAGAAATCAGTTAGTAGAAGTAGTACAATATGACAGATTGATAAGTTGATAAAATTACACAGGAAGAAGTCTTGTTGGACCTTGGTTAGGGAAGCAGGTGAAGATCAAGGAAGAAAAAGGAAAATGCAAACTTTGTGGAAGACACAGTGACTGTTACTGGGTCAAAGTGAGAAAAAGAGGATAAAACATGGAGCGAAGCAATTCCTTGGATGAGGAGATTGAGGATGACGGATCAACAAGGAAGAAGTATCGAGGAAAACTTGGAAAGTGGAAAAAATCACCATTAGATGATTTGGAGCACCGCACGAGAAGAAAGGAAACACAGGCTGGAGAATCCCTGAAAATACGGGTCAAGTTTACCTAGGGTTTTAGACACCTAGGGTTTTGGTATAAAGGGTTTTGGACACCTAGGTCTCTACCTAAGGATGTTGGTTAGCTATTTTAATGTATAAATAGAGGTCTAAAGGACCTGGGATGGGTTGGTGTAATGATTATTGGTGTTTTCTTTATCATTGTGTTATCGAGTGAGTAGTAGTGTGTGAGAAAGAAGTGTTGAGTATGAGAGCCTTCTGGTCTTGTAATATCTTCAGTTGGGTGCGAAGATCAATCCTCCATCTGGGTGCGTAGGGAGGGGAGATAAAGAGAGGAGAAGAAAGAGGATTTGTTGGATAAGAGCGCAGACAAGAACTGTATGTTTCATTTTAATATATTATAAATCATAGTTCTGTGGACGTAGCCCTAGAGAGAGGGTGAACCACGTATATTTTGTGTTGTGTGTGATTGGTATTCTGTCTCTGTCATTGATATATTGTGATTGCATTATTGTTTTAGGTCTTATAAGTAGATGTGCATAGTAGATCCAAGTTGATAAGTGATATATGAATGATGTGTTGTTCTTGTATTAGATCCACTTGATATTCCCCCTAGTTGTAGACATCTCTGTCCTGCAACCGCCTCATAATTTCTTCAGGTGAGACTGCATCTACTTCGCAGGTGTTGTCGAAAGGGCCAGTAGTTAGGGCTTGTCGGTGTTCTCTTGGAGCTGAACCCTGGGTCTTCCCCTATGCCAACAAATGGTTCCATTGTCGGGACATGAATCTTCTTGAGGGAATGTCAAGGTGGTTCCCATCAAAGACAGAGACTCAAAAGTGGATAGACGATCAAGAAAAGGACTTCGTTGAAGCCCATAACAAGAACCCTAATATTAGTACAGAGGATTGGTTGGAGAAATATATCTTCACTGATATACATGAAATGTTCTTTGGGGGAATCCATCAGGATCTATACAAGTGGCTAGATAGATTAGCAGATACCCAGTTTGAGATCCGATCTAGACCTCCTGTGGTTTGGACGTCAGAGTTGATCAAGAAGGTCAAAAGAGTTGATAACACCGTATCATGAGCAGTAGACCACTGGTTTGATAACACCATTGGAGGCTACATCATAGAGTTTGTTGTTGACAGAGTAGAGTCATACAGCCAAGCTGAGCGATATTTCTTTAAGGGACCCAGAGGAAAAATTTTACAATTCTTGAAGTTGAGACTCAAGATGATATTGCATGAGAAGAAAATCTTGAAGATATAGTAGATTGGTCTGATCTAGAAAGTCTAATGTTCAATAATTCGGACAATGACAATGACAAAGAAGCTGGACATACGCGTAGTGGGAGAGTGTCCAGAGAAGTTCACCTTGCAAACTTGTTCAAGCATAACTACGGGGATGAAGGTTTCTATAGTGGAGAAGAGGAAGATCTGATAGACGAGGACCATTCAGAACCTGCTGGGATAGAGGAAGGGAAAGTTGAAGAGCTTCACCAAGAATAACCTGAGACTTCAGAAACTGCACAAACCACTAAAGTTAGTACTATTGCCCCTCCTGTTGATTCATAAACACTAAGAAACCAGAATAGTCAGAGTCACCAGAGTCCTCAGAATACTATTAATAGCAGTTTGACACATACTCAGTCAGGGATCCTAGGAAGATCTATGGAAGATGAGATGAGACTTCCTATTTTTAGGGGAGATGGATCTGAAGATCCTAATCAGCACTAGTTCCTATGTGAAGCTGTATGGAATATTAAAAATTTCACTAACGAAACTGTCAAAATAACCCATTTTAGTACCACTCTAAGGGATCATGCACTGAGTTAGTACATGAAGCTTGTTCAAGGACTTGCACAGTCTAAGCCACTGAATCAGATTAAGAATGTGCTAATTGCAGAATTCAAGAAACCCAAGTCGAAGTCACAATGTATTACAAAGCTGAAAGAGATCAAGCAGAAGGTGGTCAAACCTATTTGGGAATTCAATCAGAGATTCAAAACCTTGATAGGTCGATTTACTTTTCAAATCCCAGATGAACAGAACAAAGAATGGTTCATTGATGCCCTCTTACCACACATCAGAGTTCCCCATATGAAACAGAAGATTGCTTCACAGTCTGAGGTGTTGGAGATCACCATGAAGTTAGAATCAGCCCCTATAGGAGAATCTAGCTCAGGTATGAGTCAGATCTTGAGTCAGCTAACTAGTTTGTCTCTGCAGGTCGAAGATATGAAGAAATACAAGGGAAAATATAAAAGAGAAGACATATGGTGTGTCATATGCATATCAAAAGGCCATGAAAAGGAGCAAGTCACCTTACCCTAGTGCGAGGTATGCAGAAACAGGCATTGCCCTGGTGAGTGCTATTACATGCAAAAGTATGTTCAAACACCCACAAATTTGTATTGCACATTCTGTAATTCTATGGGACATGATGATAGAGATTGTAGGGATTACAATATCATGCATGAAAGGTCAAGAGACATATATAAGATTCAAGGAGAAGTACCACAAGTAGGAAACACTACGCAGTATAACTCCCCTGGGAGAGGAAACTTTAATCCTCATGGTGGATTAAGAGGATGAGGATGAGGACGAGGAATGGGTCGAGGCTGAGAACAGATAATATGTTATAACTATGCACAACCAAGACACCTCGCAAGGGATTTCCAGAACCCTTGTACTACTTCCAGCTATTGTAGCACGTTTGAACATGTTATAGAAGATTGTCCTCTATTGCTAGCTAAGCTTCAGGAAAGACGAGGACCTCAGAAGAACCCACAAGTACAACTGATATATGCTGAAACTCGCGGAGAAGACCCTAGAGTAGTTGTTATAACCAGAGGAGGCACTGTTACAGGAGAAGACAGACTGACCCAAGGGAAGATTACAGAAGATTCAAGAATCAGGAAAGCTATAGAGATTACACAAATGTTTGATGCAAAGAAAGAAAGACAAATGTTTGAGGAGGCAAGAAAATAATTCAGAGGAGACCAAGGTTCCTCATGGAAGACAAGACTAGAAGTGAGAGAATATGTAATGCCTTTGGCATTTGATCAGTCTTCTTCACCAAAAGAAGGAAAAGAGGTAAGAAATCTCATGGAATTCTTATATACTTGTATTAAGTTTATTCAGGATGAGAGCATTGTACAAGAGTTACAAAATTTAATCAGACAATATGAGCTAGGAAAGATAGACCCCTTACTGAATAGGGAAGTACACCAAATCGGTAAGAAGAGAAGGACCAATAAGGAATTACATTTGAATTCTCAAATAGGAGAATATGATATAGATTATGTAGTCCTCAACTTAGGGTCGGAGGTCAATGTCATGATGAAGAAAACCTGGGCACTGATGGGAAAACCGAAGTTGATCTATTCCCCCTATCAGGATTAGGATGGCTAACCAACAAGTTGTAAGTCCATTTGGTAGACTGGAACATGTCCCTGTGGACATTGATGGAGTAAGAACACTTGCAGATTTCGAGGTAATTGAGATAGTTTATGACATCTTCCCTTACCCTGCTTTGTTAGGAATTGATTGAGCCTTCAATAATTCCACTGTGGTTGATTTAAAGAAGAGGCGTATGACTTTTGAAAAAGACGACCTTAGGGTTATTGCACCCTTATATCCAGATGAGGGTTAGCGATACACAACACCCATCAGAGAAGAAGACTGCACATACAAACTAGAAAACATATACAAATTAACAACCAGACAACATGATTACATTAATCCCACGACCGATGGAAACCTAAGTTGGCGAAGTGACAACGTATGCTCATCAGAATCAAAATAAGCACTGGAGAATTGGTAGAATAAAATGTATGAAGTATCTACAAGAAGATGTGCTAGATTAACCAGATAATTTCGCTGGATTGGCACAACCGTAAGTAACTTACCCACCTTTGATGGTCTAAATCCTTTAGAAACCTTTTTGTCGGAATTTGAAGAAAGTGTACCAATACAACAAAGATTGTTGGCAATAGATGAGGCCTTGAAAGCAACCCCAACAAGATGGTGGGGGACACACAAAAACAACATTGCGGACTGGGTACAATGTCATACCCTGATGATAGCATGGTTCTCAGCACAAGTGGAAGGTTGTGAAGTTTGATACACAGGTTGAAGCTACCCAAAGGACCATGTGTGAAGCTATGAGGAAGCCTAGAGCAACATTCCTTAAGAAAAATGGGTACACAAATTCATCAACACACTAGACACAACACCTATCAACTGGTACCTTCAAGCAGAGTTGCGCCTTATCAGTACAGATTGGAAAGGTATGACTCAGAATTTTGTAATTACCTTCTTATTTGAAAGTCAATATCCTTCAGTAGATCAATCATTATAGATTGTGAGATAGAAAGTATTTGAGGAGGTATCTAGCCTTCCCTTGGAACAAGAAGAGGATGAATGGACATCACCTCTCCAGAAATTGCAAGGTTGTTACAACATCAACGTTGATGAAGACGATGATCCAAGGAAGGTGAACATCACAGAAACATAAGGACAGAGAGATGTAGAAGGACCAAGAGTTCAGTTACCATTTATTTTACATTCGATCAATATTAATAAGGTCAATATTGGAACAGAACAGACCCCGAAGCTTGCTAATGTCGAAGATTATTGGGATGTTGCTACCATTGACAAAATTACAGAGTTACTGCATGAATATCAGGAAATTGTTTCCAGCCAAGTTCACTGATATGAAGGGAATTAAAGGGCCTATGGGAGAGATGAGGATTCATTTAAATCCAGATGCTAGACCAGTCAAACAGATCCGTACAGACTGAACCCTAAATATAAGGAAAAAGTGAAAATTGAGCTCAACAGAATGTTGGAAGAAGGGATTATAGAACCTGTTGAAGAGTCAAAGTGGATTATCCCTATGGTGGTACAAGACAAGAAGACAGGAGAGATCAGTATATGCGTAGATCTCATGAATCTTAATGATGCTTGTTTACATGACCCCTTCCCTAACCATTCACTGACGAAGTGTTAGCTAATGGAAGAGCCTAGGAAGTATATTCTTTTACAGATGGAGTTTCATGGTATCGTCAGATCTGGATTTCCAAGGAAGATCGCCATCAGACCACGTTCGCAACAGAATGGGGATCCTACCAATATACAGTGATTCCATTTGGATTAAAGAATGCCCCGGTCATCTTTTTCGGGGTGGTGGTTGAAGCATTCAAGGAATTTCTGCATAAATTTCTAGAAGCATATTTTGATGATTGGACTATTTTTATTTATTGAAGAATCATATTGAATGTCTAAGGCTAATGTTGGATAAATGCAGTCAGTGTCAAATTGCCTTGAACCTGAAGAAATGTATTTTATTTTCACCATTTGGAGTGTTGTTAGGTCATATTGTATGCAAGCAAGGATTAATGGTAGATTCATCCAAAAATTCCATTATTGTTGATCTACCCCCTCCTACTTTAGTCAAATAGTTGTGCACTGCGCTGGGACACATAGGATACTATAGGAAATTCATTAAAGGATATGCTTAGATTACAACACCCATGGAGAAGTTGTTGAAAAAATATTGTCAGTTTAGTTGGACAGCAGAATGCCAACAGAGCTTCGACACATTGAAACATAAAATGGTTACTGCACCTATTCTGGTTTTCCCAAACTAGACCAAGGAATTTCATGTGCATGTCGATGCATCTTCCATTTCTTTAGGAGTTGTGTTTGCACAACCTGGAGGAGGATATATTGACCACCCGTTAGCCTTTGCTAGCAGGAAGCTATCAACTGCTGAGATTAATTACACCACCACTGAGCGAGAAGGGTTAGCCATGGTATATGCATTGCAGAAATTTCTCCACTACTTGTTGGGAGGCCACTTTAAAATGTTTACTGATCACTCCACGTTGAAATACCTAGTCAACAAGCCAGTTTTGGGGGGAAGGATATGCAGATGGCTTCTGCTATTTCAGGAATATGATTTTGAGATCATAGTAAAGCCATGGAGAATGAACAAAGGTCCTGATCACTTGTCAAGGTTGGAACATGGTGAAGATTCAACCAGTTTGGAGGATGCACTACCGAATGCATAGCTATTGGCCATTAGAAATATCGATGACCACTTCGCAGAGATAGTCTAGTTCCTATCAACAGGAATGGCACCTAGTGAGTACACAATTCCCCAGAAGAAACAACTAGTAGTGCACGTTGCAGACTTCTCTCTTATAGCTGGACATCTATACAACATGGGACCTGATGAGATATTGAGAAGATGTGTTTTGGAGGTAGAATGACCACTGATCCTCACAAAATCTCATGAAGGCATCGCAGGAGGACATTATGCAGGAAAAGAAACTGCGCAGAAGGTTCTTAGAGCTGGCCTTTGGTGGCCTACCTTACATAGAGATGCTAAAGACTATTCCAGAGCCTGTGACATATGCCAAAGAGTTGGAAAACCATCCAAAAGAGATGAAATGCCACTAGCACCACAACTAACCCTAAAAGCATTCGAGAAATGGGCCATTGAATTAGTTGGACCTACAAACCTACCAGGAAAGTGTACAGGATCAAGGTACATAATTACAACAACAGAATACTTGACTAGATGGGCCGAAGCAAGAGCAATTAAGGACTATAGTGCAACTATAGATGTGTGCTTCATATTTGATGACACCATAACCATATTTGGATGCCCGAGGATCCTTATGAGTGATCAAGGTACACATTTCATCAATAAGATAGTTGAAGCCCTGACTGAAGAATTTGTCGTCCACCATCAGAAGAGTACAGCGTACCATCCACAAGCAAATGGGACAGTTGAAGCATTCAACAAGATCTTGGAAACAACGCTCATGAAGATTTACAGTGTGAACAGGGATGATTGGGATCTAAGAGTACCAACAGTATTATGGGCCTATAGAACCACTTGCAAGAAGCTGACAATGCAGACACCTTTTAAGTTGGTATACGGTCTTGAAGATGTTGTTCCAATGGAATATCTGGTACCAAGCCTAAGAATTGTTTCCTTTACAGATATGGATGACCCTGGTGTTGTTGGCTTGCACAGTTGGTTGAATTGGAGGAAGATCGATTTATTGCAAGATTCCATCAGCAGGTTCAGAAGGAAAGAGAGAAGGCCTATCATGATAGGCTCATCAAAAAGAAGGCATTTAGACAAGGTGATCTAGTGTTGATATATGACAGTAAGTTCATCAAACATCCTGGGAAGTTTAGAACACACTGGCTAGGGCCATATGAGATCGCTTATGTTTCAGAGGGAGGAGTTACGCAATTGAAGACTCTGACTGGGGAGTGAAAGGAAGGTTTAGTGAATGGGAGCCGGTTGAAATTGTACTATGACAACCCGTTGCCCCACAGTTCTCAGTAACTGCAATAAGAAAAGGGTCTAGGTACCAGGTGCAGTTAAAACTGGGTACCAGACGCAAAAAAGATAGTCTGCACAAGGAGGAAAAGGAGGCATAAAGAAGAAAGCAGAGGCTGCACTACGCAGTCAGAAGTCGAAGTAAAACAGAAGGATCATGTTTGAAGTACCTTGGGATGAGTCACAAGTGAGTGTTGCGGGCCTGTTGGTCCTTGGTTAGGGAAGCAATCGAATATCAAGGAACAAAAAGAAAAATGTGAACTTCGTAGAAGACACAGTGATTGTTACTAGGTTGAAGTGAGCAAAAGAGCAGAAAATATGGAGTGAAGCAAGCCGTTGGATGAGGAGATTAAGGATGATGGATCAACAAGGAAGAAGGATCGTGGACAACTCAGTAAGTGGAAAAATCCACCATTAGATTCTTTGGAGCACCGCACAAGAAGAAAGGAAAGACAGGATGGCGAAGCCCTGAAAATAAGGGTCAAGTTGACCTAGGGTTTTAGACACCTAGGGAAGTGCTCAAGGAAGCAGGTATATGAAGCACTACATGTCATCTACATGACATCTTGCAGAGAAGTGCTCCAGACAGATTGAGAGAGAGAGAGAGAGAGAGAGAGAGAACAGAGGTATGATTCCAAAGGGAGTGATGGTCATAGAGGAAGAATGAGAGATATGACTTAAGTGTTGCATTAGAGTGATAACCTTTGTCAAAGGGTAAGATATTATTCAGATGAAAGGAGAGAGAGTAATCAGAGGTTTAGAAAAACAGATAAATATCAAAGGAATTTAGACAGGAAGAGTATCCTCAAAGGGAGATACCCTTTGTCATTGATTTCAAAGGGGGAGAGAGATAGAAACATTGATGAGGAGTATGAGCATGAATAATTACCATGACTAATTGTTGCCATCAATGTTGGTGTTTCCATCAATGCAAAAGGGGGTGATTGTCAGACAGTTGGCTTAGGTTGATGGACAATTGGTTTGGATTGTTGGTTTTCATTTATGTCAACCCTTGGAGAGTGATATTGTAGATTGATGTCAAACCTTAGAGATTTATGTCAACCCTCAGAGAATTCTGGTAGCGCAAAGGTATGGGTAAGGGAATAGATTTTGTTTAAGGTATAAAGGCATGAAGATTAGTGAATATGTAGGTAAGCCTATCCTAGATGGATAATATACGTCATTTCATTTCCGTTGATATGTGAAACACCATGTAGTTCCTCGCGGTTAGTGAGATATGGCCTTGTGAAGTTGGAGGACCCTCATGAGTTATCTAGAAGACCCTAAAAGGTAAAAGAAGTCAATTATTCTAGAAGCTCCTAGAATAAGTGTACTAGTCAAATTGATGGTAACTTGTAGTTAATCATGGGTATAGTTGTTGCATTATGAAAATAATTAAAAATAAATTAGTTGCAACAATAAGTTGTGAGTTTGGTAATTATGGTAAAGTAGTTGTGATGAGAAGATTTAATAGTCAAAGTGGTTGACCAAGAAATAAATTAAATAATAAAGTTGTTGCAACAAAACGTTATTTAAAGGAAAATATGTTATGAATTGACTAATTATAGAGAAATTAGTTGCAACAAGAAGTTGAGAGTAAAGAGAAATTATGTAAATAATAAAGTGGCTAAGTGGACAAAGTTGGTTAAGTGGACAAAGTGGCTAAGTGGACAAAGTTTGTTAAGTGGACAAAGTGGTTAAGTGGGTACTTATAGAGGAAGCTACTTGGAGAGTATAAATAACAGAGCAAGGGTCTCCCATTAGCACCTATTGAGAATAATTAATATCGACAAGTGATTGAAGTAACCAAAGAAGATACAGGGAAAATTTCAAAGTGAAAGTGAAGTAAAGAAGACCAAAACTCAAAGAGAGGATAAATTATTTTGATGATGCTTTCTAAGCTTGCAGTTCATTTTAGTTTAGCAGTCACACTCTATGGAAGATAGGGTTATAACTTCTTCATAACACATCCAAATTCAGTGAGACCAAATGTATTGGTTAGAGTACAGGCTGTAATATGTTTTTTGATATTTTCATATCCATACAACAAATATTTCGTGTGTGGAATTATCTACAAGTTAGATCTCTAGAATAAACCAAAAATCAACAAGGTTTGCCATTTTTTATATAACTCCTTTTCTAGGAGGTTCCAAGTAGTGAAACCTGGAATATTTGCAGAGAAGATATTGAAGAAACATATGTATCATTTTCAGACTTTAGTCCTTACAAGTACATATTTATACTTGTTTCAAGTTAGGGTTGTTGACTAATCCAAAATTAGTCATGTGAGACTAAAGTAAAGTTTGATTGAAATGATAGTCTCTTGTTGTTGAAGTTGAGGAAGGTTCCTAGGTCTGTGATCACATACACTATGTCTATTACAGAGTTAAAAGTATGTTTATATTCATGTTTTGATGGTTACATTTGATCATGAAATGGTACATTATTGAGGATACATAACAATAAGGTTTGGCACATGGTTTTATGTAAGGGTTTATGGTATTTGGCTTATGCATTTGTGATGTATTGTTAGAGGACTCTTGTTGGTTGTCTTGATGTATGTTTTGGTATATGGTTGAGGTATATGTTGAGTTCATGGATGAGATACTTAGTTGATGAGGTGGCATAGAGATATTGGTATTAGTGATGGTTGTGAGGTGTCATGACGTGCATGGTTGATGCACTTGTGATGGTACATGTTGTGTTAGTTGTTGATGTACATGATTTGTTGATGAGATTATTGTGACAGTTTATTGGCATAGGTTGTTGGTTATAGGTTTTTGGTGCAAGAATTGCTACAGGTTGTTGGTACAAGTATTGCTACAGTTTATTGGTTGAGGGTGCTTGGTACAAGTTGTTACATGTTGACATTGATAGAGTGATAGTGACAGTGGTTGATTCAGTGGCAGTGACAGGTTGTCTACATTTGGCACTTATATTTTAGGGTGGCGGGATGGGGCAAGGATAGGTGGTTGGAGCCACCTTTCGATTGGATCCAGAGAACCAAGGATTTGGAGCTTCCTTCAGGTAGGAGCCTGAGAATTAGGGGGTTGGAGCCTCCTTCTGGTTGGAGCCAGAGAATTGGAAGTTGGTGCTTCATTGAATGTAATTCTTAAAAACATATAAGAAAAACATTATGTGGTTTTCTCCCGCATTGGATTTCCACGTAAAATACTGGTGTATTTTGCATTGTGTGGATGTGTCTATTATTGTTTATTATGCATTGATGGATGATTATATGATGCAACATATTACCGATGAACTGATGAACATTGTTGAATAAGTTAAAGGAATATACATTGTGGTTAAAAGGATTAATAAGTGGTATAAATTATTCATTATTGATTGATACCCCCTCTCAGTAATCCAACAATTGGTATCAGAGCAAGTCCTTCAATAAAAAAAATTAACCACTAGAAGAAAGATCATGGAGAGAAACCGTTTTTATAGAAATGGAATACCATAGTTCAATGGTCAGAATGGTCTGAAGTATGAGATGTGGAGAAAAAGAATGAAAACATTTTTAGAGGCTGTTGGAGCCGCCCCTGTTTTTTCACCTCACACAATTTTGAATATTCTGATGCTTGAGATAAAAAGTTGTTCTCTTTCCCTTTTCCTTCCAAAATCATAAAACTCTGAAAGAACTTTTTGTTGCCTGAATAATAATGCTTTGTCACTTACAAAGGGCCCATTTTTCGCAAGTATGTTTGTCCTCAGGATTTTTCAAGTTTCGTGATCTCGCAAGACGGACACCTTATATCTTGAATTTACAAGTCCCGAGTCGCGAGAATGCGAACTTGATTTTAATTTTCGTCCAAGGCAAAAATAGTATAAGACCTTTAAAACCCTTGATTATGACATCGTCGGGGTTTCGCGCCTCGGCATTTCTCGACCCTAAATTTTTGTTTTCTCAACCCCGAGAGCCGAGAACGCGACAATCAT
>SNQJ01S0002869.1:402152-420849 GCA_010110895.2 Picea sitchensis
GGAAGCTAGACGTAGGGAACGTAGAAATCTCCCTTAGTTTCCAATACCGAATGAGACTTTATTATTGTATACATCTTTTACCTTTTTTCGGATGCCTTGACACTGTATTTTAAGCCTTAGTACAGACTCAGGAACAACAGAGGCACAGGGATATGATATTTGGTATTCATTTGTGACAAGATACAATGTTACAAAGACAGAAAAGACTCCAACCAAGAAAGAATTGAAGAAGAATAAAAAAACAATAATGGATTTCATCTAGGAAGGATTACCCGATCTGATAAGAGAAAAGGTTGGTAAATGTTCATCGGCTAAAGAACTTTGTGATAAGTTACATAATATCTATTATTCACCCATCACAAAGTCAGAAAATGTCAAAGAAGATGCAGGTACAGATCAAGAGGAAATATGTTCATTGTATCAGATAGATTCAGAAGAAGAAGAGTACATAATCAATAGAATTATGTTGTTTTTATTTAATTATAAAATACAAGGACATCTTGAAATTGAATGCCCTGAAGCTAATGAGAAAAAAATTCCATTCGAAATAGAAGACAATTATGAAGTAGAATTGATCAGTCCTTTAGATGATTTAAAGAATTAAAGAGAAGAAAACAAGTCACTCAAGAAAGAATTGATGAAACAAAAGGAAAGTGTTCATGGTTTCGAAGAAGCTCAACAAGTCATCAAGAATTTAAGAGATCAACTAGAAGAGGCCAGAATAATTCAAGAAACTCTAGAATATCAAAAGCGGTGTTTAGAAGCCAACGTAGCAACACAAAAGGAAGAAGTAGAAAAGAGAGAAAATATATTGATAGATCAACGTAAAGAATCGATGACTTAAACCATCTTGAGGAATAGTTTGTTCAAGAAGAGAGAAGACTCGAAGAAGAAATAATTACATTGAAAATACAACATGGAGAAGCAAAGAGAACAAAATAAGTTATGAAGTTTCAGATAATGAAGAAAGAAGAAGAGGTTGAGAAGATTGAAGAAGAATTTATCACACTAAGAGTCAAAGTTGTCAAGCTCAACAAGAATGATGAAGAGACAGAAACATCCACGTCAACAGTAGAGATTAAAGAGAAGCATTCTAGGTTTCTAGAAAAGAAGAATGAAGAAAAGAGAAAGAGTTATGCAGAAGTAATCAAAGGAATCATGGTCAACCAAAATTTAATAAAATTGATAAATATACATCTTCAAGAAGACCATCCATGTTTAAGCCACAAAGAATCTTCAATCATGATCGTGATTAGTCAAGGAAAGAATTGAGAAGGACTACACCACAAAGAAGATCATTCACTCCCAGGTATGTAAATTTATTTTATGGTCATTGTTTTTATTGTACTAACTTTGAACATAAGGTTGAATATTGTAGGGATTATAAAAGAAATGTTCAAGCAATAAATGCTTATGTGGCCCCACGTAACATTAATTTTGCAAATGTCATAACTATGGACACATAGCTCTTGATTGTAGAAGCATGATCGATACTTCCAAGAGAACAATGATATCAGATATAAGAAAGTATGGATAAGAAAAACAGGAAGAACAAGTGAACAAAGACCTGGTCCCAGAGATCACAAGATTGACAATAACACGAAATGAAGACAAATTTACAAAGAAAAAGGAAGATGTTAAATACAGAAAGGTTTGGAAAAGAAATGAAAGAAAAGAAGTATAGGTAAATAAGGAACAGGTTCAAGATATTGTACTTCCTGGCATTGCAAGGAAGAATGAGAGATATTACTTCAATGTTGCATCAGAGTGATAACCTTTTTCAAAGGGGAAGATATTATTCAGATGAAAGGAGAGAGAGTAATCAAAGATTTAGAAACACAGAGAAAGACCAAAGGCATTTAGATAGGGGGAGTAGCCTCAAAGGAAGATACCCTTTTTCATTGATGTCAAAGGGGGAGAGAGATAGAAACATTGATGAGGAGTATGAGCATGAATAATTATCATGACTAAGTGTTTCCATCAATGGTTGTGTTTCCATAAATTCCAAAAGGGGTGATTGTCAGACAGTTGGCTTAGGTTGATGGATGGGTGGTTTGGATTGTTGGTTTTCATTGATGTCAACCCTTGGAGAGTGATATTGTAGATTGATTTCAACCCTTAGAGATTGATGTCAACCCTTAGAAAAGTTTGGTAGCGCAAAGGTATGGGTAAGGAAACTGCGTTTGTTTGAGGTATAAAATCTAGAATATCAATGAATATGTAGGTAAGACTATTCTAGATGTATAGTATATGTCATGCCATTTATGTTGATATGTGGAACTCCACGTGGTTCCTCACAGATAGTGAGATATGGACTTGTTATGTTGGAGGACCCTCACGAGTTATCTAGAAGCCCCTAGAAGGTCAAAGAAATAAAGTATTCTAGAATATCCTAGAAGAAGTGTACTAGTCAAATTCATTGTAACTAGGAGTTAATCGTGGGTATAGTTGTTGCATTAAGAAAATAATTAAAAATAAATTAGTTGCAATAATAAGTTGTTAGTTTGGTAATTATGGTAAAGTAGTTGTGATGAGAAGATTGAATAGTCATAGTGGTTGACGAAGAAATAAATTAAATAATAAAGTGGTTGCAACAAGAAGTTAGTTAAGGGAAAAGAAGTTATGAATTGACTAATTATAAAAAAATTAGTTGCAACAAGAAGTTGTGAGTAAAAGGAAATTATTTAAATAATAAAGTGGACAAAGTGGTTAAGTGGACAAAGTGGCTAAGTGGACAAAGTTAGTTAAGTGGACAAAGTGGCTAAGTGGACAAAGTTTGTTAAGTGGACAAAGTGGTTAAGTGGATACTTATAGAGGAAGCTACTTGGAGAGTATAAATAACAGAGCAAGGGTCTCCCATTAGCACCTATTGATAATAATTAATATCGACAAGTGATTGAAGTAGCCAAAGAAGATAGAGGGAAAATTTCAAAGCGAAAGTGAAGTAAAGAAGACCAAAACTCAAAGAGAGGATAAATTATTTTGATTATGCTTTCTAAGCTTTTGGTTCGTTGTAGTTTAGCAGTCACACTCTATGGAAGATAGGGTTTGTGGCTAGTCCTGAAACTAGTCCAAAACATGTGTTCTGGGTAAAAACGTCATAACTTATTCATAACACATCCAAATTCAGTGAGACCAAATGTATTGGTTAGAGTATAGGTTGTAATATGTTCTGTGATATTTTCATATCCATACAACAAATATTTCGTGTGTGGCATTCTCTACAAGTTAGATCTCTAAAATAAACCAAAAATCAGCAAGGTTTGCCATTTTTTCTATAACTTCTTTTCTGGGAGGTTCCAAGTAGTGAAACTTGGAATATTTGCAGAGAAGATATTGAAGAAACATA
This sequence comes from Picea sitchensis, assembly GCA_010110895.2. Taxonomy (NCBI): domain Eukaryota; kingdom Viridiplantae; phylum Streptophyta; class Pinopsida; order Pinales; family Pinaceae; genus Picea; species Picea sitchensis. Next base: position 405,502 of record SNQJ01S0002869.1, read on the forward strand.
TGTATCATTTTCAGACTTTAGTCCTTACAAGTACATATTTATACTTGTTTCAAGTTAGGGTTGTTGACTAATCCAAAATTAGTCATGTGAGACTAAAGTAAAGTTTGATGAAAATGATAGTCTCTTGTTGTTGAAGTTGAGGAAGGTTCGCAGGTCTGTGATCACATACACTATGTCTATTAGAGAGTTAAAATTATGTTTATATTCATGTTTTGATGGTTACATTTGGTCATGAAATGGTACATTCTTGAGGATACATAACAGTGAGGTTTGGCACATGGTTTTATGTAAGGGTTTATGGTATTTGGCTTATGCATTTGTGATGTATTGCTAGAGGACTCTTGTTGGTTGTCTTGATGTATGTTTTGGTATATGGTTGAGTTATATGTTGAATTCATGGATGAGATACTTAGTTGATGAGGTGGCATAGATATTGGTATTGGTGATGGTTGTGAGTTGTCATGAGGTGCATGGTTGATGCACTTGTGATGGTACAGGTTGTGCTAGTTGTTGATGTACATGATTAGTTGACGAGATTATTGTGACAGGTTATTTGCATAGGTTGTCGGTTGCAAGTTGTTGGTACATGTATTGCTACAGGTTCTTGTTGTAGGTTTCTTGGTACAGGTTGTTACAGGTTGACAGTGAAAGAGTGAAAATGACAGTGGTTGATTCAGTGGCAGTGACAGGTTGTCCAAATTTGGCACTGATATTTGAGGGTGGAAGGACGGGGCAAGGATAGGTGGTTGGATCTATCTTTGGGTTGCAGTCACAGAACCAGGGAGTTGGAGCTTCCTTCAGGTTGGATCTTGAGAATTAGGGGGTTGGAGCCAGAGAATTGGGTGGTTGTATCCACCTTCTGGTTGGAGTCGGAGAACACAAGGGGTTGGATCCTCCTGGTTGGAGATAGAGAATTGGGTGGTTGTATCTACCTTCTAGTTGGAGCCAGAGAACATAGGGTTTTGGATCATCCTTCTCATTGGAGCCAAAGAATTGGAATTTGTTTCTTCCTTGAATGTAATTCTTAAATACATATAAGAAAAACATTATGTGGTTTTCTCCTGCATTGGATTTCCACATAAAATACTGGTGTATTGTGCATTGTGTGGATGTGTCTATTATTGTTCATTATGCACTGATGGATGATTATATGATGTAATAACATATTATTGATGAATTGATGAACATTGTTGAACAAGTTAAAGTTATATACATTGTGATTAAAAGGATTAACAAGTGGTATAAATTGATCATTACTAATTCACCCCCCCTCTTAGTAATCCAACAATTGGTATCAGAGAAGGTCTTTCAAGAAAAAATTTTAACCACTGGAAGGAAGATCATGGAGAGCAACATTTTGTATAGAAATGGAATACCATAGTTCAATGCTCAGAATGGTCTGAAGTATGAGATGTGGAGCAAAAGAATGAAAACATTTTTAGAGGCACATGGATATGATATTTGGTATTCAGTTGTGACAGGATACAATGCTACAAAGAAAGAAAAAACTCCATCCAATAAGGAATTGAAGAAGAATAAAAAAATAGCAATGGATTTCATCTGGCAAGGGTTACCAGATCCAGTAAGAGAAATGATTTGTACATATCAAGAGGAAATATGTTCATCATATAAGACAAATTCATAAGAAGAAGAGTACATAATCAATATAAGTATGTTGTTTTGCTTTAATTGTGAAAAAACGTGGACATCTTGAAATTGAATGCCCTGAAGGTAATGAGACAAAAAATCCATTTGAAATAGAAGACAATTATGAAGTAGAATTGATCAATTATTTACATCATTTAAATAATGAAAGAGAATAAAACAATTCACTCAAGAAATAATTGATGAAACAAAAGGAAAGTGTTCAAGGTTCCGAAGAAGCTCAGCAGGTCATCAAGAATTTAAGAGATCAACTAGAAGAGGCCAGAAGATCTGAAGAAACTATAGAATATCAAAAGCAAAGTTTAGAAGCCAACATAGCAACACAAAAGGAAGAAGTAGAAAAGAGAGAAAATATATTGACAGATCATCTCATGGAAATAACCAATGACATAAACTAGCTTGAAGAAGAGTTTGGTCAAGAAGAGAGAAGACTCGGAGAAGAAATAATTACATTGAAAATCCAATTTGAAGAAGCAAAGAGAATAGAAGAAGTCATGAAGTCTCGGATAATGAAGAAAGAAAAAGAGCCTGAGAAGCTTGAAGAATAAGTTGTCACACTAAGAGTCAAAGTTGTCAAGATCATAAAGAATGTTGAAGAGAAAGAAACATCCACGTCAACAGTAGAGAATAACGAGAAGCATTCTAGGTTGCTAGAAAAGAAGAATGAAGAAAAGAGCATGAGTTATGTAGAATTACTCAAAGGAAGGAATCATGGTCAACCAGAATATAAGAAAATTGATAAATATGCATATTCAAGAAGAACATCCAGTTTCAAGCCACAAAGAAGCTTCAATCATGATCATGATCAGTCAAGGTAGGAATTCAGAAGGACTAAACCACAAAGAAGATTATTCACTCCCAGGTATGTAAATTTATGTTATGGTCATTGTTTTTATTGTACTAACTTTGGACATACGGTTGTAGATTGTAGGGATTATAAAATAAATCTTCAAGCAAGAAATGCTTATGTGGCCCCACGTAACATTGAATGTTACAAATGTCATAAATATGGACACATAGCTCTTGATTGTAGAAGCATGATCGATACTTCCATGAAAGAGAACATCGATATCAAATATAATAAAGTATGCATAAGAAAACATAAAGAACGGGTCAACAAATACCAGGTCCCAGAGATCACAAGATTTACAATAACACGAGATGAAAACAAATCTACAAAGAAAAAGGAACATGTCATATACAAAAAGGTTTGGAAAAGAAATGAAAGAAAAAAAGGACACGTAAATAAGGAACAAGTTCAAGGTATTGTACTTTCAGGTATTGTAGTGCAAGATGAATCCACGGACAGAAAGAAAGAAGTATCAATTCAGAAATATGTTGATCCTACCAACGAAGTTGATGATGATTTCATCCAAGCAGACACTTTTATGAGCCATTTGTCTTGGAGACTCCCAACAAATATGTATAGTGAACAAGTGGAGTCTAGATACTAGCTCTACAAATCAGAAATTCATCTTTCGAACAACTTACATAGTTTGAGTAGATAGACTTAGAGAAATCAGTTAGAAGAATTACAATATGACAGATTGATCAGTTGACAAAATTACACATGACGAAGTCTATGATTGCATCTAGAAAAAGATATCTTCAACACAGGTTGTTCCAGACATGCAGAGTTTGGATTACAGATAGATAATACCAATGGACACATTTGATGTTTGATGATCAGTTGCAGCAGTGAAGACTTCATGATAGTACAGAGACAAATGGGTCAACATTGTGGGCAATTCAGTAGCAGAGTCTTGGACAGTATGGAAAAAGATGGACTTGTACGATGCTTAGCAGTGGCTTAACAATTAGAATCAGTTGAAATCAGTTGATCACAGAAAGGAAAGCAATGAAAGGAACAATAGAACATGGAAAGAGAAACCGTCAACAAAAGTGATATTATAATAAGGATATTGTTGAACAGTATGGGTCACATGGACATAGATGAATTCGTCATAACACTTAGTAAGTTTGGACAGATATATGACAGTGGATGAGAGCATGGATTCAGAGAGTGGTTCATAGATTGGTTCAGAGAGTGGTTCAAAGATAAAGGAACATTTTCATAATGGATGATAATGACATAGGAATATTTAAATACTTATTCTTGATTTATTTTCATATATGTCAGTTGATTGCACAAGGAAGAACCAATGGAAAAAAACTCCAAAAGGAAGTAGGTATAGGAAGCCCTACATGTCATCTACACGACACCTTGCAGAGAAGTACTCAAGGGAGAGAAACGGAAGCAAGAAGACAACTAGAAATGTCATTCAGAGAAGTTGTCAGACAAAGGGAGAGAACAAAGGCATGATTCCAGGGGGAGCGATGGTCACACGGGAAGAATGAGAGATATGACTTCATTGTTGCATCAGAGTGATACCCTTTGTCAAAGGGGAAGATATTATTCGGATGAAAGGAGAGAGAGTAATCAGAGGTTTAGAAACAAAGAGAAATATCAAAGGAATTTAGATAGGGGGAGTAGCCTCAAAGGGAGATACCCTTTTCCATTGATGTCAAAGGGGGAGAGAGATAGAAACATTGATGAAGAGTATGAGCATGAATAATTATCATGACTAAGTGATTCCATCAATGTTGGTGTTGCTATCAATGCCAAAGGGGGAGATTATCAGACAAGTTGCTTAGGTTGATGGACACTTGGTTTGGATTGTTGGTTTTCATTGATGTCAACCCTTGGAGATTGATGTCAACCCTTGGAGAAGTTTGGTAGTGCAAATTTATGGGTAAGGGAACCGAGTTTGTTTGAGGTATAGAGGCATTAAGATCAGTGAATATGTAGGCAATACTATTCTATATGGATAGTATACATCGTGCCATTTCCGTTGATATGTAGAATGCCATGTGGTTCCTCACGGCTAGTGAGATATGGCCCTGTGAAGTTGGAGGACCCTCATGAGTTATATAGAAGACCCTAGTAGATCAAAGAAGTCAATTATTCTAGAATCTTCTAGAATAAGTGTACTAGTCAAATTGATGGTAACTAGGAGTTAATCATGGGTATATTTGTTGCATTAAGAAAATAATTAAAACAAAATTAGTTGCAACAATAATTTGTGAGTTTGGTAATTATGGGAAAATAGTTGTGATGAGAAGATTGAATAGTCAAAGTGGTTGACCAAGAAATAAATTAAATGGTAAATTGGTTGCAAAAAGAAATTAGTTAAGGTAAAATAAGTTATGAATATACTAATTATAGAAAAATTAGTTGCAACAAGAAGTTGTGAGTAAAGAGAAATTATTTAAATAATAAAGTTGACAAAGTGGTTAAGTCGACAAACTGGCTAAGTGGACAAAGTTGGTTAAGTGGATAAAGTGGCTAAGTGTATACTTCTAGAGGAAGATACTTGGAGGGTATAAATAAGAGATAAAGGGTCTCCCATTATCACCTATTGAGCATATTTAATATCTACAAATGACTGAGGTAACCAAAGGAGATACAAGGAGAATTTCAGAGGGAAGGTGAAGTAAATAAGGCCAAAATTAAAAGGGAGGATAAATTATTTTGATTATGATTTCTAAGCTTGTGGGTCGTTGTAGTTTGGGAGTTACACTCTATGGAAGATAGGGTTTGTGGCTAGTCCTGAAACTAGTCTAAAACAGGTGTTCCAGGTAAAAACGTCATAACTTCTTCATAACAGATCCAAATTCAGTGAGACCAAATGCATTGGTTAGAGTACAGGATGTAGTATGTGGTGTGACATTTTCAGATCTATATGGAAAATATTATGTGTGTGTCATGCTCTACAAATTATATCTATAGAATAATCCATAATTCAGCAAGCTCTTCCATTTTTGCTATAACTCCTTTTCTAGGAGGCTCCAAGTAGTGAAATTTGGAAGATTTGCAGAGAAGAAATTGAAGAACATTGTGTATCATTTTCAAACCTCTATTCATTACAGGTACAGATTTATACTTGTTGCAATTTAGATTTGTTGACTAAGCCAAAATTAGTCATGTGAGATTAAAGTAAACTTTGATGAAAATAATAGTCTCTTGTTGTTGAAGTTGAGGAAGGTTTGCAATTGTGTGATCACATACAATAGGTCTATTACATAGTTAAAAGTATGTTTATATTCATGTTTTGATGGTTAGATTTTGTCATGACATGGTACATGTTTGAGGCTACATAATAGTGAGATTTGGTACATGGTTTTATGTAAGGGTTTATGGTATTTGACTTAAGGATTTGTGATGTATTGCTAGAGGACTCTTGTTGGTTGTCTTCATAGATGTTTTGGTATATGTTGAGTTCATGGATGAGATACTTAGTTGATGAGGTAACATAGAGATATCGGTATTGGTGATGGTTGTGAGGTGTCATGATGTGAATGGTTGATGAACTTATGATGGTACGATTTGTGCTATTTTTTTATGTACATGATTGGTTGATGAGATTATTGTGACAAGTTATTGGCATAGGTTGGTGGTTACAGGTTGTCAGTATAGGTATTCTTACAGGTTGTTGGTTACAAGTTGTTGGTTACAGGTTGTTGGTACAAGTGTTTCTATAGGTTCTTGGTGCAGGTTTCTTGGTACAGGTTGTTACAAGTTGATAGTGACAGAGTGACAGTGGCAGTGGTTCATGTTGAAATATTGTAACTGCAAAGAGTATTCTATTTATTATTTGATGTATTATTCATTAGATCAATCCCCTTTTGTGGATTCATCATGTTGGGTATTGTAAATGACCAAATCCCCTTTTGTGTATTGGTCAAACCCTAATTATAACCACCCAGAATGAGAAGTTGACCCTGCCAGTGAAAAGACACCTTAGTTCACACCTGCCAGATTGTATAAATAAGAGAGGCCAACGCCTCATTTGTACACACACTCACTTGTTCATCAAAGCACAAGTTTGGAGCTACAGTTGGAGAAGAAGGAAGAGAGAGAGAGGCACATTCTTGGGAGAGGAATTTATGTATTGTTTTGTTTATTCTCTTGGCATTGTATTGGCTATCTATATTAAGGAAGTTTTTGGTGGGTTTTGTCCCCCACAAGGGTTTCCCAGGATAAATGGTGTGTCTCTTGTGATTGTGTATTTATCAGTTATCCTATTTATGTTATGGTTATCTAGTGAATTGAAAAGAAACCTAATAATAACTTAAACCTTAACATGGTATCAGAGTTAAGCTGAAGAGAGAATCTTTCACAAGAAGAAGAAAAATGTCGTTGTTGTCGTACATGCAAATTAGGGATTTTTATTGAAGAAGAATTTTAGCCCCAAAGCCATCTAGAAAAGTGTGACCTTCCTCAAGGAACATTTTTCCATAATTAGTGCACCTTTTTAGTGGCTAGATCTCTTGGAAAGTGAAACCCTAGTTTTCACCAGGTACCAGAAAACCAGAAGTACCAGAAGTACCAAAAAACCAGAAGCACCAGTCAAGAAATTTGCTGATCAATTTTGAAGGGGTAAAAGTTGGATTTTCTGAAATCAAACCACACCAGGCTAATCGCCTCATCCAAGCGCACCTCCTGGTAAGTTCAGAATTCAATTTTGAGCACTTTCATTTTTCGGTCATTTTCCTAAGCTCCAGGTAAAACATGTCTGCAAGCACTAAGCTTGTTGACAAGCTAGAAGGTGTGGAAAATTTTCTTGCCTGGAAGTATAGAATTGGACTCGTTCTTGAAGAGAATGACTTACAAGATTCGTTAAATAAGATGTACCAAAACCCGTCGATGTTACAGATAAAGCAAAACACCAAAAGGACATAATTAGGGTTAAGAGAATCATTGCAGATTCTATCAAAGATCACTTGATTCCTCAAGTGTCTTCAAAGAAGACTCCAAAATAAATGTTTGAGGCCCTAACTAGGTTATATGAAGGAAATAACATAAATCGGAAGATGAATCTAAGAACTCAACTCAAGAATACAAGGATGCAAAAAGGAGAATCGATCCAGGAATATTTCTCCAGAATATCTCAATTCAAAGAACAACTAGAAGAAATTGGAGATACTATAGATGAATACAAACTCATAATGACGGCCCTTAATGGTCTCACAATACCTTGGGATGCATTCATCCAAACTATTTGTGCCAGAACGGAGAAACTAAAATTAGATAGTCTTTGGGAAGAATGTATTCAAGAAGAATCAAGAGTAGCTAACCGAGAAGCTCTACTATCAAGAGATGAATATCAAGACCTAGATACTCACACTAAAGGAGGAAGAAAGAAGTCTTACTTCCAGAAAGAAACTCATAAAGAGTCTCAATCTGTTACACATTATTTTGTTCACTCTGGTGATGTCTCTACAGTTATGTGTTCAGGCTCTCATAAGGACCTTTTGCCTAAGAAAAGTGACAGTTGTCTTCATCTACAAAACACATTTTTAAGATGATTTCGTAGGCTACATGTATTGTAGGGTGTGACAAACCCTGATTCTCACAGGCCACTCCATACTTGGATTGTGAGATGTTCGCAGTTTGCTCTATAAGTAGGGTGTGAACCTGCTTCAAAGCTTAAAAGGGAGAAGAAGTTACGAAGGTTCTAGAAGAGGATCTTCTAGAAAATGAGTTGGCATTTGCATGGTTGGAATCCTACTGACTTCTCATATTTAGTGGGATCATCCTCATCCCTTTAACCATCTCTCCTTCTCCTATATAATGAAAGGTTTCTCAAGGAAGAGGTTAAGCAAGATTGAATAGAGAATTGATGAAAGAATAGATTCAGAATTGTGTGAGGAATCATGTTTGAATTGATGCCTGAGACCTCCATTTGTCCATCAATCCATAGTGGATCTTCTTCATGCAAGTGTGGAGCAAGTGTGTGTGTTGGAACAAAGGAGCACCGAAAGGAAGCTTGTGACATCAAGGCAATCTAGTTGTATCTTCTACTTTCATTTAATATAATACAGTGGCATGTCCCTTTCCCATAAAATCACTCTTATTTTATTACATGACTCCTTGATCACATGTTTAATTCTTCATTGAATTTATTATTGTTTCTTTCACCTTGGTCGATTTGTGTCGTTGTAGATCTGATACCACAAGGCTACCAAAGAGAAGCAGGGACAACAAAGACATAAGGAAGCGATATCTAAAGGTATGTCACTTATTCCTTCTTCAATGACAAATTCAATGATTGTAACTTAGGGAAAGCACCATGTCATGTCCTGTTTTGTTCTAGATCTAGGTGGATATAGGTGGATCTAGGGAGATCTATCAATGTCTGCATATACCAATTTATCCTATAACAAAATTGGCGACTCCACTTTGTATGTCACGTGGCTATATCCTAATCTGAGTCTTCTAACATAGATCCACAGTGTATTCCTAGTGGCTATGTAGCATTTTAGTGACTTGGATCCACGGTGTATGATTGGTGGCCATGGCCTACATTTGTGATTTCATTCATTTGTGGTTTGAGCATGGGAATGCCTACCTTAGAGCCGATATTATATTTTGCAAACGCTTGATTGTTTGCAGGTTTCCGATTAGGTGTGATCCTGGTTTCTGACACACACATGCACTTTACAAAGTATTTCGGTTGTCACGAGTTCCAGCCTCATACTTTGGGGGGAATTCTGTTACACATTATTTTGGTCACTCTAGTGATGTCTCTATAGTTATGTGTGCAGGCTCTCATAAGGACCTTTTTCCTGAGAAAAGTGACTATTTTCTTCTTCTACAAAACATATTTTTAAGATGAGTTCGCAAGCTACATGTATTGTAGGGTGCGAGAAACCTTGATTCTCGCAGGTCACTCTATACTTGGATTGCGAGATGTTCGTAGTTTTCTCTATAATTAGGGTGTGAACTTGCTTCAAAGCTTAAAAGGGAGAAGAAGTTACGAAGGTTCTAGAAGAGTATCTTCTATAAAATGAGTTGGCATTCACATGGTTGGCATCCTACTAACTTCTCAGATTTAGTGGGATCATCCTCATCCCTTTAACCATATCTCCTTCTCCTATATAATGAAAGGTTTCTCAAGGAAGAGGTTAAGAAAGATTGAATAGAGAATTGATGAAAGAATAGATTCAGAATTGTGTGAGGAATCATGTTTGAATTGATGCTTGAGGCCTCCATTTGTCCATCAAGCCATTGCGGATCTTATTCATAAAAGTGTGGAGAAATTGTGTGTGTTGGAACAAAGGACCACCGAAAGGAAGCTTGTGACATCAAGGCAATCCAGTTTTATCTTCTACTTTCATTTAATATAATACAGTGGCATGTCCCTTTCCCATAAAATCACTCTTATTTTATTACATGACTCCTTGATCACATGTTTAAGTCTTCATTGAATGTATTATTGTTGCTTTCACCTTGGTAGATTTGTGTCATTGTAGATCTGATATCACAAGGCTACCAAAGCGAAGCAGGGATAACAAAGACATAAGGAAGCGATATATAAAGGTATGTCACTTATTCCTTCTTCAATGACAAATTCAATGATTGTAACTTAGGGAAAGTGCCATGTCATGTCCTGTTTTTTTCTAGATCTAGGTGGATCTAGGGAGATCTGTTAATGTCTGCATATACTGATTTATCCTATAACACAATCCCAAAACAAATTCATACATAAATAATCTCAACCAGAGAGATTCCAGAAGAAAGGACAAAGAAAAGAAAGAGATTTCTCATCTTACCAATGCTACCATTGTGACAAGATGGGACACATTGCGAGACATTGTCTAGATAGACGAGAAGAATACAAGAGGAAAAACAAGAGGCATCATGCCCATGTAGTTGAAGATTAAGAGCCACCCACAAAGATGATAAAAGAACGAATTGAAGACTATGTCTTAATCTTGGCCCTCTCAGGATCAGTACCACCTGGTGAGGACACATGGCTCATTGATAGTGGTGCTTCCAAGCACATGACAGGTCAAAGAGACATTCTCTCTTGCCTTTTAGAAAATAAGTTTTCTCAGAAAGTTACACTTGGAGATGATTATCAATACCCTATCAAGGGATTAGGAGAATCAAACTACAAGTTGAATTCAGGGACTCCAATGAAGATGAAGGATGTACTCTATGTACCAGGTTTGACAAAGAACCTACTCTCCATATCATCTTTACAAAAGAAAGGCTTCAGAGTTGCCTTTATAGATGGAGAATTTCTTATGTAGGCTAAAGGAAAATCCATAAAAGAAGCAATTGTTATTGGAAAAGAAGAAGGTAGCTTGTATAAGCTAAAGGGTCACTCAGAAGCAGCCATGACCCACGCCATTGAGAATCCATGTGAAATTTGGCATAGAATATTAGCCCACATCATCTACAAAGCATTGTTGTATGTAATAAAGGTAGTCACGGGTCTACCAGAACTCAAGGTTGACCATGAAGGTGTGTGCAAGGGATGTGCACAAGGGAAGAATATCAAGAACCCTTTTCCGAAGAGAGACAGTAAAGTAGAAGGAGTATCATAACTCATTCACTCAGATGTGTGTGGCCCAATGCCATCATCCTCCATCAGTGGATATGTATACTATGTATATTTTATTGATGACTACTCTCGTAAAACCTGGGTTTACTTTTTGAAATCAAAAGATGAAGTGTTCAGTAAATTCAAGGAATTCAAAGCCTTTATAGAGAATATTTCTGAAAGAAATATCAAGATACTCAGGTCAGATAATGGAGGAGAATACACCTCAAAAGAATTTGTAAAATTTTGCAAAGATGTTAGGATCAAGACAGAGCTCACCACTCCCTACAATCCTCAACAAAATGGTGTAGCAGAAAGAAAGAATAGAACTATAATGGAAGCAGTGAAGACCATGATCCATGATCAAGATCTTCCAATGTGATTATGGGCAGAAGCAGCAAAAACAACAGTATATGTACAAAACTGATTGTCCCATAGTGAACTTGGGTTCAAGACCCCTAAAGAGATGTTCTTTGGAAAGAAGCCAGAAGTAAGCCATCTCAAAATATTTGGCTGCCCAGTATTTGTACATATTCCAAAAGAGAAGAGAAACAAGTTGGACCCTTCAGGAAAGAAGGGAATATTTGTTGGATATTGTGAGGTNATAGAACTATAATGGAAGCAGTGAAGACCATGATCCATGATCAAGATCTTCCAATGTGATTATGGGCAGAAGCAGCAAAAACAACAGTATATGTACAAAACTGATTGTCCCATAGTGAACTTGGGTTCAAGACCCCTAAAGAGATGTTCTTTGGAAAGAAGCCAGAAGTAAGCCATCTCAAAATATTTGGCTGCCCAGTATTTGTACATATTCCAAAAGAGAAGAGAAACAAGTTGGACCCTTCAGGAAAGAAGGGAATATTTGTTGGATATTGTGAGGTATCCAAGGCCTTAAGAATTTTTATACCAAGTCACCATCATATTCAGATCAGGGATGTGACCTTTGATGAATATGAATCACTCAATAAATCAAGAAGATGTCAGCTTGAAGAAGTATATGAAGAGGAACCTGTAGCTCCAAGAGTTGCAGAACCAATGAGGGAAGCCATATCTTCCCCTGATGAGGAAATTCTAGAAGATCATGACATAGTAGAATTTAGAGAACCTCCCCAGATGACGATCTCCCACAAGATAAATGCATCTTGGGCAAGGGAGCTTATTCAATATGGAGAGAAGTATGGTGTCCCCGAAGGAACCATGAGACAAGTGAAGAGACCTAAGCCATTTTTCAGTTATATGGCTTTGATGTGTGATCTCTTGGAGAAGGATCCTACCTTCTTTGAAGAATCCATTCAGAAGAAAGAATGGGTAGATTCCATGATAGAAGAATACCAATCCGTTAGAAAGAATGGTGTATGGGAAATAGTTCCCAGATCGAAGAGCAAGGATGGGGTATCTTCCCAATGGATTTTCAAAATAAAACATGTTGTTGATGGAAGTATTGAGAAGCATAAATAATGTTTTTTCACTCGTGGATTTTCTCAAAAGGAAGGTATTGACTATGAAGAGACATTTTATCTTGTAGCCAGATACACTTCGATCAGAACCATCATATCCCTTGTAGCTAATATGAAGTGAAAGTTACACTAGATGGACATAAAGACAACTTTCCTAAATGGTGTCATTGAAGAAGAAGTGTATATAGAACAACCTCAAGGATTTGAAGTTGAAGACAGGAAGACTCATGTCTGCAAGTTGAAGAAGGCTCTGTATGGATTGAAGCAAGATCCTAGAGATTAATATGGAAGGATAGATAATTTTCTGATGAGCTTGGGCTTTACCAAGAGTAAAGTTAATTCTAACCTCTACTTCAAGGTTATGAATGATGAGCCTGTTATATTGCTTCTATATGTGGATGAATTATTCTTAACTGGAGAAGAAAATCTCATCACTGAATGTAATAAGAATCTCGTTGCATAATTTGACATGAAATACCTTGGCCTAATGCATTATTTCTTAGGTCTTGAGGTATGGCAGAGCCCAGAGAGGTTCTTCCTTAACCAAGGGAAGAGATTTGATATGTTGGAGTGCAAGTCCATGAATACACCCATGGAAACAAAGTTGAAGCTCTTGGTCGACACTTCGTCAGAATTGATTAATGCCATGCTATATAGACATATCATTGGATCGCTAATGTATCTGACAAACACCAGACCAGATCTTTGTTTTGTTGTGAACACTTTGAGTCAGTTTCGGGTAGATCCTAGACATGTTCACCTCGTTGCTGCAAAAAATGTGATGAGGTACCTTAAGCATACAATAGATTGTGGTCTCAGTTATAATGGAGATCATGACTTCATAATTATTGGGTACACTGATTCAGATTGGGCTGGAAATGTCTCTGACGGGAAGAGCACTTCAGGATGTTGTTTCAATTTGGGGTCAGGCATGATCTCATGGCAGAGTAGGAAGAAATCAAGCATTTATCTCAGCACAGCGGAAGAAGAATACATTACTGCATGTTCTTCCAATTGTGAATCCATATGGATTCAGAAGTTTTTGACAGGTCTATTCGACCTAGAGATGGAAGCAACCATGATCCTATGTGATAACTAGAACTACATAAAGATGACAGAGAATCATGTATTTCATGACAAGTCAAAACACATAGAGATTCGATATCACTACATCCCTAACATGGTGCAGAGAGGAGCCATAAAGATCCAATATGTTAGCACGGATGAATAGGTTGTTGATGTGTTGACCAAGCCTCTATCTCATGTAAAGTTTGAGCACTTTCGAGATAAGCTTGGTATAGTCCGAAAGGACCTCCCTAGAAAGGGGAAGTAGTGTTGTGTTGTCAACCTAGTGTTGTGATTCTAACTTCATGTTGATGATGTGCTAGCTTAATTTTTGTGATGATGTGCCAGCTTAATTGTTGTGATGATGTGCCAACTTAATTGATGTGATGATGTGCCAGCTTAATTGTTGTGATGATGTGTCAGCTTAATTTTTGTGATGATGTGCCAACTTCGTGTTGTGATGATGTGTCAGCCTCATGTTGTGATGATGTGACAGCTTAATTGTTTTAATGAAGTGCCAGCCTCGTGATGTGATGATGTGTCACCCTTGTGTTGTGATGATGTGACCAGCCTCATGCTATGATGATGATGTATTAGTTTTATACTAATCCATGTTGATGCAGATGATGATACCATTCTAGCTCCATGTTGTGAATGATGATATTGATGATGAGAAAAACTTTTGATGATTTATAGATACGCCAGTCAGTGTTCCAAGATGTTGTTGATGATGATGTCCTCTCTCTTGTCTGGTGTTGTTGTAGAATACCCTTCTTGTTAAGGGGGAGAGTTGAAATATCGTAATTGCAAAGAGTATTCTATTTATTATTTGATGTATTATTCATTATATCAATCCCCTTTTGTGGATTGATCATGTCGGGTATTGTAAATGACCAAATCCCCTTTTATGGATTGGTCAAACCCTAATTATAACCACCCAGAATGAGAATTTGTCCCTGCTCATGAAAAGACACCTCAGTTCACACCTGCCAGATTGTATAAATAAGAGAGGCCAACGCCTCATTTGTACACACACTCACTTGTTCATCAGAGCACAATTTTGGCATTGTATTTAGAGAAGAAGGAAGAGAGAGAGAGGCGCATTCTTAGGAGAGGAATTTATGTATTTTTTGGTTTATTCTCTTGGCATTGTATTGGCTATCTATATTAAGGAATTTTTTGTTGGGTTTTATCCCCCATGAGGGTTTCCCAAGATAAATGATGTGTCTCTTGTGATTGTGTATTTCTCAATTATCCTATCTATGCTATGGTTATCTAGTGAATTGAAAAGAAACCTAATAATAGATTAAACCTTAATAGTTCATTCAGTGACAGTTGTTAGAAAAACAGGGCCGCGGAGCAATAAAATAAAACAAATGCAGAAATAAAACAGAGAAGATACACAATACAAGAGAGACACAGATTTACGTGGTTCACCCAGTGTGGGATACGTCCACCAGAGAAATTTCCAGGTCCTTTCTTTAATATTATCCAGCAAAATGAAGGGATACAACCTACAACAAAACCCGTTGTAACTTCCTCTTCTTTCTCTCACAGTCTCCTCTCTCATAATACAATACTCACCAACCTACATAGCCGCAATACATTTACCTCATAAAAGAGGGTTTCCTTCTGGGGAAAAAAACCCTAACATAATCTCTATCGTTAGATCTGCGACCTTATAATGAACAATCCAGATTTACAATGAAATTACAATATACTTTTACAAGGCAATTTTTGCTCTGGGGGCCCACTTTCCCCTCGAC
>SNQJ01S0002870.1:14963-33049 GCA_010110895.2 Picea sitchensis
TATATATATATAATTTTTTACATTCAATTATTTCTTTCATGATATATTAATATTGTGTTATAAATGGTCTATGTATTTGATATTTCAAAGTTTGAAATCAAAATATACATTTTCTAGCCCATGGGATCTTAAGAATATGCATGTCTTCAAAATTTTCTAAAAACTACTTATTGTAGTCATTCATAATGATAAAAACATGTCCTATTAGGGTCTACACTTTCTCAAAATATAGACTAGAATAGTCCAACAACAAAAACTTTACAACACACTTTCTTCATATTTGTATGACATCAAGGATCTAAATTAAAAATAATGTGTTATCAATGGTTGTTTATAAAAATAAATTCCAATGAAAAAAGTCACATTTTTATTCCAACAAAATCAAAAAACACCTTCTTCATGTGCTTGTAAGCATGCTACATACTCAACAGGTATGGCCTTATTCTCTATCATAAAAATGTAAAACTCAATAAGACCTTATATTTGAGAGAATAAATATCTTATAAACAAAATAGTACAATAAGGAATATCACATACTAGTATCAAAGTATTTCAAGAGTTATTTATACTTCTAATATTTTGCAAAAACTTGACACGAGGAACAAAATAATAACAAGTATTTGGACTGGCAATATTGCTTCAAGTTATATTCAAGAGATATAGTCAATGGGAAAAAATTAAAACAAGTATTCAATATTTTATTCCAAGTTTGAATAAAGATGTATTTTTCTCAAGATTATATATAATTACATAAAATTGAAGAAATAACTTGGTGAAGCTAAAGAAGTATATACACACTAAAGAGGATAGATTGATATACAAGGGGTGAATCCTCAAGATTTCAAAAACTGATGCTTAAATCTTCTCAATTGATTTCCAATGTATGATCCTTTCTCTAACTAATCTACACCAAAAAATGTTATTTCCTTTACACAAAAATGTTAATCCCTCAGAGTGTCTTCCTTCTTTTCTTTTATCCTCCTCCCACTTTAAATCATTCTTGATCTTGATAATCGCCTTTGCAAAAAATAGTTGAAATGGATGCTTGAAAATATTTAGGGTTTTAAATCCTTATCACCCCATCTTTGCCCAGGAATATAGGAGGAAAACATGCCATATTCCACATTTTTCAACCTTTTAATTCACATGTCTTTTTGGTTGTTTATGGCATAGAGCTATCATGAGTAGTCATTGGATTTTTGAATTAGAACATTGCTATCCAGGCCATTTCCTCTCCTACAGGATAATTAAACTCAACCATTTTCTTGAAAGACATAGAATTCGATAAAAAGTTCAAAACATACTAGAGGTTGACCTTGGAATAAATTAGTGACATCAATTAACGATTTAAAATCAAGAAGTGATTTGTCTACAATGTGTTGTCCCTTAAAGGTGTCAGCCATATCATTGAATTTGTTTGTATTTTTCCTTTGATTAAGTAGATCTCCACTATACACCTCCACACCATATAATATCTCAACCTTTGTCCTTGGAAGAGGCAAACCTAATTTGTATAGAGGAACCAACTTGTTTTTGAATGCTTTGCTAGCTCAATCAATAACATTACATATATTATGAGCTATTTGAATCAAATTATTCTTTGTATTAATCCTTATTGCATTCATTATCATAGTTGTTCAATCACTTATTATAATAAGATATAATTAATAATAAGGCTTCCTATTCAGAAATCTAATAACATCATCAATTATTAAAGCCTTGTTCTCAATTTCTAGCTGAAGTTTACTGATTTCAAATTGTACATGATATCTTAGAGCTTCATTTTGTTGTAAAATATCAAAATGAACCCTGAAATGATTCATTTTGGTAAAATCTAATCCCAGATTAGATGTTTAGCACCAAACAAATTATTTTTACTTGTAATTTGTTTTGCAGTATCTTCAATAGATTTCTTTTGCTTCTCAATTGTCTGATTGTCTTCAATTATCCTTTTGTCCTTCATAGGTAATTTCTCCTAGACATTATTTATCATAGAATTCCTTTCTTCTATAAATTAATTCAACTTATCTACCATAACCTATTTCAATTTCATTCCCACTTCTAATCTCAAAATTTTATTGGAAAGATAAAACAATTTAGTCTTCAAAGGTGCCATTTTCTCAACATATTTAACATAAATGTCACTTACTTTTTCTATATCTACTATTGGATCGGACAATAATTGAATCATAACTTGGTTCTTTGCTACTGTTCCTTCTTTTTCACCTTTAAACTTGTCAATTATGAGGCTTGAACAATAATTTTGGTCTTTCAACTTGGAAATTTCATCAACCAACTTATATTTCTCTTCTTGGGTTGCTACCAATTCCTTTGTCTGAATGTGCTTAGCATTGTATTTTTTAGTTTTGAATTGAGAGACTTTGTATTTGAATATTTATCCTTCACTAATGATTTCACTACCTCTTCATCCTATTTATATGTTTCCAAATCCACTACTTTATCTTCAAGCTCTTGTACTATGACCATTCTAGCGTTATTTATGATCTTCACTTGCTTAATTTGTTCTACTAGTTTGGTGACCATGTTCTGGAGATTTCCCAAATCAAATGTGCCTTGAATTAAGTCTCTATACACCATGTCACCAATTTGTTGATGCCACTCTACCTTACCCTTTACATGCATTTTGTTCAAATCAAATTTAATTATAGTGGTATCATACTCATGATATTCAATTTCAAATTCACTCTTGTTTTTTTTGTTGGAATATTCACTAATACTGAGAGGCGGGGGGTGTGTTGTGAATTAATATTATGCACTTTGTACCATTTTTAACCACAACATGTAAACATTAAGTTATCAAAAATTTATAACTTATGATTAGATTCATGATATCATAAACATATAATCAAAGATACAGAGTACACAACAATTTTACGTGGAAACCCAAATGGGAAAAAACCACGGAACATTTTTTAATATATATGTTGAATATTACATCCATAAGAAGCACCAAATTTCAATATTATCCAGTATAAACTGGAAGGAGGCTCCAGCCCCCTAGTTTATAGGCTCCAACCTGAAGGAATCTACAACTCCCTAGATTCTCCAGCTCCAACTGGAAGGAGGCTCCAACCTGAAGGAAGCTCCAACTCCCTAGATTATCCAGCTCCAACTAGAAGGAGGCTCCAACCCCCTTTTCTTACCCCTTCCCTCCTCCCTTAAATATAAATAAGAGAATCAACCTGTTACTATCACTGATATTGATACATCATCATCATAAAAACTAGTTCAACCCTAATAACCACATAAAGCTTATGCCAAGACCTCCAAGAATATCCCCCAAATCATATACCCAAAATCACCAAGATATGCATCAAACCATGTGCCAACAACCTCCAAGATACACCTCAAGCATGTGCCAAAACTCCAAGATATGCCTCAAATCATATACCAATACCTCCAAGATATGCCTCAAAGAATTTGCCAAAACCTCCAAGATATGTCTCAAAGCATATGTTAAAACCTCCAAGATATGCCTCAAAGAATATTCCAAAACCTCCAAGATACAAGCCTCAAGACATATAGAAAAACATAGCTTTCATCATGTAGAGACCCTAATGCATGATGTCTCGGACCATCAGACCTTCTTCAACTTCAAAATCAAGAAAAGAGAATCTTCCTCAAACCCTTCCTCAAGCTTGTGGGACTGAAATGAGCAATAGGCGGGGCCTCGTGTGATGAATATTGGAAAACCAGTGAGGGCCTCAGGGGACACCCTATACTTGACCAGCGGGGGTCACCCCAGATAGAATTTCCCAAAAACCCTTCTCACATCTGCAACTCTGAGAAATCCATCCTTCGCACAATTTCGCTACTTCACTTGCACTAAGTGATCACACACTTTATTGATAAAAATGAGAGGCTCTTGATGTGTATTTATATCCTTTCAAGTATCTCCTTTACTTTTCTTTAGGGCCGACCTGTAACTTCTTGTTGCAACCATTTTTCTCCTTTACTTGATTTTTGGGCTGACTTATAATTTCTCATTTGCAACCGTTTATAGGCAAACTTTACATGATCATCTTTAAAGAGGGAATATATTCTCAACCGTGAAGAACCGCATGGAGTTCCACCTACCATTTGAAACGAATTGATGAGGACTATCAATCCATGTGGTTTTTGTATGCATTTTCAATTTCCTTCATACTCTTTTTCTCCAATCAACTTTAGGCTTCATGATCACACCTCTAGGGCTTCCTAACCACATATTCAAGGCTTCTTGACCATACATTGTAACTTCTTTTCTTAACAACTAGGGATTCTTGTAGGCTTCTTCAAAGCATCTTCTCATCAAGGAAATTCTTAGAGATACATCATTAGGGAACCACTTTGGGAACTTCTTTAAATAAACCCATCACTTCTAGGGGTTTCTGGACTTGCTTCAGGGCTTCTTCTAGGGTTGGCATCAATGACAACCAAGTTTCCAACAATCTCCCCCTTTGGCATTGATGACAACACTCATACTCCACTTGTGACCATTTCTCCCCCTGTCTTCATGTTTTTGATCTTTCTCTCCCCGTTTGACATCAATGGAAAAGGGTAACTCCCCCTAACAATTTTTCTCCCCTTGTCTTCTTTGCAAAATGTCATGTAGGTGAATGTGGAGCTTCTTGTATATGATTCTTTTCCTCTCTTCTAAGGCTTCTTTTCCATTGGTACTTCCTGTTATTATAATACACTGACATATATTAAAATCTCTCATTTCAAGGTTCCTTCATCACTTGATTTCAAGTCTTCATGGCTTGTCATGTCTTCACTGAGATTTAGGTGACTAACCATCTCTTCTACACTGCTTCCAAGGAGGATGCATTCTACATGTCTTGTCTTCTTCACTACTTTGACATCAATGACATAACCATTCAATAATCCCTCCTTGAAAATATAACTCCTCCTGATGGTATCTCTCCCTCTGTCTTGTTGTGCCTCTCACAACTTGCATTCATGTGACAAGCTTCTTCCACCTATCAATACGCTTCTTTTTTTAGTCATATGTTTTAATGAACACTCCTCTTGACAGCAATGAAAACAAGTATTTATGCAATTCCTCTTGAGCTAATGATTTCATCCATTGTCATGCATCTTCTCTAGTTCATGTCAAGTATTATCTTATAGACCTGCCAAATATCTCATGAATTCATCATTATCCATATGTCACAAAATTGTCCATTTGTCACTTTACTATTCTGAAGACTTCTCCAAATCTGTTGCAACTGATCACAACATATTCTTGCTTCACAAGTTGAATCAAATATATCCAATAGTCTGCTCTATCGTCAAATCAAGCTCTGCAAGTTTGCAACAAGAACACATTCTTGAATCTGTAAGGAATATATCCCTACTTGAATACATGATTGACATATTCTATACAATCATGAATCTTTTCCTCAAAAGTGTGCCAATTGTTGAGGAAAATTTATGAATTAGCTTACTCAATCATTTTTGAATCTTTCCTAGATAGGACAAGATAGTCGGGAATGTCACCTAGGGTTTTATAGTCTCAAAAATATTTTCTCAATCCGCAAGTGTTAATTAAAAGGGTTCAGGTTGGTTTATTAATGAAAATAATGTTGCAATATAAAATAAAGTTTATATAAGTTTTTGAAATGTACACAGATTACAGAAAGTAAACATGGAGATCAAAAAGAGAAAAGTAACCAAGTCATAAATACACATATATGAGACAGAATAGCAATTTGATTTATTTCAATCTGAGATATCAAAAGTGTTTTTCTCTTTACAAAACCCCTGCGAGGACATGGACCAAAGTCTGATTTAGAGATCCTCGATGAACACCATACAAAAAGGCTAACAATAAAGTAAAACTGAAATTTATAATCTGGATTAGCTTGCCACAAACTGTTGTCAATTTGAATCTGCAAGATATCCTTTATCAACAATGAAACTTAATTCACAAACAGACAAGAATACACAGACTATCAAGGATGGATCAACACCTCTAAAACAATCGTCTGAAAAGTTTGGTTTAGTCTTGAACCTTGTTGTCTACAATAAGACCCTACTATCAAAAAGAGAATTAGGCTTTGAATAAACTTAAGAATGAATGAAAACTGAAACTATCTCATGAAACCAAAAGAACAAACCTTAGTCTTGTTTTCTCCTTCTATTCTCCTTTGTCTCTTCTTCTCATTCAGCTTTTATTATTTCCAAATAAGTTGAAGTAGTTCAACTACTTTCTTTAGGTAAGTTAGTTTCACTTAACTAATTAGTTTAGGAGAAGTAAATAATAATAATATAGTTAAGGGTCTTTAATTAATAATAACTAGGTAGGTGGGACCACTTGTGACTCTCGTCATTTCTTCTTTTCAAATCATAAAATTTAACACAAAAAAGATAATCATTTTAACCACATGCCACCCTTGTATCTCTCTTAAGTATCCTCCAAACAGGATATTTAAATATCAGAAATAATTTATATCATATCCAAAAATATATTTAAATATCCACATTATCCACATTATCCATCTTATCCACAAAATACAAAAACAAAGTTTTTTGTCCAAACATTTTGAAAATCATTAGCACTGTCTTCATCTACTCAAATCATAAAAACACATAATCTAAAGACCATACTTGCCACGTTGGGAGGCAATTTTTCTTTTTTCATTGTTGTCTCCCTTTGATTTCTCGGAAGTAGCTCGTGGTTGGTTAGACCCTTGGGGTTGTATCTCCCTGATAACATGGGAAAATTCATCATTCAAATGCATGTGGGAAGACACAAATTTTGAGGAATCATTGGAGGGAGAAGAAGGGGATCTAGTTTCTTTCCCTTTATCTTGCATAGGTTGGGGAATACCATTTTTTAGTCTTTTACTAGCATGTGAATATTGAATAGGTGAATCAGCATGGTAAATGTGGACATTGGGATTGAAAGGTGGTGGGAGAGGTAATGAAATACTGGGCCAATCACGATGGTGAGAGACAGTTGGGTTGACGATCTCTTGCCATCCATCATTTGCGGGGACGTCCGATTGCAAGGACACATGTGGAGGGATGGGAATGTCCGGGATGTTCTGAGGCTGGAAAGGGGGTATTTCTAGCTGAGGGTGCATTATTCCATGACCAATCCAATTAAATAACCCAGCTTGGAATAACTGGTTCAATTCTTGAGGATCAACATCAAAATGGATGGAAAATCTAGGCCTTGTATGCCCTCGGTTCCAATTTCCCCTGCCTCTGTTATTTCTTCCATTGTTTCCCCTACTGAAAAAGCTCATCCTGTAGCAGTAAATCATCAATAATGAAGCTCTTAATAAACCATACATGACACTCTACTTACATGAATCAAAAATTGGTTCAAGAATTGACACGAGATACATGCAAATCCATCCATAACAAACCATTCATTAACTGCCAAGTGAACATGGGGTGATAGGGTTCCTGGGAAATATGGAGGGAGTGTAATTAGAAAAAAGTGGTATAATAATAAGGGATTAATACACGAATATTGTTCAACAATTAATCAAACAATTTACTATGTAATAAAGTATCAAAATATCAGTCACCAACCCTTATTGTGTTATCCCTTTGTCACTTTTACACAAACTTTTCTTTTTAAATTTATTTCACAGAACATGGATGAAATAAGTGAAATTGGGATTATGAGGGGAATGTAATGAGCGAAAAATGATAGAATGGAAGGGAATTGATATGGATATTGTTCAATTGAAAATAAATCAAAACATGCAATCAAAACAAATCTCTGTACAGACCTTCAACGTTAACAATGTTCACATTTTCAAAACAATAATTTAAACTGTTACTTTCGTCGAAAAATTGCTTGGTTGCTTCCAAATAATGATATTTATGCCCAGAATTATTTAATTACAATAGCCATTGTATCCATATAATCATGATATGACAGTCATAACAAACAACATTGCAATCTTTATAAGAAACCACAATAGCCTTTGAGCCACAACCATACATTAACTCCAATGCTAAATCCTTTAAAACCAACAGGAACACGCACAATGTTCACAACCATTTATATCCATCATTTATTTCAAAATTGTCAACATAATCAAACTGGATGCTACAACTCGTATTCGGGCCTCAAACAATTCGCACACAAGTGTCCCTTTTAATACAATCAACATAACGATTGAACCAAATGATATTCAATACTTCGAGCCCAAACTTCAAATAAATAAGTATGTACAGACTTCTTCCAAAATTTCCAAACGAGGAACTCAACAAAATTGTGCCCAAGTAACCAAGCACACACAGTTCTCCCATCAACCATCTAACTTGAGTAAAATGATATCAATGTAATATTTAGGGTTTAAGATAGAAAGTGGAAGGTATGAACAAGTGGTTCGACCAGGGGGTTTGGTATTCGAATAGCCCAGACAGCTCATGCCCTATCACAATTTACCACATAACAATAATATGTAACAATGCTCTCAGTTGTAAGGGTTTCCAAAACAACAGACAACCATTTCCAACAGGAAACAAAATGAAGTCAATCCCTTTAATCAACACTGTAAAATGAGCAACCAAGTACAAACTCATGCCTAACCAAAAAGCATGCATAATGCTTCCATCATCTTCTAGGTGTGTTAAATTCATATTGTGTAATGTTTACCAGGAAATGGTGAGGTTATAGCAAGAAGCTAACAACTCAGGGTTTTTCCAAGACAAGGCACATAACACTTGAATCTTTCATCAGTTCTCATTAGAACCCACATGGTCGAAATAATGTGTGTACACTAGCCACAGAGATGAACATGGCGTGGGCAAACTTAATCACAAAGACCTATATTAACAATCCATAGGTAGGGTACTCACAAATCTAAGATCTTTGGCAAACCATGATAATCAATTTCAACAGAGAGACCAGACCCAAAACCCAAGCCATAACCGAGCATGCTCCACTACAATTTTTATTCAACAATTCCATGCAAGGATTTACACATAGGGAGAAGAGCGTGACCATTTTATTTTAAGAATTCCAACAGTCCAAAACCACCACCATGGGAAACCAAGGACGCAAACACCAATACACGGTTCAAAAGTATCATAACAACTTAAGAATCACACCGACCACGAGCAATCAGAGCCAAAAATTGATTCAAAGGGAAGAGTAACTATCATGGATGGAAGAGTAAGAAAACCCTCACCTGGAAAATATTGCACGAGGAAAATCAAGAATGTGTATCTCCTTCATGATCGAACAAAGCAGAGTGGCAACAACTACCAGAGCCAAAACAAAATGCAAGAATGACTAGGGTCACAGGCTCGAGGGGAGTTTGAGTGACGTGCAGTAAATGCACATCGCTTCTCCCTTCCAACTTCATTCAATTCAAAGTACGAGCCAAGCCAATTCACCATAGCACTATACCATTAATCGACCAAATATCAATTTCCATATCACTTTTGCAAAGTGTGCCACCCCTTGGTAATGTCAAACTTCTTTAAAATAACAATGTGTTAGGAACATAACCCCATATGCAACCATTTATGAAACTCAAACAAGGCGCATAACCATAGTAACAAGGGTCAAGAGAAACAATCCTTAGTCATGAAAATACAATATTATAACTTGAGTATAGTTCTTTTATCCAAAAGGGAAGCATTATTAACTTCTATCAAAGATCATCCAAACCATTTAATTTCGTGTTTAATAAATTACTAAGACCAAAACTAGATTATAATTCTTTCATCCACAGGGAAGTCTTAACATATTTTGTGAGAGATCATCAAAGCCATTTAGTGTTGTGTTTTAATACCCAACCACCACATGTTACCATAACATTTTAAACCATGATTTGAAACAAATGAAGTGTAGAAGATTGTGTTAGTACCATCACATAGGAAAACAAAATATAAGCATATCATATCCACCATAGTGCCATAAGTCTAACAAGGGGGTCCCACCGACTACTTTATTACTAATATAGTTAAATAATAAATCTTGGCAACCATTTGTGAGCATAGTATTCATCGTTGTGTTTTTAAGCATCAACACCAATGATATTCCTCGTAACTCGAAGCTAACCTCTTCATACATGCATGGAGATGTGTTACGAAAACTTCTCCTTAATCAATCAATCTGTCACGAGACATTATGTACCTCTACCATCAAACCATTCAGAATATTCCTTCCAGAAATCTGCAGACGCTTCACACTACCCAAAAGATAGTTCTCCAATCTGTAATAGTTACTTCTTAGACCCCCCCTCTTCAATATTCACATTACTGGGAGTCTCCAAGCCAGATTGTTTAGAAAAATATATAAACCTGTACTGTTGCAGGATCATCCTTTTGAATCTTGACATATTCCTCTTTACCTGTAGATTCGTCATGCTTTCACAACTCTATAATTCCTATGAGTATGATCTCTAGGAGTTCTTCATTCGCTTATTCTTCTTGTTTTTTATTTCTTCTCCAAACCTTTTTGTATCTGATTTTAGTGTTTTCCTTAGAGGAAGAATCCATCATGCTTCTACAATTATGAGCTATGTGTCCATAGTTGTGGCATTTGTAACATTCAATATTGTAGGGGGGAACATAAACATATATTTCTTGAACATTTATTCCATATGATCTGCAATATACAGCATTATGTCCAAAGTTATTACAAGTAAAACAATAACCAAGAAATAATCTTTGATACCTGGAAGCAAGTGATCCTCTTTGTGATGCAATACTTTTGAATTCGTGCCTTAGTTGATCACAATCTTCTCTTATGTTGTTTCCTTCACAATTATTAAAGATTATTTGATGTCTAAAGGTAGAAAGTCTTCTTGGATATACACCTCTTCTGCAGTCATTCCTCTTTAACTCTTGTTGATCATTATCCCTTACTTTGAGAATGTCTACATAATTCTTAGCCTTCTCTTCATTCTTATTTTTCGGCAACCTGGAACACTTCTCTTCAACTTTCTTTACCATCGATGTGGAGCTTCCTCTCTATTCAACACTCTTGTTGGGATTTATATTTTCATCTTCTTTTCATGAGACCTCACCATTGTATCCAAAACCTACTTTATTGAATGGCGACCTTTGACAGCTAAGCATTTCTTTTAGTACTTGAGAGCTCTTCAAATTCTTGTTGAGATTGTCAACTTCAACCCTCAATGAGATGAGTTCTTCTTCAAGTTTATCACTATCTTCTTCTTTCTTCATCATCTGGATCTTCATTACTTATTATGTTCTCTTTGCTTCTTTATGTTGGGTTTTCAAGGAGATGATTTCTTCTTCAAATCTTCTTTCTTGTTGACTGAATTTTGCTTCAAACTTCTTTAAGTCCTCATATTTTTCCTTAAGATGACTTGTCAAAATATATTCTCTCTTTTCTGCTTCCTTTACCTTGATTTTTAAGCAAGAAACTTCTTCTTCTTCCTTTTCAAGTACTTTTCTATGTCTTTCTAGGGAACACAAAAAAAATTCTTCATGATCTACCATATCATTTCCAATTTCTTATTTTAGATCTATCTGACATGATGAGCTTATTTCTTCTCGTTCTATCTCAGAATCTTCTTTATCTTGATTAGCATGCTCTAGCTCTTTGATTACAGGAAGTGATCTTATAGAGTAGATATTATGTAGCTTATCCCAACGCTCTTCGGTTGATGAGCATTGTCCCACTTTGACTTTTACCGAATTAGATATTCCATCCAGGATGGCATCCATTGCTATTTTGTGGTTCATTTTTAATTCATTCTTGGATGTAGTCTACAAAAGTTTCATTGGAGTGGTGTATCCTGAAACAACTAATTTCCAAATTTCAAACCCTTGTGCTTGTAAAAATACTCTCATCCTTTTGTTCTAGAAAGCATAGTTCTGACTGTCAAACAATGGCGTTCCATTTTCAGTGCAATCCATGATCTACCTTCTAGTGGTTAGACTATTACTGAAGGACCTACTCTGATACCAATAGTTGGAATATTCACTAATACTAAGAGGGGGGTGAATCAATATTATGCACTTTTTACCATTTTTAACCACAACATGTAAACATTAATCTATAAACAATTTATCACTTATGATTTTAATAAAGATATCATAAACATATAACCATAGATACACAGTACACAATAATTTTATGTGGAAAACCAAATGGGAGAAAACCACAAAACATTTTTTAATATATATATATATATATGAAGCACCAACTTCCAATATTCTCCAGCACCAATTGGAAGGAGGCTCCAACCCCGTATTTTACAAGCTCCAACCTGAAGGAAGCTAAAAATACCTAGATTCTCCAGCTCCAATTGGAAGGAGGCTCCAACCCCCTAGTTTACAGACTCCAACTTGAAGGAAGCTCAAACTCCCTAGATTCTCCTGCTCCAACTAGAAGGAGGCTCCAACCCCCTTTCATTGCCCCATCCTTTCTCCCTTAAAACATAAATAAGAGAATCAACATGTTACTGTCATTGATATTGATACATCATCATCACCAAAACTGGTTCAACCCCAATAGCCACATAAATCTTATGCCAAGATCTCCAAGAATATCCCCCAAATCATATACCCAAAATCACCAAGATATGCATCAAACCATGTGCCAAGAACCTCCAAGATACACCTCAAGCATGTGCCAAAACTCCAAGATATTCCTCAAAGCATATTCCAATACCTCCAAGATATGCCTCAAAGAATTTGCTAAAACCTCCAAGATATTCCTCAAAGCATATGCCAAAACCTCCAAGATATGCCTCAAATCATATGCCAAAACCTCCAAGGTACAATCCTCAAGACATATAGAAAAACATAATTTTCATCATGTAGAGACCCTAATGCATGAGATCTCGGACCATCAGACCTTTTTCAAATTCAACATCAAGAAAAGAGCATCTTCCTCAAACCCTTCCTCAACCTTGCGGCATTGGACTGAGCAACAGGTGGGGCCTCGCTTGAAAAATATTGGACAGCCAAGGGGGGCCTCGTAGGAAACCCTATACTTGACCTACAAGGGTCACTTCAGATAGGGTTTCCTGAAAACCCTTCTCACATATGCAACTCCAAAAACTCCATCTTTCACACGATTCCACTACTTCACTTGCACTAAGAGATCACACATTTCCTTGATAAAAATGAGAGGCTCTTGATGTATATTTATATCCTTCCAAGTACCTTCTTTACTTTTCTGTAGGGCTGACCTATAACTTCTTGTTGCAACCGTTTTTCTCCTTTACTTGATTTTAGTGTCAACTTATAACTTTTTGATTGCAATTGTTTATGGGAAAATTTTACATGATCATATTCAAGAGTGGATATCTTCTCAACCATGAAGAACCACATGGCATGCCACCTAAAGTTTGAAATAGGTAGATGAAGATTATCAATCCATGGGGTTTTTGCATGCATTTTAAAATGTCTTTCATACTCTTTTTCCTCAATCAACTTTGAGCTTCATGACCACACCTCTAGGTATTCCTGACCATATCTCCATGTCTTCTTGATAATACATTGTAACTTATTTTCTTAACAATTGGGGCTTCTTGTAAGCTTCTTCAAATATTCTTCTCATGAGGTCCATGCTTAGAGCTACGCCATAAGGGGGCCACTTTGGAAACTCCTTAAAATAAACCCATCACTTCTAGGGGCTTCTGGACTTGCTTTGGGGCTTCTTCTAGTATTAACATCAATGACAACCAAGTTTCCAAAACAAATTTGGTTGTAAGACAACCATATCAAACAATCCCTTATTCTAATCAATTGTAGCTAGAAATCTAGGAATTGATGGTCCTTTATTAAAAAGTTGAGGATATAAATATTTTATAAACTTGCTAGATTACTTTTTAATCAAGGCCATCTCAAAAAATATATTTGGGTTATCTCCTTCTAGGCTCTCTTTAGTCTTTATTCTAGGTGTGCCTTGACTCCACTTACAACGTATTTCATGACAACTTCCAATGTATAGGTTGTTGAAACATGGGTGACAGACATTAGAGGGCCTTCATGTCATCTTCATGATCAAGAGTTATTATATTAGAAGAAAGAATGGTATTTGAGGAATTTTGTGGTTCTTCTTTCTCAATTTGGGCTATTAAATCTTCTAATCTAGCACTCTTTTGAATAGGCTTGATTGATTGATCTATAACAAGCTCACTTTATTCGACTTGTTTTATTCTTTTGTTCATAAGGTCGTGCTTTTGAGGTTTGTCAAGTAATAACTATTTATCTCCCCTTTATGTACTTCTATTTGTATTCACAACCATCACAACAATTGAATTTGTTTCTATTTGTTTCTACTTTGTTGATCATAGTTTATCATTACCACTTTAGGAAATTCATTATTTTGCTTTGTTGGAATTTAAATCGATTCCTCTTTCACCTCTTGCTTCTTTTCTAACTACACTTCCTTGTCCTACAAAATTATTAGAACTTCACTCCAACTTTCTTTGTTAGCCAATCTTTCCATTTCTAATTTGTATGATGAACATTTGGAGAAGATATAATTTCAACCCTTGGAGGAAATCAGATGATGAGGATCATATGTCCATGTCTTTATAATTCAAATTTAAGAGATTCTAACATTTTTCAATAATGGATAAGTCTGCTTTGTTTTTTACTACAAAATTATCTTATCAAAATTTAATTTTTATCTAAAATGATCTTAAGAAAATATACTAGGAGTTAGAAACACTAGTAAAATAAATGGTTTGACTTCTACTCCATAAACTCTAATGATAGTATGATCTTCAAAAATATACTAGTCTCCTACTCTAGTATCAAGAATTAATTGAAATAGTTCCATTGATTTTGGAAATACTCTATGTGGGTGATCGATCACCATGAAATACTATAAACATAAAATTATTAACAAAGGTTTTGAAATCTTCAATTTGGACATGATTTCTCACAATAGGTGTCCATTTTGTTACTAGATGTGGGTTTGATTGTTGATAAAGTTTATTCAAATTCAAATGTTTGAAATTGGGTGATTGGAAATATAACATAAGGTATACCTAAGACTAATATTTGAAATATCTAAGTGAATAAAACTAAATGAATTGACTATGAATGGCACTAGAGATATATTGGTGTAATTATATTTCTCAGGAGGTGCTTTTAATGGTGGAAAAAGTTTCTCCATCTTTCCCAGGTTTTCCTCATCAACAGTAGTATGATATTCATACCCTAATATGATGCACATCATCGAAATTAATTCTCTTGAATGTTTGTAGAAAATCAAAGATTGAAAAGGTAGAGTATTCTTAGGAAAAGTAGCTTCTTTTGGAAGGTATTGAGTTAAAAAATAATTTACTTGAACTGAAGTCAGGGTTTGAATTTAGTAGCTAATTTTTCATCATCATGGATTCTTGGAAAGCATCAACATTTTGGAAATGGATGCAGGGGTTACAAGAAAAATAATCTAAGAACCATTATTAGACATAATCACAAGGTATAAATATATACAATAAATAAGTAGTTATTTATTATCCAAGGGACACATCCTTTCATGGATGGTCACCATATGTTCTCTATATATGGAACTCTCATCATTGTAATAATTTCAATCAATCATAATCATTTTGTCTTATCATTTTCTATTGTACTTGTGTCTCTATGCATGGTTATTCTTTTTGTGATCTTGGTTATTACGACTGCTATTGTTCATGGTTTATGCTTCAGTTCATGTAAATTTTTAAAGAAACTGAATGTAATTGAACATCATTAAACTCAAACATGGTATTGGAGCAGTGTTCTTGAAAGAAGACTATTGCACATGAGTTGAAATTCTACAACAGTTCATCGTACCTTTCCTGCAATTTGTTGTTTTGGTGTAGCTGCAACTCGGGTTAATGTTTCTGAACTCTTCCAACAACCATGGTGAACCATATTTTGGTGGAAAATAGGCTTGATGGAACAACCAACTTCATTTCTTGGAAATATAGATTGCTCGTCACTCTAGAAGAGAGTGACCTAATGAATTACGTTAAAGAAGTTGTACCAGAATCAGCTAATGATGCAAAAAGTCCCAATGGAGGAAGAATGTTGCAAAATCTAGAAATATCATCATCTATTCCATGAGAGACCATTTAATCCCTTACATCTTCAGCTTGAAGAAAACTAATAAGATGTATGACGCCTTGAAGAAGTTGTTTGAGAGAAACAACAACAACAAAGAACTTGCCTTGAGACACCAGCGTCAGAATCTCAAGATGACGAAGTCATATACCGTTGCCACCTTCTTCATGAAGATTTCATAGATCATAGACAAGTTGGGTGCTATTGGTGAAATCATATCTGACAGAGAACTTGTCATGATTACCCTTAATGGTCTTCCAAGCCATTGGGATACATTCATTCAAAGTATCAGTGGGTGATCCAAATTTCCCAAGTTTGATATTTTATGGGTATACTATACTTAGGAGGAGACCATACTTGTAGCTAGAGGCATGCAATGTTCAGATCATAATGATAATCAAGCCCTTGATACTCATGCAAGGAAAGGAAAAGGAAAAAGAAGATGTTTCAGCAAAACATTTAAAGGAAGGAAGTCAACTCCATCTTTAGAACACAAAAAGAAGGACATGTCAAATATTCAGTGCTTTAGATGTGAAAAGTATGGCCACTATGCGAAAATTCTCCTACATTGAAAAAAGGAAATAAGCATGCTTCCACTACTAATTTTGATTCAGAACCACCTCAGAGGAATTCAAGGAATGCAAGCATGGATGATGAAGAGTTATTCTTCATTTCAACCCTCTTAGGTATGGTTCCTACTAGTAATGATATTTGGTTGATTGACAGTTGTGCTTCCAGACATATGACTGGATACAGAGAACACCTTATAGATCTAGTAGAGAAAGAATATCGTTTGCATGTTGTACTTGGTGATGATGTCAGATATACTATGAAAGGAGTTGGATCCACTTCCTTACAATTGGATTCTGGTACCCCACTCCATTTGAGTGATGTATTATTTGTACTTGGGATGAGAAGGAACCTTGTCTCTATTTAAGCCTTAGAGAATAAAGGATACAAGGTTTCTTTATCTGATGGAAAGGTTCTTGCATGGAACAAGAACTCTAGTATGGATTATGCTCATGTGATTGGTGTTCGAGAGGAAAGATTGTAAAGATTGATCGTCCGACCAATTGAGGCCTTAATACATGATTCTATCAGTTTGAGCGAACTATGGCATAAGAGACTTTCTCATTTACATTATAGAGTTATTCCTGCTCTGGGGAAGATGGTGGCAGGCCTTCCAAAGATCCATGTTGAAAATGATGGAATTTGTAGAGGTTGTTCTCTTGGAAAGAATTTCAAGGGGTTCTTTCTAAGAAGTGACAACAGATCCAAGGGGATATTAGACTTGGTTCATACATATATATGTGGACCCATGACAATTTCTTCCTTAATTGGATACCTATACTTTGTGATATTCATTGATGACCACTCACGGAAGGCTCAGATTTACTTCTTGAAGACCAAGGATGGAGTCCTTTCCATATTTCAGGAGTACACAGCACGAGTCAAAAACCTAACCAAAAAGAAGATCAAAGTGTTGAGATCAGATAATGGAGGAGAATACACCTCCCAAGATTTCAGTGATTTCTGCATTGAGGCATGATTAAGAGGGAGTACAACGTTCCTTACATCCCTCAACAGAATGGGGTCATGGAGAGGAAGAATAGATCTATTGTTGAGGCAATCAAGGCGATGATTCATTATTAGCATTTACCTATGTTTATGTGGGCATAGGAATCCATGAATGTGGTCTATGTTCAGAATAGAAGTACTCATAAATCATTGAGGAACATGACTCCTGAAGAGGCCTTCACCCAAGTGAAGCCTGAGGTTGGACACTTCAGGATAATTGGGTGTCCAGTGTACATTCATGTACCCAAGGATAAAAGGACCAAGCTAGACAATTCAGGCATAAAGGGTACATTTGTGGGGTACAATGAGTCTTCGAAGGCATACCGTATCTACATCCCTTGTCAGAGACAGATTGAGGTGAGTAGAGATGATACCTTTGAGGAGGAGGTCGGATTCAAGAGATCTAGAGAATCTCACATGGATATTGATAGTGAGAGATAGGAAGATATGATGCCTTCTCCTCCTCACCCTACAATAGTTCGGGG
>SNQJ01S0002870.1:33099-56874 GCA_010110895.2 Picea sitchensis
GATGTTCCCAGAGATAATGCAGTAGGTCGGAAGAGACCTACATGGGATCATCAGAATCTATAGGAGGCAGAAGGATATGCAGCTCCTCGTGGTACCTTCTAAGAGAGAAAGAGACCTCAAAGATATTCATACTATGTCACAACTATGAGCCACATCATTGATTCTAATCCTTCCTGTTATGATGAGGCATCTAGTCAGCAAATATGGATAGATGCCATGATGGAGGAGTATCAGTCCATCATGAAGAATGATGTGTGGGATATTGTTATGAGACCTGAGGGGAAGTCTGTAGTTACTTCCAAGTGGATATATAAGATCAAACACATAGCTAAAGAGAGCATCGAGAAGCACAAAGCGATATTTGTTTCTAGAGGATTCTCTTAGGTGGAGGGAATAGATTATGAGGAGACATTTCTCTTGTTGCTCGATACACTTATATCCAGATGATTATTTCCCTTGCAGCATCCATGGGTTGGACACTACATCAGATGGATGTGAAGACAATCTTTCTCAATGGAGAGATTGAGGAAGAAGTATAAATCAAGTATCTAGATGGTTTTGTGATACATGAGGAGGAGTCTCATGTGTGCAAGTTGAAGAAGGCCCTGTATGGAATCAAGATGGCACCTTGATCTTGGTATGCGAGGATTGATGGACACCTAATGAGTTTGGGCTTCAAAAAAATTGTTGTTGATCCCAACCTATACTATAAGACTATTAATGGTGAGTCCCTAATTTTGGTCCTCTACGTTGATGATTTATTCATCACCAGTACAGAGAGCTTTATTGTTGAATGCAAGTATGTGTTGGCCTTTGAGTTTGAGATGAAGATCCTTGGTATGATGCACTACTTCTTGGGACTAGAGGTGTGGCAGAGAACTGATGAGATCTTCTCGAGTCATGGCAAGTACACAATTGAGATATTGAATAAGTTTGGGATGTTGAACTGTGAGCCCATTGCTACACCAATGGTGATGAATCTGAAGAAACTAAGTGTGTCTTCTTTTGATTCCGATGAGATTGATCTGACCTTGTACAGATAGCTAATTGGATCATCGTTGTATCTAGTTAAAACCAGACTAAATATTTGCTATGCAGCGAATGCACTTATCCAGTTTATGAGTCAGTCGAGATAGACACACTGGATTGTTGCAAAACATGTGTTGAGATACCTGCAAGGCACATTTGGACATGGTATGATATATACTTCCAATATTGACATGAGATTGAAAGGATACATTAACTATGATTAGGAAAGGAGCGCAGTGGATGGAAGAGCACCTCCAAGTGTTGCTTCACTTTGGGATCTTCCACGATTTCCTAGTATAGCAGGAAACAAACTTCTGTGGATTTGAGCACCAGAGACGTAGAGTACATTGCATTGAGTGTGGAAATCCACTAAGTAGTGTGGCTTCACAAGGTCCTTGCAGATGTATTTGGACATGTGCTGGATTCCACCGTTATTCATTGTGATAACCAGAGTTGTGTGAAACTCTCAGAGAATCCAATATTTCATGAAAAATTGAAACAAATTGAGATCAAGTACCATTACATCCAAGACATGGTGCAGAGGAAGGAAGTATGGAATTCAATCCATTTCCATACAATTTCTTGAATTTATAGGGCCCTACCATCCATAATTGAATTTTTCAATCTTATATTTTTCTACTATCATATAGGAGAACCAATTTTCCTTTTGTAAAACCATCCTTTTTTAATCTGATATGTTTTCATTATACCCTTTTTCATTACTTTTTGAAATTATGGCCACAACCTATCTTCATCTGGTTCCTCTAGTATATTCTTCATTGACTTGGTTATTTCCCATGTCTCCTCAATTGTTATCCTTAGTGAGGGTGCCCAATATTCCATAGGCATTATTGCTTCTATACAAAACACTAACCTGAATGGTGTTTTTAATGAACCCTTCCTCCATGCTTTCCTATATTCTCATAGTGCTACATGTATTCTATTTACCCAATCTATTCTTCTTAAGTCACATACTTTGTAAACACTGAAACCAATATCTTGTTGGTGCTTTATGCTTGTCCATTATTTCTAGGATAGTATGGGATATTTTGTTGTTTATGATCTTGAAGGTGTTCATTAAATGTTTAATAATTTTGGAAGTAAATGTATGCCCTGGTCCAATGTAATCTGATACTTGTTTTTATGATATTAATTGATGTACTTGTATTGTGTCCTATTTAATAGTACAAATGGTCCCCTACTGCTCAAATGGTTTCATTGTAAGTACAAGATTTATTCCATGATAATATTGGTTGTGTGGTTTATTTCTTTCTTTTTGGCATTTCTCACATCCCCTTACCTTTTTAAAGCAATCCTTCTATAATGTAGGCCACCAAAGTCCTGCACATAATTTTTTAGTTGTTCTTTTTTCTAATAAATGTCCCCATGCTATATTGTAGTGTGCTTCATTTATCATCTATTATAATTTTGTTGGTTGGACACATATTCTCATAATCCCATACATGCCTATATTGTACAAATTTCCTAACACAAGCTTAAACCTTAAATACTTTTATGCTAGGATTCTTCTTTGTGACACACTTAATCACTATGGTGCTTGTCCATGTTGTAGAAAATAAAGAACATCCACTAGGTATCCTAGTGCCTCCTTTACTAAAAATGCATTAGCTACTTGTATAATCTTAGTCCCAATATTTAACACAAAAGGAGCATAACCAACACATTAAATCATTCATTAAGTGACATAACATTATACATTTCATTATATTATAATCATAATAAATCATAAAACAAAATAAACACATCTCAATTAATAACAACATAGTTTATAGTGAGAAAAAACTCAAGATGAGGGGGAAAATCACTCTCAATGATAATAAAACTTATCTTGTCATTTTGTTGTATTTTAAATCAAAAACCCCTTATATTGTACAACAATAAATTATTTGATAGACTCATGATAGCTATGGATATCTTACTACTGATTACAACATATATCACATCCTCCCTTACAAAAACATTACATTACATCTATCTCCTTCAATGCCCTTATATTTCTAATATATATACATCCTATTTTCTTATTTGGTTTATACGATAACCAATCAAGCCCCTTATTGTACTTGCTTTGTTCAAAAGGAGGTTATTTGGTGTTGGTTGGGGGTATCTACCCCCAACATTCCATATCCATCAATACAAATTCTCAATACAAGCTCCTCAAGTTTAAAAGTTATATAACATAATTTTATTGCCTTCTTCTTTCACCCCATTGTGACCTCTAGGGGAAGACCACCTACTCTTATTTTTTTTCAAATAAGTTTAGTCCTAGTCTATTCATATTCCACTAACAAATCACCTTTGATTGCCAAATTTTGAGTTGCGGTGGCAAAAACATCTAATTTTGCAATCCTAGACATGAACCTTTCATTGTCATTAATTGACTCAACAAATATATAATTTTCACTTCTTTATGCTTGCCTTGAGTTGTTAATTAATCCTATAATAATCCCATGTACATGTGAATGACCATCCATGTATGCATACTCCCTTAAGTTTCTTGATGAATTCAATCAAATATTGTACCTAGACATAGGACATTTGCATGATGCCAATATGTTGTAATTACTTTGGTTATAATGCAATCCACAAAAAGGTGTTTTTTTTTTAAATGGAAATGGGTATATTTTGTATTATCAAAAAACCGTAGCCGTATTGTTTGGAAAAATAATACATCTCAAGTTCTTAAGAAGAAATTTGCATATTTCCATCCTCCCTTTGTAAAACAAGGGGGGAATTCCTCTAAGTTCCCTAGAACTTCAAATTTGGTGTTGCTTGTTGAAGGTTGTTTCCTCTAAGTTCCCTAGAACTTCAAATTTGTTTTTTCTTGTTGAAGGTGAACCCTCTTGTAATGAATTTGGATTAAATGGCCCATTTAGTTGAGAATTCCTTTGTATGCTTGAAACTATTTTGAACGCAGGTTCCTTCCTTGAGTGCATCTTTATCTACTACTTTGAATAAGGTTGATCTTCTTGGGATTTTGGACATTTTTTAGCAAAATGTCCATAAGAATGAAAATCCATGCATTTGAATGGAATCTGCTCATAATCTGTTGCTTGTTAGTAACTCCAACCATCAAGATTGATTTGTAGGGATTCAAGGAGTCCCTTATCCAAATCAACCTCCAAATGTATTCTCATATAGGAATATAAATTCCCTTTTGGTTCTTCACAACCAATGTACCAACCCAATTTGTTCCCAATCACTCTAAGGGTGATATCATCCCAAATTTTTTTAAAGATGAGGCAATCTAACCCAAACTAGATTTTTAATAATTTTTTGTTCTAGATTGAAGTCAAGGGTCCATGAGGACAAATACAATCCCCTGGATCCCTTGAAGTATGGCCCATATCTCACTCTTCCTTGTTTAAAAAGAGAGAGAGAGATAAAACCCTCGACCAAAGGAAAATAAGGTTACCTATCCATTTATTTTGAAGGCCACTAGTCTACTATACATGAGTCCACAAATTTGGGATTAGGCCATAGAGCTGTAAACTTTCCAATTAAATCCCTCTTAGACAGAATGAGAGATTTCCTTTGTGGCTCTAAATATGAAAGTTCCAAATGAGGAAGGGAATCCAACCTATTGACAAAATAGAGTCATTTTGCTAAGTTCAATTGATTGGGTTCAAATCCCAAACTAATGAATTAAATGCCTCAGAATATTTTCCAACTTCGCCCTTGTTTTCCTCCTTCTTACTCTAGAAACTAAAGTGACTTTCTCCAACAAGGTTCTATGTCTAAAG
The DNA here is from genome assembly GCA_010110895.2 of Picea sitchensis. Taxonomy (NCBI): domain Eukaryota; kingdom Viridiplantae; phylum Streptophyta; class Pinopsida; order Pinales; family Pinaceae; genus Picea; species Picea sitchensis. The sequence continues at coordinate 37,893 of SNQJ01S0002870.1, forward strand.
AAAAAATGCACTATTGCAACCTCTCATTGATAATAAAAAAATGAACACATGTGACATGATATATAGGCCTAAGTTTTAGCTTGGGATTTTATAAGGACCAATCGTGAAATTGTAGTTGGAATTTGGGAAAACATCTCATATAGTGGGAAACATTATATATGTAGTCCATGCACCATATGTGGATCTATTATATGACTCTTTATGTAGTTTCACTAGCTTTCTTGGGAGTTCGTCATCACCAATACATTATGCATGGGTAATTTGAACATTTAAAATGGCAAGAGGGTTGGATAATTTTTGTATTCATGGGAATTTTTACCTCCTAGTGATTTGGATGCCATTTTCACTCTCAAAATTGGAGAAATCTGCAGATGGTTGAATTATAGTGATTTTTTTCTTGGATGAGACTTTAAGGAAGGGATGAATCCCTATGTAATTTATAGGACCTATGGGGTTTGAAACAACCATAGGGAGAAAACATCCAACAATTGGAAGGATTCCATCATGTTTGTAATGTTTCATTGCAATACATCACCTATATTTCTTTGGTCCTTTGAATTTGGAATAACCACACATCTTTGATTCATAATAATAAAAATTCAAAGGATCATCTCTATTTACCTATGAATTCATTGCTCTACTCGAAGATATCATTTCGCAAATTGTAGGAAAAAGTTGTCTTTAGGCACATTAGGTCCTTAGATTATGTTGCTCATATGTCTTCTAGTTACAACCCTACAATGGTCTATTTCATTTGGAACATGAACTGTATCAAGATTAGAAGATGCAGAACTACCATTATTCTCTTGCAAATCATATACATATACATAGATATATTAATCACAAAACTAGTCATCAAAAACCTTATGATAAATTCATAAAATACATTACATAGTTTATTAATCTACATCTATTCCTTTTGGTATGTTCCTATGAATTACTAGGAGGTATTATAGTTGGATTTGCAATATGCAAATAATAAGCATAACAAGTATGAGAATTTAAATCTACATGTGTCTTTAAAGGTTAGATACAATATTTATAACCAAATTAAAAGATGAACTTACATCTTGGGAAGAGGAGTAACTTGTAGACTACTTTGATCTTGCAGTAGAGGAGGAATGGCACAGACCCCCACCTTCTCTCCAAAGGGTTTCTCAACCTCCCAGTCTAGGATCGTTCAAGTCATTGAGTCGAATTGGGTCGTCGAGATCCTGATGGGAACCAATTCAAATTGACACAGGCCCTTCCACTTTTTGTGCAGGCCATATGACACCCACGAACCCTCTCCTTAGCACTGATCAAATATCAAGGACAATGGGTGATAGCTCTCCTTGCTAAGACCTACCTCTTATGTGGTCATGGACTTTGACTATGGGCTAGCTCCCTTCGTAACTCCGCGCTTTAGATATTTTGCGAGCTACTTGCTCCATTTTTCCTGATCCTCGAATCGGCAAATTCTCCAGGACCAGATCTACGATCCAAATTTTTCTCACAGCCAACGGCTATGATCTACTCCATGACTCCATCCTTCGGAAGTTTTCACTTCTCCTATATTTGTCTCTCCCGATTTGCGAATCAGTGAAGTGTCGATCCAATTCCACATGTCCTATCCTAATGGATTCCTAGGATTTCTTCAGCTCCTGACTCTTTGGGTATTCTCTCAATGTTCTCCATTGATATCTCCCAGAGCACTACTCCTCTGGCTCGTGTGGATTGCTTCCACACGTCCCTTCCAGATCCAACAATCTGGATTCAAACTGCTCTTCACGACTTCGCGAAGATCTTTGTTTTCTCTTGGAAAACCTCCCCAAGCTCCCGCTCTTGGATCTCCCACCTTCTACCACCTGTCTCCTCCTAACGATGGACTATTTCACGGTCTTTGGGACTTCGAAAACCCTCGACCCCTTGCTCACTTAGCGAAATTTTCTTCTCAAGACTTAGGTTGTTCTCGAACTTCCTTGCACAGTTTTGTGCAAACTCTTTTGTGACTTTGCTCATCTTGAAAACCTTAAAGGTTCCCAGTTCCTCTACATCCTTCAATGAACTTTCTCGTGCCCTCCTGGCAAATTAACTCCCTTCCTCTTGAGCTTGTAAGATGAACTTACAATATCCTTGGTGCACTCCTTGTGATCGACTAATCCTTTCGACGACTTATCCCTTAGCCTACCTGGAAGTCTCAAGGAATCTCCCTTCCTTTGTCTATGCACACTTGCAAAGCCTTCCTTCCTCAGAGTGTTCAGCAACCATGGGGTTCTCTTAAGGATTCCAACACTTCATAATGTGTTTCTCTTGTACTCTCTTGTACTTGCTCTATGCCCTCCTGGCAAAGTATTGCAAAGTATTCAGTACTCTACGTTGTGTTTCCTCCTACACAGTCTTTCTTTCCAAGGTACCCAACCACCTTGAAATTTCCTCCTGATTCTGTGAATTATCCTAGTGTGCCCTCCTGGAAGCTTCTCTTCTGACTCCACTGAGTTCATACACGCACTCCTTGTGTCGGCTCATAGAGTTTCCACCCTCTGTTGCGCACTCCTTGCACTTAGCCTAGAGAACCAGACTTAACCCAACACACTCACAAATAGAAAATTGTATCTCTATCCCTGCAGACGATTTCTAACATACATCTACAGCTCAAATGCATACGAATGAGATTCACAACAAAATATCCATTACGCAGAAATTGATAAACAGGGAAAATTGTTACTTTCTATTAATGGTGGAATTTCCATTACAATATGTGAGTCTGAGCTACAACTGAGTCTCAGCTCTTTGTGTTTCTCTCCCTATCCCCTATGCATCTCTACTAGAAATAATACAAGATTTTATACAAGAGGGGCTCGATGAGATTCCCTCCAAGCTAAGCTAGTGGTGTCTAATCACCATTCAAAACGCCTGTCTAATGGGTGGATTATGATGATGGAAATCTGACTTGAAACGGATGCAGATCCCTCAAACCATCAACCACTTAATGGAGACCTTATCTCCAGCTTGTGTGAATGCACAACTTGGCTCTTCCAACTTGTCAGCATTAATTTCTTTGATCATGCTTTAGATTCTCGAAGTCAAAATGAGAGGGTGGCGCCTCTCCCTTCCTTGAATGTGCACCACTCGTGCTAATTAGATGGTGTGTGTTGAGATGGAGCGATGATCCTGCATCATACTCCATGGCTATGAAAATTCATGAGCTCCTGCTCATGAGCTTCCCAACTCTATTGAAATCCTCCTGGATCCCAAACTTTCTCTTGGAGTTTTCTTCTACTCCTCTGATTCGTTGTTGTTGTTGCTCCTACATCTTCCCTGCTTCTTATGCAGGTTCCTTTCTGTCCAGCTTTTCCTAGATGACAACTTCTTCTGCTGACCTCAACATCAACTTTCGTATCTCCTCTATGGCTTCTTCCAGCTGCTTCATCGGTTGGCTCGGCTTGTGCAGTCTGCTCAGATGAAACTCTTCATGCCGCTCCATGGGTAGGTCGTCTTGATCCCCCATGCTTCTTTCATCCCTTGTGACGTTGATTGCCCATTCTGTTGCAGACTCCAATTCCGCAGTCCTTCCACTGGACTATTGTTCGGTTATCTCTCCTGACAAACTAACTCCTGTCAGTTCTTCGGTTGGTTCTATTCCAGCTTCCCCCAGTTGCAACTCATGTCAGTATGTCTCCTCTGGCATGGATATCTATTGGAAGCCACCTTTTGGTTTCGAACTGTCCAACCAATCCTCCAATGCCTTTAAATCCATTTCCCACTAAGTGAGTAACTCAATTGGGTACTCCCCTTGTGTTGGGATAGACTTCAATATATGTTCCTCCTTCTCCATGACAGTCTCACTCATTGTCCTTTTGTTGCTACCTCTGCAACAAATATGCTATCCTCTCCTCGGCTGCTTGGCAGAAATATCTCGACTCCTCCAATGACCAGAATGCTCCTCGGATCCTTCTCCTTTGTGATGAAAGTTTCCAACTTGTCATCATCTTCATTCACGTGGATTGATGCTCTACATGAATCTTCATATGGATGAGACCTTTCTTCTTCCTCCTCTCCATCTGTCAACACCCCTTGCTGACATGAACTCTCAGCTGAGCTCATCTCTTCTCCCTTGCCCACTTGGAAATTTGGGATGTCTCCTCTGCCCACTTAGCAGTTTACGAGATCAACTCACCCCTTCACATTGCCCACCTAGAAACCTACGAGATTCCTCCTAGATCTCTTTCCCTCGCCACTTAGGTTTTCGACATATCTCAACCACCTCCTCAACACCTGTTGTTTCTTTCGAGCCAACAACTTTCGAATAGGCCACTTAGCTTTCCTTTTCAAAGGCCACTCATATCTACAGTGCACCTTTTCTTCCTGCTGCATCTTAAATACTAGCCTCTCCACCTTTGCCCGGATTTCACTGAGCTCATTGTCCATCTATGCTTTTCTTATCTACGGGTAGTCTTCCCTTTGACCATGTTTATGACCTTCAGCGGCCATTCTGCTTCACCTGTAGCTCACCTGGTTGTTTACCATCTGTTGTGTGCCTCACAACAGTCTCCATGGAGCATCCTACTATGTCTCTCTTCACCTTTGCCTACAATCTATAGACAATCAAGATTTGATACCACTCTGGCGTAGACCCCCACCTTCTCTCCAAAGGGTTGCTTGACCTCTCGATCTAGGATCGTTCAAGTCACTGAGCTGAATTGGCTCATCAGACTCTTGATGGGAACCAATTCAACTTGACACAGGCCCTTCCACTTTTCACGCAGGTTGTATGACACCCACAGACCCTCTCCTTAGTGCTGATCAAATATCAATGACAAAGGGTGCTAGCCCTCCTTGCTAATCCCTACCTCTTATGTGGCCATGAATTTCAACAGTGGGCCAGCTCCCTTCATGACTCCATGCTTCGAATATTTTGTGAGCTACTTGCTCCCTTTTTCCTGATCCCTGAATCGGCGAATTCTCCAAGACCAAATATACGGTCCACGTTCTTCTCACAGCCAATGGCTGTGTTCTACTCCATGACTTCATCCTTCAAAAATTTTCACTTCTCCTATCTCTGTCTCTCCCGATTTGTGAATCAGCGAAGTGTCAATCCAATTCCACGTGTCCTATCCCAATGGATGCCTAGAATTGCTTCAACTCCCAGCTCTTCGGGTATTCTCTCGATGTTCTCCCCCAATATCTCCCTGAGCACTACTCCTCTGGCTCATGTGGATTGCTTCCACGCATCCCTTCCATATCCAACGGTATGGATTCAAACCGCTCTTCGCGACTTCGTGAAGATATTTGTTTGCTCTTGGAAAAATCCCGGAGCTCCCACTCTCGGATCTCCCAACCTTCTGCTACCTGTCACCTCCCAACAATGGACGATTTCACGGTCTTCAAGACTTTACAAGTCCTCAACACCCTTGCTCACTTGGCGCAATTTTCTTCTCGAGACTTATGATGTTCTCAAACTTCCTTGTAGAGTTCTACGCAAACTCTTTTGCGACTTTGCTCGGCTCAAAAACCTTCATGGTTCCCAGTTCCTCTTCTTCCTTTAGTCAAATTTCTCGTTCCCTCCCAGAAACTTAACGCCCTTTCCTCTTGAGCTTGTAAGATGAAATTACAGTATCCTTGGCGCACTCCTTGCACTCAGCTAATCCTTTCGACGGCTTCTCCCTTAGCCTACCTAGAATTCTTAAGGCATCTCATTTCCTTTGTCGATGCACTCATGCAAATCCTTCCTTCCTCAAAATGTTCAACAACCCTAGGGTTCTCTTAAGGATTCCAACACTTCAGAATGTGTTTCTCTTGTACTCTCTTGTACTTTCTCTATGCCCTCCTGGAAAAGTATTGCAGAGTATTTAGTAACTTTGCATTGTGTTTCCTCCTACACATTATTTCTTTCCAAGGAACCCAACCACCTTGAAATTTCCTCCCAAGTCTGTGAATTATCCAAGTGTGCCCTTCTGACAGCTTCTCTTCTGACTCCACTAAGTTCAGACACGCACTCCTTGCATCGAATCACAAAGTTTCCACCCTCTGTCGCACACTCCTTGCACTTAGCCTAGAGAACCATACTTAACCCAACACACTCATAGATAAAAATTGTATCTCTATCCCTGCAGAAAATTTCTAACATACATCTACAGCTCAAATGCATATGAATGACATTCACAACAAAATATCCATTACATAGAAATTGATAAACAGGAAAAACGGTTACTTTCTATTATTGGCGGAATGTCCATTACAATATGTGAGTCCTAGCTACAACTGTGTCTCATCTCTCTCTATTTCTCTCCCTATCTCCTATGCATCTCTACTGGATATAAGACAAGAGTTTATACAAGAGGGGATCAACGAGCTTACCTCCAAGCTAAGATAGTGGTGTCTAATCACCATTCAAAACGCCTGTCTAATGGGCGGATTACGATGATGGAAATCTGACCGAAATCGGATGCAGATCCCTCCTACCGTCAACTACTTAATGGCGACCTTATCTCCAACTTATGTGAAGGCACAACTTGGCTCTTCCAACTTGTCAGCATTAATTTCCTTGATCACACTTTAGATTCTCAAAGGAAAAATGAGAGGGTGGTGCCTCTCCCTTTCTTGAATGCACACCACTCGTGCTAATCAGATGGTACATGCTAACACACTTGGTCTTTAGAAGTTTGCAAGTCCTCGACACCCTTGCTCACTTAGCACAATTTTATTCTAGAGACTTAGGTTGTTCTCGAACTTCCTTCCAGAGTTTTGTGCAAACTCTTATGCAACTTTGCTCGGCTTGAAAACCTTCAAGGTTCCCAGTTCCTCTACGTCCTTCAGTGAACTTTCTCATGCCCTCCTGTAAACTTAGCACCCTTCCTCCTGAGCTTGTAAGATGAACTTACAGTATCCNAATGGCGACCTTATCTCCAACTTATGTGAAGGCACAACTTGGCTCTTCCAACTTGTCAGCATTAATTTCCTTGATCACACTTTAGATTCTCAAAGGAAAAATGAGAGGGTGGTGCCTCTCCCTTTCTTGAATGCACACCACTCATGCTAATCAGATGGTACATGCTAACACACTTGGTCTTTAGAAGTTTGCAAGTCCTCGACACCCTTGCTCACTTAGCACAATTTTATTCTAGAGACTTAGGTTGTTCTCGAACTTCCTTCCAGAGTTCTGTGCAAACTCTTATGCAACTTTGCTCGGCTTGAAAACCTTCAAGGTTCCCAGTTCCTCTACGTCCTTCAGTGAACTTTCTCATGCCCTCCTGTAAACTTAGCACCCTTCCTCCTGAGCTTGTAAGATGAACTTACAGTATCCTTGGCACACTCCTTGTGCTCGGCTAATCCTTTCGATGACTTCTCCCTTATCCTACCTAGAAGTCTTAAGGCATCTCCTTTCCTTTGTCGATGCACTCTTGCAACACCTTCTTTCCTTAGAGTGTTCAACAACCCTGGTGTTCTCTTAATGATTCCAACACTTCAGAATGTGTTTCCCTTGTACGCTCTCGTACTTGCTCTATGCTCTCCTGGAAAAGTATTGTAGAGTATTCAATAACTTTGTATTGTGTTTCCTCCCACATAGTCTTTCTTTCCAAGGTACCCAACCACCTTGAAATTTCCTCCTGAGTCTGTGAATTATCCCTGTGTGCCCTCCTGGCAGCTTCTCTTATGCGTCCACTAAGTTCAGACACGCACTCCTTGCGTCATCTCACATAGTTTCCACCCTCTGTCACGCACTCCTTCCTCTTAGCCTAGAGAACCAGACTTAACCCAACACACTCACAGATAGAAAATTGTATCTCTATCCCTGCATACAATTTCTAACATACATCTACAACTCAAATGCATGCGAATGACATTCACAACAAAATATCCATTACGTAGAAATTGATAAACATGAAAAACGGTTACTTTCTATTAATGGTAGAATGTCCATTACAATATGTGAGTCTGAGCTACAACTAAGTCTCGACTCTCTGTGTTTCTCTCCCTATCTCCATTTCATCTCTACTGGAAATAATACAAGAGTTTATACAAGAGTGGATCAATGAGCTTCCCTCCAAGCTAAGATAGTGGTGTTTAATCACCATTCAAAATGCCTATCTAATGGGCGGATTACGATGATCGAAATCTGACCTGAATCAGATGCAGATCCCTCCTACCGTCAACCACTTAATGGAAACCTTATCTCTAGCTTGTGTGAAGGCACAACTTGGCTCTTCTAGCTTGTCATCATTAATTGCCTTGATCACCCTTTAGATTCTCGAAGAAAAAATGAGAGGGTGGTGCCTCTCCCTTCCTTGAATGCGTACCCCTCGTGCTAATCAGCTGGTGTGTGCTGAGGTGGAGCGATGCTCCTGCATCAAGGAACTACTTGATGTTAAACCATGCCTCCTATGTTTCCTATACACAATTAACAATACAACTCTAATACATATGAGTGGACATTAGCCATGCGTCGCAATTATTCATGCGTGGGTACATCATCGATCATCGTTTGCATGTTGCGCAAGAATTGTTTTTGTTGCATAGCATCAAACATAGGAATTCCCTATGCTACTTTCCTAATTTTTCCAAATAAATGTTGTCCTAGGAATTCTCCTCTCTACAAGTTAGTTTTTGTGAAAATACATCCTTGAGTTACTACATGTACATTATCTTCTTCTTTCAACTTTTGTTCTTCGTGTGGCTCAGCAATCACCATCTTGCAACACCCGTTTTTCTCTTCCCATTTTTCCAACAACTTTGGTAAATACTCTTGACATGGTCTATGTTGTGGCAATATCCACACAATGCACGGGGCTTGGGACAGAACTATGCCAAGAGGTATGTCTCGCCACAGTTGAAATAGGTGGGTGTATCCATCCTCCTCCATCATATCTTCTACCTCTCTCTCTTCCATATCCTCCTCTTTGTCCTCCCTAGAAGCATCCTCGATTGAATCCTCCATGGTCTAAGCCTCCACATTCTCCACCCTTATTCTCCTATTGGACCCAATAAGCATATGCGGTATGCTCCTTCATCAATTGTAGTGACTAACAGTTGCTCATATTGTGCCCCATAGATTTGTAGAACTTCCAAAATGGAGTGTGTGTCATCTTTTGATACTTCTATAGTGTTGGGAAATGGGGAGGTACATGACCCCATTGTCTACAAATTTCACACCACTCGGTCTATCACTCAGTCAGAAACAAATTCAATGCTCCAATCACTATGTAATTTCCTAGTGTAGGATGCTCATTTTGATGGTGACCTTTTGCATGACACATGGTACACCAAACATTTTCACACCCCACTTTCCCTTTTTTCATGTCTTGCGACTACATGGTGAGGTTCGCAAGTTGGGATTGCACCTATACCAGTCCTATGGACATCTTTCCATCTCTTGTTGTATCTAGATTCCAACTGAGTCATCAATTTTTGTTGCATGAGAAGGACCTGAATGTGAGGGAGGAGTCTGTAAATAAAACATTATTCTTGTTGGACATCCTGGATCTAAGAAATCAGTCTATCCAACATGATATTGAACAATTGGTCATAGTCCCACATGATCTCTCCAACTTTTTTGCTAATTTCCTTAATCTCGATTATACATTGTAACTTCAACTTAGGTTTCTAGAAATCTATAAGGAGATATATATTTATCTCTATAAGGGACCATGTTTGTCTCGTCGGTGCAGTAACTTTATACTTCATGTACCACGTCAAATCTCCATCTCTTAACGTAGTCTCCATTAACTATGTGATCTTAGGTACCTCATATGTGACTCATTTCATTGACCAAATTTCTTCACAAGTGAACCAATGTTGTTCTGCATCATCCCTTCCCATCCCATGAAATGCAGGAAGTATGAGGGTTGAATCCTAATTATCCATATTTGAACTGGAACTTGATCTTCCTAACTAATTCCCATTGGTTACTATTGTTACTGATAATCCTTGTGAAGTTTCCTAACTTTGGTTTCTACTCCACTTGTTTCTTTTGCGTCTCTTGTTTATAAACTTTCTTCTTATACTTCTCTCGCCTCTACACTTTCTTCTTGGTTACAAATTAACAAGGGGGTTGGTTCAAATAGGGGGTTCCTTCACATTATCTTGTCTCTTTTAGTGATGGATCCAAAATATCTTCCAATCTTGAGTCGTGCAAGCCTCCTTCCAACAGCCAAGATCTCTTCATTTTCTTAGAGTGTGCCTACAACATTATCTTATGTGATATTGTTTCTACTACTTTGTGCATCATCTTCCTCTGATTCGACTCCATATCTCATTAACCTAGGGGATATTACCTTATTCTCTACAAATATACTACTACTTTCTTAGGTATCCTCTCTTGATACCTTATTCTCGACATTGTGTCTCTTCTACGACCTCTCTTCTATGATTCTTGGCACATATATCTCTCCCATGCACCCTTTTGGCACGGATTCTCTTCTCTATATCTTATATATTCCTAGTTTTTCATCACCCCTTTCTCTCCCTTATTTTATTTTCTTCTCTACTTGCTTCCTCAACTCAAATCTTGTTACATAGCACTCAACTCTTCTTCTTCTCTAGACTCTTCTAAATACATTCTCCCTTCACCTCATCTCATCTTTCATCCCCCCCTACTCAGGGGGTTAATGTTTCCATCATATCAAGCTCCATTCACATCATCCCCTTCTCCATGAATAGCATTTTGATCCATGTTAGAATTTATTCTAATAACCTTCTTCTAGGACCGGTTGCAAACTTTCTTTTAGAACTACTAAAAGATTCACTGCATTCAACTAAAAACTCAACAATGTATCCCTTTTTAACTCGTTCCAACTAGAATTCAATGGATTTATCCCACTTATTGTCCAAATATCTCTACCGAGTTACAACCTCTTGGTCCCAAACCAACAATTCTTGGGCTTGCAACACAAAGTTAATATGTGTTTGTCTCTTTACCCATTCATGCAATAAGCAAGGAAACTCAGTAAAGAAAATTTCATGCAGATATAAATATATGTACCTTTGTTTCCATCATTCCAATATGATCTGCAAATCCTTGGTCTCTTTTCACATGAACTCATCCTCCTTCTCAAAAATCCATTCGTTTATCTCCTTCTTGGAAGGTTTCCATGTCATTTCTTTACTCCACCATGTAGCAAAAAATCATCACATCCCAGCAACATAACCAATTGTTGGCTCGAGGTTTTAATCCCAAGGTTCAAAAGGACATATCAACAAATACCCCATTTGTGTTGGCATATTTGATATTCAATGACTAAATAAGGTCTCACTCGAGACGTGCATGAGAATCATAAAGGACGAATGTTTGTGCATGTCATGACAGAACAATATAGACAAGAAACACTTAAAAAGGCATTGCACATTAGACTCTATTCATTCCTAACAACATTCATATGAATAAAAGGTAGTCCAACATCTATAACAACATACATTCATAACAGAGTACATGATAGGAAGTATAAACTTGGGCCTCATTCCTTCATTCATCAATTACAATGAAACATTCAGATACATCGAGGGTCATAGCTTGCATAGAGACTCATTAAGATTGAACTAGGGATTAGAGATTTAGATCTCAATCTACTTTCTATCCCATATTCCACTTACAACTATACAATTACAATCAACAATCAACCTCAAATGAACTAGAACTTAACCCTTACATATTCGCATACATTCCTTGTATCTCTACAGAAGCATGGAAATCATAATAAACTTGACAGCTCACTAATAACCTCGACCATGACCAATCGTTCAATTACAAAAATAGTTACAATAATTACGTTTATTTTTGAGGATTTTATATGCATGAAATCTTTTCGAGTCCTTGCACACAATACAAACTGGTAGCGCACACAATGAAAAACTGGTTGGCATAGGTGTAGTAGAGAATAGGTCAACGAGCACTAAATCTAGGGTGCTACATTGTACAAAACTTGTGGCATGCACATGGTCTTGCCAAAATCTCTGTGTCAATAGGAACATGTTCAAAATCGGATCCAATAACATGTATGTGTTCACTAACTGATAAAGTTTCTTACTACTAAACTTAAAATTGATCTTGTCATGGGACCACTCTCAATGTAACATCCCTCTCTTGCGAGCACATCTTATTGAATTATTCTTTTAGGACACTTGCATGCAAGTGATCGGATTATAGTACATGGTTGTGGTTTTGCTTATGAATTTTTATGATGATGTTGATGGATTGTGATTTTATGTTATTTGTTATGTGCATATTGACAGATGTTATTGATGAGTTTCCCTGAGTGTGCAAGACACTTGACGGATTGTGGATGTCAAGGGTTTCCTGAGTGTGCAAGACACTTCAATTTGGATTGTGGATGTCATATATCAATGGACCCCCTTTGCCTCCACATTGAGTCACGGAGTGGATTGTATTATTTGAGTATTTCATTTATGCATATGTAACATACGATCATTTGCTAGTATGATTTCATATATGGATCATTGATAAGTGTTTCATTGATGGATGTAGGCTGACAATAGCTTGCTAACCGGACTCACATTAGGATTAAAGGGTCCATGCACATAGACCATGTATTGAGGGAGAGGTGTGGCAGTGTCCATGTCACAGTCTACTAGCACTCCCGCCATGGCTCGAATTGTAGATTAATGTTTACCTAGTTCGAGAGGTCCACGATGTCGGGAGGGAAGAATGAGACATTCGCTCACAAAGATTTCTAAGGGGCATGCAATAAGGTGGGGTCCTTATTCCTTAGAATCCCTTAGTCTCTCGCAAGGTCACCCGAATGGAGTGTTGACTCCAGGGGTTGAACAACTACCAAAACCATTCAAAGGCGAGTGGCACCCTTGGAGCACGGAGTGCGTCTCGAAGGGCACCTCACATAAATAAAATTTAAGTCAATGAATCTAGGTGGCCTAGAAAACCCTAAGGGAATAATTAACCTTGTAAAATCTTGAGCATTGTCGGATCAATTAATTAATTAATTAAGGATTGAAATTATTAATTTTAAATCCCAAATGGAAGTCTAATCCTATTTAAAATTTAAGCCCAAGTCTAAGCTTGGTGAGAATACTAAAAATAAATTAAAAATTAAATAAAATAAAATAGGAAAGAGGTAAATCAATTCAAGAAATTAAGAATGATGAAATAAGTCTAAAGAATTAATACAATTCACATGTGAGCAGAAAATACCAAATTGGAATTTAAGATAAGAAAGGAATAAATCATAAAATATTGTGTATGCATACAAAGGTATCTAGAGTCTAGTTAACACTAGTCTAACTAGAGAAGAATAATATTTTAACTCAAATCATATTTAGAAAGGCGTCAGTCATTAATTGGGAATAAGGGGAATAAAGAGACAACTAGGATTGATTTAAGGACCGCTTTTAGGAGAGGTGAGGGAACTTGAATTTACTTAAAATAAATTCTGGATTTACTTGTGCAACTAAGGGAAAGGGTGACAAGTGTATGGGGGAATAATTCAAAAGTATTTAATTAAAAAGAGAATTAATTTTGCAAGGGGAATGTGTCATTAAGAAAACTCCTATAAATCAAATGGAAAAAAGATGGGAAGGGGATCACACAAGTTATGGGTAAAGTTATGTTGCAGAATTTTTGATTGGTTTTACTTGTGAGAGTTGGGATACCCAGCTTGAGAGAGAGTGGTGGCTCTACCTTGCGAGGCAAGCTGGGAGCTAGAGGATTTATGGTTGTGTTCATGGATCCTTTGCAACTCGGAGGGCTAAGGGGAAATAAGAGTACCCCTAGAATTGGTTGGGAGGTACCAGTGAAGTCTCTATGATTAGAAAGCGAAAGGTCAGGAGGAGCGTCGTCACGGAAGACAGGTGTGGCGTTATTTGTATTACTAAAAGTTGAACTATTGAGGGAATAGACACAGGTGTTAATTGTGATAATCATATTAATAAATGTTGTCATAGTAGAAATATTGTTGGATTGATCATAGATCCTAATTGCGTCTACCATCTGATAAATGTTAGTTATAGTGGAACCATCGTTGGAAGGTTCCACAGATGTTAATTGCATCTATTATATCGATATATGTCATTGAAGTTGGACTTTAGTTAGAATGTTTTCTAGGTGGTAATTGCATCAATTGCTTGATGTATGTTTGTAGTAGAATTTTCTATAGCGCCATAATCATTGTTGATGGATGATCAATTTAATAATTATTACTATTGCACCATTAAACCTTGTTGTTGTATGATGGATTTAATAACTAGATTACTATGGTTCCATTAATTATTGTTGATGTATGATTGTTTTAATTACTATTGCGCAATAAATTTTGTTGATGTATGATGGATTTGATAACTAGATTACTATCCCACCATTAAATATCATTGACGTATGATTGATTTAGAATTAAATTACTATGGCTCCATGTAAAAGGTTGATGTATGATTGATATCTAGACTCGAGTTATGAGTTGTGATTGATTAGGGGAATTAGACACCTCCTTGTTCCTCAGAACAATCGCTAGCCCTGAGACCTTAAGTGGTCAAAATCAATCGAATGAATCCTGGGCTTGAGCATTGCTTATGTGTCTTGGAGGTCCTTACTTTGTAGGGTAGGTTGGGCAGGCAGTTCATTTTTAATCAGTGACGTGGTTGATCATTTATTGTACTTGCTTTAGTTAATCGTGTTGTGTTGAATATCATAGCTCCTTATTTTTATGTGTTGATTATGCGTCGTTGTTAATTATGTTAATGTGACGAATGTGTCGTTATTAAATTATGATGATGTGTAGCTTGTGATGTCATTAATTATATCATGACGTTTTTAATTCTCCTAATGCAAAAAAATAAAAAATAAACTATTATACATCATTGTTGTTGTCGTAATGAAAGGGTGTTACGTGTGGTATCATAGCAAGTTCAACCCCACGACTTGGGATCATTGCACCTTCCACTGTATTAGACATCTAATTAATAAATTATCGCTAATTAAAATTGAATTTTTTCCATGCAGGTAATCGTGGTTAGAGGACGACGTGGAGGTAGACGACGTGGTGCTAGGGGAGGAGGTGGGACGCCTCCAATAACATCCACTCCAAAGGGGTCTAACCCCCAAGGAGAATAACAAGTCATTGGACAGGAGCATATTGTTGTGGGGGATGTGTTTGGTTTGATGAGGTCCTTTAAGAGGATTTCAAAGGCCTTGATTAACCGACTAGATATAGATGAGGCAAGGGAGCATGTACCTAATGAGGGCTCACAGTGCGCTCCAGCTGGTACTGGTAGAATTCACAGAGAACTCAGTCATCGAGGCATGGTTGGAGAACATGTCGATGTGATTTTCAATTCGCGACTACACCTCCAACATGAAGGTCTGCATGGAGGTCTTTCAGCTGAAGGAGAGCACTCTTCTATGGTGGAATATGCTCCTACCTTAAATAAGCATGGTCGTCGAAGACGTGTCATGGGAATTGTTCAAGGAACGGTTCAGGGAAAGGTATTTTTCAGAGGAATTCATTGAGCGCCAACTCAATGAGTTCAATGCCTTACGACAGGGTGGTTGTACAGTGTCTGAGTATGAGGCCCCATTCATGGAGCTTCTTAGGTATTCCCCACATCTGAACACCAAGAAGCTAAAGGTCAATAATTTTGTGTTTGGCCTTAACTTGAACATCCGTGTGAAGGTGAGGATCCCAATTCCTCAGACGTTACATGATGCAGTCCAGAAGGCCCTCATAGCAAAGGAAGAGCTTACCAGTGGGTTCAGGGCAGGACTTCTGCAAGACTGATTAGACAGACAACGGAAGGTACGCAGTAGCATCAGACACCAGCCAGACATACATTAGGGTATCGAGATACGTCGAGAGGACCTACTTTCATGACACCACGATGGTCGACTCCTCAGCAAAGAACTCCCTATAGAGGACCACTGCGTTATCAACAGCATCACCCACAACAACAACAGTTTAGGCATGTTTAGCATAACAGACCAGGATTCCACATTGGTAGGCCAACAGCTTCTACTTCGGGTACCAGGAGTACTAGACCGAACATTGAATGTTGGACATGTGGAGAACCACATTACCAATGAGATTGTCTCATTGAGAAAGCCAGAGTGATCGGGTCAGCAAGACACAATAAATTTGGTTATTTTGGAAAGTCCCACAGGATTCATGCAGCGGTGAATAACCATTAGGCTAAGCACCATTCCACTGTGCTCGAGACATCAGGTACCATCGCCGACCAAACTTTTAGTATTTTGATAGATCTCGGTGCTACAGACAGTTTTATTTCTAGTGAAACACTGAAAAGAATTAAGGTAAAGGCATTCGAGCAGGACGAGTTTAGGTACATAGAAATGGCTTCAGGTGCCAAAAAGAAGGTTGTAGGAAGAGTTATGGGTTGTCGCATTAACTTGGGAGATTTTGTAATGAATTCTGACCTATACGTCATGATCTTAGGATATTATGATATCGTGAGACCACGCATATTCTCAGTGATACCTCTTCAAACGAATCTTTGAGAAAATATTCTAACTATACAGCTCAACGATGACTGGTATAAATAGGTTAAGGAAATTATCGTACAAGACACCATGATGGTACCAAAGTTTGAAGGTTATACATTGGACAAAGACGGATTGTTGAAGTATAATAACTGGATTTACGTACTGCCTAACGACGAATTGAGAAGTTTGATCTTAAGAGAAGCTCATAGAGTAGTATACATGGCTCATCCAGGAGTCACAAAGATGAGGGCAGACCTTAAGACCATATTCTTCTGGTAAGGAATGAAGGCGGACATAGTTAGCTATGTGGTGAGGTGTCTAGAATGTCATCAAGTGAAATTTGAACATAGACATTTGGCAGGATTACTACAGCCACACACTATTCCGAAATCAAAATGGGAGATCATTTTGATGGATTTCATTGTTGGATTTATGTTGACGGTAAGGAGGCATGACTCTATTTCTGTGGTAGTTGACACCCTGATGAAGAGTGCACATTTTATTCATGTGCGCAAGACGTATCAGGTGTCATACACAGCGAAAGTTTTTATCAGTGAGATTATGAGATTACATGGTGTACCGAGAAGTATCATATCCGATCGAAGATCGATGTTTACAAGACGATTTTAGACTAGTTTCCAAGAGGCCTTGGGAACACAACTTAACTTTAGTACAACGTATCACCCTGAGACAGACGGGAAGACAGAAATAATGAACCAAATTTTGGAAGATATGTTGTGTATGCATGTAATGGACCAACAGAAACATTAGGGATAATTCTTGCAAGATACTAGATATATAAAATATGCAGAACAAAAATAAAATGCTAGAAATGGCAGAATAACAATAAAATATCCAGCATAATCTCCACAATAACACAGTAATGATATAAGAACAACAATAGAAATATCACTTTGATTCAAAAAGAAATGTTCACAGGCCTCTTCGAGGGGGCAACCTCCAATCAAGCAGCGCTCTGTTACAATAATCTCAAGCTAGGGTTTTCATACCCTCGACCCTTATTTATACTAAATATGTCTATTAAGAGAAGCATCTAGAGGAAGATCCTTCTAGAAGCGGAAGCTTTTATTAGGTCTTCTTACATCCACCTTATTCTATTTTATTGAAAGGCCTTATTAATATTGACCTTTATTACATCTGAATACATTGATATACCTATGTGCGGGTTAGGACCTTAACATGTCCGCCCCCTTAAAAATAGCCTTTTCCTTAAGGCTTGAGATGTGGAAACTCCTGCAGAATGGTAGTTGGTTCCCAAGTGGCATCTGCTGGAGTCATATCTTCCCACTGTACTAGAACTTCCTTGATGGTTCTCTGACGCAGGCGATGCTCACGCTGGTCCAAAACTGCTTTGGGCTATAGCCAAATGGATCCTTCTTTAGCTAACTCTGGAAGGTTTGTTTGAATTTGGCACCTGGTTCTAATCACCTTCTTCAAGCATGAAACATGAAAAACATGATGTAGCTTCGACTGACTAGGCAAAGCTAACTGATATGCGACTTGTCCCACACGCTTGAGAACTGTGTAAAGGCCATAAAATTTGGGTGCTAGCTTCTGACAATGCTCAGCCTTGAGGGAAATTTTCTTATATGGTTGCAGTCTCAGAAACACCTGATCCCCTTCTGCAAATTGACGTTCGGAGCGACCTTGATATGCTTACTGCTTCATTCTATTATGTTCCATGACCAAGTTCTCTTTAAGGGTACGAAGGATATCCTCTTGGACTGTAAGTGTTTGGTCAACTGCCTGGACCTTCGAGGTACCCGGTAAGTATGAGAGACCTGAAGGTGGCTTCTGTCCATATACCGCTTCAAAAGGAGTCATGTGAGTGGTTGTATGGTATGTAGTGTTGTACCACCATTCAGCGAGGGGTAACCATTGGGCCCACTAGTGTTGTTTTTCAGAGGAAAAGCACCTCATATATGTTTCCAAACACTTGTTGAAAACTTCTGTTTGACCATCCGTCTGGGGATGATAAGCTAAGCTGAGATGCAATTGTGTGCCTTGTATCTTAAATAGTTCTTGCCAAAAATTGTTTGTGAAAGTTGGGTCTCGATCAGAAACAATAGAGTGGAGCATGCCATGAAGCTTGAAGACTTGGTCCATGAAACTTTGAGCCACCGTGGATGCAGTAAATGGGTGGTGAAGAGCGCAAAAATGAGCATACATGGAAAGTCGATCCACCACAACCATTATGACTGATTTATTCCCCGATTTGGGTAAGCCTGTAATAAAGTCCATAGAGATATCCCTCCAAATAGCAGGGGGAATCGGAAGCGGTTGGAGGGTGCCTGGAGATTTGACTGTTTCTCCCTTGTTGCATTGACACACCTCACATTCAGCAAAAAACTTACGGATGTCCTATTTCATACCATCCCAGAAAAAAGAACGTTTGACTCGGTCATATGTTTTGGTGAACCCTGAGTGCCCCAATGTGGGTGTAGCATGAAGCTCAGAAAGTATCGTGGATTTGAGCTTGGATTGTTTACTTAAATACAAGCGGCCTTTGTATCGAAGCTCATCCTG
>SNQJ01S0002870.1:65550-80706 GCA_010110895.2 Picea sitchensis
AGATCAACACACCAATGTTTTCACGTGGTAAAACCCCTACGAGGAAACATCCACGGCCCCAGCCAACGCGGCCACTTGGAGCAGTTTATTAATGCAAAGAAAAAGATTACAGAGAGATTTTACAAGAGAGTTTCTCACAATCGGTCATCGACAAATGACCCTCCATTCTCTTTAAATAGAGATCATGGGCCAATTGGGTGTTAAGCCACGGATCAATGGCCGTTAAGATCGAGGAGAGTATGAACCGTCGGATCACTCTATGTTGGGAACATATCGTGACTGTCGGATTTCCTAACTACAAATGCATACTAAAGAAACACACTAGAAAACACACTTTTACCTAATGAAACAATAGACCAAGTAGATCTTACTAACTCCTAAGTGTCTAAATATCCTAACAAAAACTAGTCTAACTATAGAAGAATCATATTTTAACTCAACTTAGATTTAGAAAGGCATCAATCACTAATTGGGAATAAGGGAAATAAAGAGACAACTAGGAGTGATTTAAGGAGCACTTTTAGGAGAGGTGAGGGAAATTGAATTTAATTAAAATAAATTGTGGATTTACTTGTGCAACTAAGGGAAATGGTGACAAGTGTACGGGGGGAATAATTATAAATTATTTAATTAAAAAGTGAATTAATTGTGCAATGGGAATGTGTCATTAAGGAAACTCCTATAAAGAAAATAGAAAAAAGATGGGAAGGGGATCACACAGGTTATGGGTAAAGTTATGTTGTAGAATTTTTGACTGGTTTTACTTGTGATGGTTGGGATACCCAGCTTGGGAGAGAGTGGTGTCTCTACCTTGCGAGGCAAGCTGGGAGCTATAGGATTTCTAGTTCTGTGTGTGGCCCCTTTGCATCTCGAGAGGATAAGGGGGAAGAAGAGTACCCCTAGGGTTGGTTGGTAGGTACAGGTGAAGTCTCTACGATTAGCAGGAAAAATGTCAGGAGGAGCGCCATCGCGGAAGACATCTTAACATTCATTCCACAAAATACACTGAGTACATTAACTCTCATTTGAATAGTTAATGTACTCAGTGTATTTTGTGGAATCTAGTACCATTGGCATTTTCCTGGATACCTTTGAAATCGAAATCCTTGTTTCCGCCTTAGTTGTAGGAGACTTACGACTTCCTTCCTCTTACCACCTATAATTCATTGCTGGAAGGAAGTGTCGAAGGTAGATCCGATTGAGTAAGACTATCCTCTCATGATTCCTTATGAGTTGAAATTTTTCAATTAAAGCTTAAATGAATGTATTGGTAATTAAAGGATGGGTCTTCTTAGCCTCAAGGGATATGTAATGCAGGAATCAAAAAAAAAAATAATATGATTAGAATTATAAATTTATTAATTATTCTTATGATTTTATTGTATTATAATGATTGGGTGAGATAGAAGATGAAGTTTCTTAATGGTCACAAGGATTGTGTCTTCTCTTAAAATCCTTTATTGATTATGCAGTAGTTGGAATGCTTGGTATGTTAAGTATGATTAAAATTTTAATGTCTTAAGGAATTCTATAGGAGTTTGGAAACCCTTAAGTACTTGAAGTTGATATTATTAAGGCCTTGCATGGTAGTTGGAATGCTTGGTATGTTAAGTATGATTAAAATTTTAATGTCTTAAGGAATGCTATAGGAGTTTGGAAACCCTTAAGTACTTGAAGTTGATCTTATCAAGGCCTTACATGGGATTTTTATCTAGTATAATTTCTTATGCCTTACTCTAAAACCTACATGATATATAAAGGATATAAAATTGTGTAAGGCTTAAATTGTTTTGGAAGGACTCATAAAGTTCGTTTTAAAAGGTGAATAGTAATTTCATATAATAGTAACTGTGGAAAGTAAAGGAAATTTTTTAATGAAGTGCCTTAATTTATTGTTTTTAACAATTATATATAGAATTCTGATATGATTGATATTCATTCCTTTTTGGGTAACAAGTCTTATAGAATAATTATGAGATGTTGGTCATAATCTTGTTCACTATATCATACAATTAGGCACCATTCTCGCTCCTTAAGAATTACACTTAATAGGTTGAATTCATTTTCATAAATATAAATGTAAGGTGCATTTGTAGTAACTTACAATGATGTTGAGTGAGTTCATGATGACAAGCATGTTATGGGTTCCATTTTAATGGCTAATGCACTTACAGGTGTGGCGTTATTTGTATTACTAAAAGTTGAATTATATCAATATATGTCATTACAGTTGGACTTTAGTTAGAATGCTTCCTAGGTGGTAATTGCGTCAATTATTTGATGTATGTTTGTAGTAGAATTTTCTATAGCGCCATAATCATTGTTGATGAATGATCGATTTAATAACTATTACTATTGCGCCATTAAACCTTATTGATGTATGATGGATTTAATAACTATATTACTATGGCGCCATTAATTATTGTTGATGTATGATTGATTTAATTACTATTGCATAATAAATTTTGTTGATGTATGATGGATTTGATAACTAGATTACTATCGCGCCATTAAATATTGTTGATGTATGATTGATTTAGAATTAGATTACTCTGGCGCCATGTAAAAGGTTGATGTATGATTGATTTCTAGGCTGGAGTTATGAGTTGTGATTGATTAGGGGAATTAGACACCTCCTTGTTCCTCAAAATAGTCTCCATCCCTGAGACCTTAAGTGGTCAAAATCAATCGGATGAATCTTGGTCTTGAGCGTTGTTTATGTGTCCTGGAGGTCCTAACCTTGCAGGGTAGGTTGGGCGGGTAGTCCTTTTTTACTCGATGATGTGGTTGATCATTTATTGTACTTGCTTCAGTTGATCGTGTTGTGTTGAATAGTGTCGTTCCTTATGTTTATGTGTTGATTATGAGTCGTTGTTAATTATGTTAATGCGTTGAATGTGTCATTATTAAATTATGATGATGTGTAGCTTGTGAAGTTATTAATCATGTCATGACGTTTTTAATTTTGCTAATGCAAAAAAAAAAAAAAAAAATCCTATTATACATCGATGTTGTCATCGTAACGGAAGGGTGTTACACTCAATCTTAGTTAATCCATAGGTATTGAGACATTACATTGTTATTGCTACATTATTGTTATCATTTTTGGTCGGTTGGGCCCTTTAATTGCAATTGTACCCCTTCATCTCCTATATATACGATGAAGACCTAGTTATAGATATCATCTTAACTTCTGAATTTGACTTAATATTGTAAAAATGAGATTTCCCCCACAAAGAGACTTATTATTCATTCATTATCTCTCATTTTCAAGTTGTGGAGTTACTTATTATTCCTATTTTTATGTTATTTTAGGTATTTGGACCATAAATTTGGTATCATAGTGGATAGTCCTTGGTTTGGCTTCTCAAAACAAGTAATCTCACCATTTTTGCTATAATTTTTTTTCAAGGAGTTTTTAGTACACAAAATTTTCAGAGTGTAAGTGTAGAGAGGAAATATCCATGTACTTTATGAAAAAAGTTCAAACTAATTCACTATACTTTTGGAGTTACACCCTATGGAACTTAAGGATTTTGACTAGTCCTAAAACTAGTCTCAAACAAGTTTTCTCAATAAAATTGTCGTATTTGAAGCTAACAAGCTCCAAATCTAGTTCCATCACTAGAGTTAGAAAGAGTAAAACATAGTGTGTTACCAATCCCAATTTCAAAATCCAATCTATAAAATTGGACATGTGGCATACTATAAAAGTTTTCTCTTCTAAAGGATGCCAAAATCAGTAAGTTTTGATAATGTTATCATAACTTTTTCTTGGCACATAATACTTTAGTGAGATCTATGAATTTAATAGAATACATACTAGGCTATTACATGCCAATATTTCATACTCCTAAGTGCATAAATATTGGAGTTACATCGTGTGCAAGGTAGGCTAGCAAGATAGTCTCCAAATTAGGGTTTTAAAAGAGCAAAAACAAAAGGTTTTGGTAACCCCCACATAACTTTCTCTTGGAGGATACAAAGTGTGTGGGATCGGGGGAATATTGAAGAGGACATCTTAGAGTACCATCTTGTATAAATTTCATCAATAGAATATTGTAATTGGAGAATTCATAATAGGTTGAATATTGGCTAACAAATTTGTCTCCAAAACCCTAAGCCATGATCATGTCTAGACGTAGTAAGGAAAATGTGATTCCTAGAAAGGATTTTAAAGGCTCATCCATGACACAAGAAGAGTAAGAAGATATATATTTCAATATGTTCAATATGGAAGAGAGAATAGAGAGCCTAGAATATATAATGTCAATGAAGTTTGACATGCTGAATATGGTAACTAAAACATAATTCTAAACTTTCAAAGATGATATCAAAGATAATCTAAAAAGGATGGCAAGAAAATATGACATAAAAGAGATGTAAAGAAAATATGACCTTCTGAAGGAGATAAGTTTCCCCCTTAACCGAAATTTTCCTCCCCGAGAAGAAGATAATGAGAACAAGAAGAATGAGTCTCAAAAACATGATCATTCGTCACTCGAAGATCTACATCATTAGAGGTTCAAATTAGGAACAAGTAACTACTTCATTCCAAATATCAATATTATTAAGTTTGATGGTAATGATCCCATAATAGGGATATTACAAATGGATCAATTAATTGATCCACAAGTTCCAACTTTACAAAAGGTAACTATTGCATCATTGTATTTAGAACCTAAACAATTTGTGTGGTACCAATGGATTTGTGATCACAAAAAGGATTGTATTGTCTTTCAATACATATTTATGAAGGAATATATCACATTATGAGGATATTAATAAAAACACCTTATTTAGAAAATTGATAAACCTTAGGCAAATAAGTCCAGTTTCAAAGCGCATTCAGTGATTACAAAAGTTGAGTCTTAGAGTGAAGAACATTCCAAGGGATAATTTGTTGGATCTCTTTATGGGAACTTTAAAGGAGAGCATTCAACATGAGGTGCATGTCTTGGAGCCTAAATCCCAAGAGCATGCTTTTAGTGTGGCAAGGAAATTTGAATGGAAAAATATGGATACTAGAAGGGTGGCCACTAACACCTATACAGGGCGCAATGTTCCTACTCCTAACCTCCCTCAACCTACGAGGTTGACACCTCAACAAATGGATGAAACAAGAGAATATGGATTATGTTTCAGTTGTGATAGCAATTATAGTAAAGGGAATAAGTGAAATGAGAATAAATTATTCTATATAGATTGTGAAGGGGAGGAAGAATAAGAATTGGAAACTTCTCAAGATCTATAACTAGAAGAAACTACTCCAGCCATATATTGTCATGCTTTGGAAGGCATTAGAACTTCTCAAACTCTCAAGATAAATAGGTATATCAAAAATAAAAAGGCAACATTGTTGATTGATGATGGTAGTACCCATAACTTCATTAGTCGAAAATTAGCCAAATATTTCATTTGCTTTATATATGCAGCAATAGAGTTTCAGGTAATGATTGCAAATAGGGGTACCATGAATTCATCATGGAAGCACCATATTATTAAGATCACTATAGGGATATATTTCTTGGATATCCCAATGATAGAAATCCAATGGGTGGTATTTTTTTTGTCAATGGTTATAATAATTGTGAATAATGTCTTTTAATTTTCAATAAATTTTCATGATATTTTCCTTGGAAGGCAAGAAAATTGACATCAAAGGAATTTGGAGGGAAACCATCTAAAGTAATAATCTCTAAAAACATGACAAAATTGTTAAAAAAGGGACACCATGGTGTAATTGCAAAAAAGTGCTCATAAGATGTTCAAATGTCTAAACCCTCTATTCCTTTGGATTTGCAAAGAGTTATCACCAATAATTGAAATGTATTAGTATATATGAACAAAGGTATTATTCCTACACGAGAGTATGGTCATGTTATTCACTTGCAACTAAGAATCCCCCCTCCTAACATCAAACCTTTTAGTTACCCTATGCACAAAAGAGAAAGATTGAGCATATGGTTCAAGAAATGTTAGAGGTTGACATCATTTGACCTAGCCAAAGTAATTTTGCTTCACCAATGGTGATGGTTTACAAAAATCATGGTACATGGCATATGTGTCCATATTATAAAGATTCCAAAAATATCACCATTTAATATAAATTTTGTGTTCCTATCATTGAAGAATTATTAAATAAATTGCAGGGACCAATTTTCTTTACTAAGTTAGATCTCCATTCAAAATATCACCATATTAAAATGAGGGAAGAAGATATCCCCAAAAAACCATTTAGAACACATGAAGGGCATTAGGAGTTTTTGGTGATGTTTTTTTTCCTTACTAATATACCTTCCACTTTTCAAAGCTTGATGAATTCCATTTCCAATCCCTTCCTTAAAAAATGCATGTTAGTATTTTTTGATGATATACTAATCTACAACAATTCTTGAGAAGAGTCTGTGCAACATGTTGACATGGTCTTAAAATTGTTGGAGGAGAAAAAACTATATGTGAAGTCTTCTAAGTGTTCCTTTGGTGTTCAAGAAGTGGAATATTGGGGACATATTGTATCTCATGAGGGAGTCAAAATGGACCATATAAAAATTAAAGTTGTAGTGGAATGGCTAATTCCCAAACACTTGAAGGATCTCAATTAGAGGATTCTTAAGATTGACAAGCTATTACGGAAAGTTTGTTAAGAACTATGGTTGAACAACAACACCTCTAACAATGTTATTGAAAAAGGATACAGTTTCTTGGGCTCAAGCAGCAACCCAAGCTTTTGAAAAACTCAAGGAGGCTATGTGTAGAACCCTGATCCTGGCCACACCTAAATTCATAAAAACCTTTATTGTGGAGTGTGATGCCTCGAGGCATGACAATGGCATAGTTTTAATGCTAGAAGAAATGCGCCTTAACTTTGAAAGCCACCAACTTAAAGGAAATAACTTATTGAAACCCATTTATGAGAAGAAAATGTTGACCATACGACATGCAGTCATGCAATGGCACCCTTAACTAATATGGAGACACTTCAAGGTAAAAACAAATCATGATAGCCTAAATTACTTATTGGAACAAAGACTATCTTTATAAGAGCAACCAGAATAGGTTACAAAGATGTTGGGTTATAAATTCTAAACTATCTAAAAAAAGGAAACAAAATGCGGTGGTGGACACACTTGCAAGGAAAAAGGAAAACATTGAGGCTTGGATTTGTGTTATTTCCATTCTACAAGTTGATTAGGTAAAAGAAGTGAGGATACAATGGCAGAAGGACCAAAAGGCATCAAAGCTCATTCAACAACTATAGCAAGACCCTAGTGCATTAGATAATTTTTTGTGGAAGAATGATTCACTTTGGTATAAGTATCACCTATATTTATGTAAATATTCATAAATCAAACAAAGTGTCCTTTGGAACTACAAACTTCTTATATAATGGGACACTCGATATTCTTGAAAACTTACCATGGGATCAAGAAGGATTTTTTTGTAGGAAGATCTTAAAACTGATGTTCAAAAGTTTGTGGCAGAATGTTTAGTTTTCCAATAGAACAAAGGAGAGGCAATCAATGCCTTAGGTCTTCTAGGATTGTTAATTGTACAAGGTCAACATTGGGAAGGTCTCAATGGATTGTATCACGTCTACCAAAGTCTCAAGGTAATAATGTCATCATGGCGATGATGGATCGACTCATAAAGTATGCCTATTTTTGTTCTCTTTCTCATCCTTTTAAGGAAAGTATAGTAGATGATAGCATTCATGGAAACAATTCAAAAGCTACATGGAAACCCCGAGATTATTGTAAGTTACAGAGATCCAATTTTCATGGGTAATTTTTGGACTGGATTGTTTTCTTTCTTAGGTACTCAATTGGCTCATAGCTCCTCTTTCCATCCTTGATTTGATGGACAAATTGAGATTTTCAATAAATGTCTAGAAGGTTATCTCCATTTATTTGTATATAATAAACAAAGGCAATGGCTGAAGTGGTTACCCTAAGAATAATGGTTGTAAAACACTTCCTTCCATATTTCATCCAAAATGACCTTGTTTATGAAACAATGGGTGCCATCCCCCATCCATCGTGTTGCCTTTGAGAGGGAAAGTTTAGGTTCAAGCAATGGTAGATCACATAGAGCACCAATGAGAGGTTATATCGCTATTGAAGGACAACTTGGTTATAGCACAAAATAGGATGAAACAACAAGCACATCAACATCGCAATGAAAGGGGATTTGAAGTGGGGGATTGGGTATTTTTTACATTGCAACCATAGAAACAAATGTCCTTCAAGCAACGAAAGAAAGACAATAAATTAGCACCAAGTACTATGGTCCCTATAAGGCATTGCAAAGAATTGGTAGTATGGCTTACAAATTGAATTTGCCTCCATATTCATGTGTACATCCATGTTTCTTTCTTAAAGAAGGTAATCAATGACAAGATCCAAGTTCAAACTATTTTTCCAAATCTTGGTGAAGAGGGGAAAATCACACTAGAACCTAAAACGGTGATTGAAAAATGAATCAAGAAACTATGGAATCGAGCAATTACTGAGTACCATCAAGTGGAAGAATCTGTCAATAGAAGATGCAACATGGGAGGATGAATTATTCATACAGAAGCATCCATAGTTAATCAAGCATTGATGGAAACACTTGTTTCAAAGGGTGAGGTATGTTAAGCCCTACTATGACATTTAAACATTTAGGAGCTATTTAAGATCAACTTGGTTTAATGTGTCTTTAGGTAAAGTGTGTTTCTTTAGTGTGTTTACTTAGCATGCATTTGTAGTTATGTAATCCAACGTCACAATATGTTCTAGACATAAAGTGATCGGACGGTTCATAATCTCCTCGGCACTAACGGCTATATTGATCTGTGGTTGAACACTCAATTAGTACATGATCTATGTTTAAAGAGAATGGAGTATCATTTGTTGATGATCAATTATGAGAAACTCATATGTGAAATACTTTTCTTTTGCATTAATATATTCACTAAAGTGGTCATGTTGGCTAGGATCATGTATTGTTTCCCTCTTTGAGGATTTTAACCACGTAATACATCGGTGTATTGATCTTTGATTTGTTTGTGTGAGTGATTTCTTATGGTGTTTGACCTTTGTGGAAATACCATGTTTGTTGACAAGCCCTAGGTCTTTAAAAATTACATTGTTATTGTTACATTATTGTTGTTATTATTGGTCAACTAAGCCCTTGAATTGTAATTGTACCCCTTTGTCTCATATATATACCATGGAGACCTAGTTATAGAAACCATCTTAACTTGAGTATTTGATATATTGTAAAAGGAGATTGTCCCCTCGAAGAAACTTATTATTCATTCATTGTCTATCATTCTCAAGACATGTAGTTACTTATTATTCCCAATTTTATACTATTTTAGATATTTAAACCATAAAAATTTCTCAAGTGTGTCCTTCGATAAGGTCATTCATTTTATAGGCAAATACTCCTCTCAAGAAGTAAAATATCCATAAGAATTATTTCAGATTATTATACCAAATCTATTGAGGCAAAGCATGGGTATTTTCTTACATGAAACATTTATTGAAGTCATATTGGACTACTAACGAGTCATAATAGTTAGTCAAGACTAACTAGTATTGAGTCATGAAATATGTACTAAAATTATATGTCAATCTTGGTATAGGGTCAAAGGTTGACTCATTTTTTGATGCACTATACTCTTATGCTAGAGGGGTTAAAGATAATTCTTGCATTTCTACTTCGAATAGGTTCTCAAGTTATAATATTCATATAGATGATTGATCATTCTATGTTGAGCTCATATTTGATATAGTTTAATGTTTATGTATTTATGCTTAGCCTCGGGATCATTTGCTAAGTTCTTGTTGATTCATGTTTTTCTTTAACATTCTTTTTATCAACACTTGAGATTTTTTTTTAACATTCTTTTTATCAACACTTGAGACTTATAGGGATTTTGGCAATTAACCAACATGACTTTGAGTTATGCTAGTGTTTGTGGTGGTTTTTTGTGCTAGTGTTTGTGGTGGTTTTTTGTGCGACCCACTTATCAGTATAAAAACTTGGTACATATTTCTCTATTGATAGTCAAAATAGACTTTTTAATAATAATAATAATAATAATAATAATCTTGCTTATAACATAATGTATAAATTAAGATAATATTCTCTTTATTTCTCTTTTCTTGTTTACTAACAAATATGCTACTTGATCATACTCTCACCCAACACATAGTTACCAACCTGATGAGAATTGTGACCTCAAAACGAGAACTCAGCCTTAAAAACCCATACTTTTGGGTCAAAAACACCAAAATCAACCCTTGTTTCAAAAAGTAGTGCTATCAATAGCACACTTTTTTTTCAGGGTTAAAATTACCACCTTTTACAACCATGGCCTTAACAATGTCATAATGTTGTCAACAAAAACCTTGCAATCAACCCCGGAATTGAAAAGTGGTGCTAACATCAACACCATTTTTATTTTTTAGGTTAAAGATACAACTTCTTTGGAACCTCTGGACTTGATGATCGATACCATTGCAACTAAACCTAAAAATCAACCATTTAATCAAAAAGTGGTGTTCCCAGTAGCATACCCCTTTTTTCTAGGGATAAAATTGCAAGTGTTTTGAAATAGTGGCCTCGACAATCGGTTCCCTTATAATCAAAATGTTAAGACCAATTGTGAAATCGAAAAGAGATGATATTAGTAGTACACTTTTTTTCAAGCTTAAATTTGTATCATTTTAGAAACCATGGTTCAAAAGCCTACACGATTATGAACAAAATCATAAAATAAATAAATAAATATAAATATAAATAGGAAGAAAAAAAAAACAAGAAAAAAAACATGATTTTCCTTTTTTCTTAAATTAAAAAATAAAAAATAAAAATTTAAAAAACAATTAAAACAACACAACTTTTTAAGAGAAAAAATTATATATATATATATATATGATGATGATGATGATGATGATTAATGTCCACTAAGACCGAATTGGTCTATCGGACCTTAATAGGATAAGTGATTACTTGTGATTCTTTAGAATTTTGTTTCTGTGCTCGAAAAGTATTAAGAGGAGCTTTCCAAGATCACCATAGTTTTGTTGAGTTAATAGGTTAGGAAGGTTGGTAGTGTGACAAATATTTTGTAAATCAGATATAATCTGGGTATAGGTTGGACAATCTAAGAGAAAGTGATTTTCATCTTCAACCTTCTTAGTGTCACAAAGGTGACACACTCTTTCATCCCATGGTGTTTTAGGAATTGACCAACGCCCAATTTCAATATCGAGCTCGTGAGAATTTGTTCTTATCTTAGCAATGCTTAATTTTTTCTTTACACTTGTCAAAACAAATAGATAATTTTGATCTTCTAGATTTGGGTTGATTACATCCTTATAATACATTAATTTTATTTTTTTCTCTAACTCTTTTTCACACCACATTTTCTCCTTAAATTTTGATTTGACTATTTTTTAATAGTATCTTTATTCTACAAAATGGTGTCTTCCATGATTCCCCAATAGTTTAGCCAATATTGTGCATCTTTATGCCATCCTCGCTTGAGTCAATAATGTGGTTACGACTCGATTTTGAAGCAATTTTAGGAAGCATCTTGTCTTCCATGTTGTTTAACTTGTTCTTATACATTAGCTATCTATTCATAGTCATGCTCTCAATGGCGGAGAGGCTTGTTTCTAAGAGGAGGATGGGATAGGGCGTATTTCCTTTAATTTTGAGATTATAGCTTATAAAATTCTTTTGTATTTGATCTATATTTCTCCAAGATTCACGAGAGATACTACAGCCTCAGACTTCACATCCATAAAGAATAGCAGGCGTAACAAGAGTCTCAAAGAGGAGTTTATTCTTATCCCAACTCCAAAGATCAACTGATTTACAATTGTTTTCAAGTCCATAATAAGCTTTACATCCCCCAATAACCCTTTTCTCGATGTTATAATTCCATTTGAGCTTGTGGTGAATATCAATTCCAAGATATTTGTATGAATTCACTTCCTCCAATTTGTTGTTGTCATATACGAAGGTACCATAAGTGATATTATTGGATTTAATAATCATGACCTTAGCCCTATCATTATTAATAGTCATATCCATATTGGAGCAAAAATACTTGAGAATTCTTAGTTGGTTTTCAAGATCATGGGGACTCCTTTCCATAAGAACGATATCATCGGCATAAAGAAGAAGATTCATGACTATACCAGTGAGAGTAGGGCCGACACAACCTGCTTTTTCCAAGTAATCTTCTAACTTGTCAATGTATATGCCAAAAAGGGTAGGGGACAAGGGACAACCTTGTTTGACTCCAATATTGCAGTTAATCTCTTTTGACTAGACCTAAGTGTTTTTAAACTTAGCAATAACGTTCTCATACATCCTTATTGCAATATCCCTCAACTCGAGAGGCACTTTTATCTCTTCCAACCTATTCCAAAGGTTTTTCCTAGGAACCATGTCAAAATATTTTCTAAAGTCAACAAAACAACAAAAAATATTAGTTTTAGTATTGCGGAACTCCTCTACAATGATCCTAAAGGCAAAATGATGGTCCACAGTTGAATGATATCTCATAAACCTGGCCTGGCCTGGCCTTTATTTCTTTTACCGTGACTTTCTATCCAAGGGCTAATCCTCTTTTCCAAAACAATTCCATAAAGCTTGGCTAAAATTGGGTTAATCATAATGGTCCTATAATTAGAGGGAATGTTTCTATCCCCATTTTTAAAAATAGGAACAATGAGGCTTTGCATCCAGGGTTTAGGGAAGCCCTGCTTGACTACTAAATTGGATAGTTTGTGTATGTGAGGGATAAGGATGGGCCCTCCGATTTTAAAAATTTCAACTAGGTAGCCTTCAATGTCCTTAGCTTTCCCATTTGTAAGCCGCTTAACCCCGAACTCTATGTCATATAAAGAAAAAAATTCATCCTTTGGAGGGACAATAGGAATGGTGTCCATGGAATTAGGGAACTCATAAATAATTTTAAGGTAGGAATTCCAATCCCTTAAGGGAATCCTATTATTTTCTTTAGTATTGTGGTTTAGAATTTGGCTCCAGAACTTCTTAGGATCCATCTTATATAGTTGTGAAAGTTGCTCTTGTCTTTTATTGATAGAGTACCTTGTTTTCCTTTTAATTGAGAATTTGTGCGTATTGATCTTATTGAGTTTTAAGGACTCATTAAAAGCATCCCTAATGGCTTTCCTAGAAATTTTACATTATTTTTCATACCAAGGGTCGGTCGTTCTATTATTCTTTTTACATGACACCTCGAAAGAGAACTTGTTAATAGAAGTGGAAAGGGTAGTTGTAAAATTATGATAGAGTTCTTCAATGTTGTCCTTATAAGTTAGGAGATTTAATTTACTATTTAAATCCTTTAAGAAAAGGTCAACTTTACTTTTTTCAAAGTGCAAATTCCTTTGATTATCAGAATTCTCTTCAATGTTGCTCTTGTGCATGGAAAAGTTTAGAGTTAGGGTTAAAGGTTTATGATCAAATTCGGGCTCATGGTCATTTAAAAGGTCAAAAGTTTTTATTTGGTTGGAAACGGGGATATTAGATATCACATAATCTACGACACTACTACCTAGCCCATGAATACAAGTCATATGGTTGGATTTTGGCCACTTCATTACTCCATTGCAAATTATTAGGTCTTGAGAGTTGCAGAGATTGACCAACTCAGTACCAAACAAATTCTCAATTAGGTCTTCAGATCTTCTTTTGAGCTATTAGATAAAACAAGGTCCTCATCTAGCCATAAAGGATTATGGTTGGCTTCAGTACTTAAAAGAGTAGCTTGTTTAGTTGCAGTCCTAGCATTAAATTCTCCTAGCATGAGGATATTACCTTCATTTTTCAAACTATAAATATCTTGTTCTAAATTAGTATAGAGACAATTGTTATCTAGATTGTTTTTCTTATAAAAAGTAGAATTAATAGGTGCAAAATAGCAAATTGCTATATACATCTTCTTAGCATTGGTGTCTGAAATTTCTATCCAAATGTATTGATTAAGAGGTTTGATCTTATGAAGTTGAATGTGAGGAGAAATACTCTTTCCAATATAACAAGTTATGTCTCCTATCCCTCTATGGTGGGATTTTTTGTTCCATGTCGACCACAGGACAAATCCTTCTATGTTAGGAACCTTAGACTCCTCATGCTCCCAAGTTTCAACTAGACAAATAATATCAATATCACTCGGGATCCAACTTATCATAGGACCTTTGCACCATGGAAAGTCACGACAATTCCAACAAAGGATCATGAGTGTCCCAAATTCCTATTTATTATTATCCTTCTGGTCTCTATCCATAACAATAGCTTGTCGTATTCTAATTATTGCCCATTTTCCTTCTTTCCTGGCTTCTTTTACCTTGTGAACTTCTTTCCTTAATTCAGCTTGGTCTTCGGGAATGAGGTCTTCATTTATAAATATTCCTCACCCTTTTAAGCTCAGAGATTTACTAAGTATGTTATATTTATGGTCATTACAACTTACTTTGACACGGATCAACCTATCTTTGTGATCAATTATTTTTCCTAGCATCTTTGCTTCTATGAGGTAAGTTGTATCAATTTGTGATTTATTATTTAATTCTTCTTTTACTATTGCTAGCCTATCCTCCTCTTGTTGTTCTTTTATACCAAAAATCATGAGGTTCAAGGCTCTTTTGTTACACTCATGGTCCAGTTCGATTAGCTTATTCATTTCCTCTTTGATGGGTTTGATATCCAATTTTTTTTCTAGATTACTTAGGGTCAAATTGTTGGTTAGTTTTTCTTCTATCTTTAACCCTGTCTCTCAAATTGTGATTTTCTTCAACCTCTCCTTCTTGGGTTGATTATTTATGTTTTTACATTTCTTGAATCTTATCCTTCATTGTCTACAATTCACTCTTAAACCCTAAGAATCTATCCTCTATTTGAGTTTGAATGGTATCTTTGAAGAGTCTATTTTTTTTTCAATCATTGCCTCTAAATCTATTTGGAGTTTTATGTCTCTTTCTGTAACAACCAAATATTTCTAAACATCATTTACTTTCATAAGCAGTTTATTTCATGAACTGAGATTATAACTTCATAACATAACAACAATCTTCATAATAGCAACTTCAGTAACTTAAGTTTATCAATGAATAATGATTTCAT
>SNQJ01S0002870.1:90691-105812 GCA_010110895.2 Picea sitchensis
TTTTTTTTCATAATTTTTTTTACAACAATATTAATATTTTGGTTCATGATTTCTAAAATGTTATAAATTTAAGTTCAAAATAAAAAGAGGATGTTATAGATAACCTCTTTTATTATTTCGTTGTTGGTCTTAGGATTTTGGTTTCAAGGGAAATGGTTCTCAAATCCATGATTTCAAAAAACCTGCAATTTTATTCCTAAAAAAAAGGTGGCTGCCACTAGAAGCACTACTTTTCGATTTAGGGGTTGATTTTAATGTTTTGGTTATAATGGTACTAATTGTCAAAGGTTTCAAAGAAGCCACAATTTTAACCAAGAAAATAGAAATGGTGTTGTTGTTAGTGCAACTTTTCAATTTGGGAGTTGATTTTAAGGTTTTTGTCAATAACAATATGATGTTGTTAAAACCATGGTTGCAAAAGGCCGTAATTTTAACCTCGGAAAAAAAAGAGTGCTACTAGTAGCACTACTTTCCAAAACGAGAGTAAAAATAGCCACTAAATGCAACCTTGAACTCGGAAGAGTTCTCGTTAAGTTGATAACTATGTTCCAAGCTAAGAACCATTTTTATCCAGCTATATATATAAAGTCATAAACTATGTATGCATGCATGCGCATGAGAATGTCCTAAACTAGTTTCTTCAAGTCATTTCAAACATGTTCTTAGATATATGAGAAAAATATCTAGTATACAGAAGTTCTTTAACACTATAACACCATACTGATCTTACTTATTTCATCTTCAAATCATCAAAATAAAAGCAAAGAACCACTTTTATATATATATATAAACAAAATATTAGTTTACCTAAATTGGCCAAACACCAATTTTATCTCACTTTCTTCATTATGAGATCATCCAAATAAATGCTAAACAATATATAATCTAAACTAATTTTCCCTCAAGTCATATTGTCATATTGTACACATTAAACTTTACTACTTCAATGGTTTGTTACACCTAAAACTTCAAAAACTACATAAGTATGTCTCCAACTTAGCCTTGTTCATCTTAAATGACAATTTGATTGATTTTAATGACAAAGTTGTTATTCTAGTATGTTGTTGGTTTTGTTATTTTTTTTATAATTTAATTTCTTCCCTTACATCTGCATAATAAAGAACATAGGTATGTCTCCAACTTGGCCTTGTTCATCTTAAATGACAATTTGATTGATTTTAATGACAAAGTTGTTATTCTAGTATGTTGTTGGTTTTGTTATTTTTTTATAATTTAATTTCTTTATAATAAAGAACTTAAATCATAGTTGTTTCAAACCAATTGAAGGATTCTTGATGAACAATAAGAAATTTTCAAAAACTCCTTATATTTTTCTTTTTTATCCATCAAAAGAGTTGTGCATCATTAAGATAAAACTTTGCATCCCTTCCTACAACAAATATTTTAACTATTTAATCTCTTATAATTAATTATTCATCATCATCTTCCTTTTTCATTCCTAATCATTAAATCACCATAATTTACCCACAAAATGAGTTAAGTTAATACTAAGCATTTATCACTAATCATTATACATTTAAACAAAGCAGAAGTTACTCTAATTTAGTTCCACATTATACCAATGGATCATCCATGGGTTTTTTGGTTTATCACTACGTGAACAATTTTTTGTGTTATCATGTTTCACGTGAACACTTCACTTATCTTCAATGAAAAAGAGACAAAAAGATAGAAGTGTTTCTAAAGGAAGAGGAGGTGTGTGTATTAAAAGTGTAATGATGTGTGATGAAATGATAGAAAATAAACAAAATTAAAATCAATTAACTAAAAACCAATGTAATGCATGTGGGAAGGAGGACAATAGGAAAGACCATGAATTTAAACCTAAATAAGGCTTTAAAAGGGAAAAAGAGTTAAAAGAGAACTAATCCAAAATAATTAAATAGAATGGAACCGCGTAAAAGAAAGAAATATGAAAATGGAATTAAAAGCATCAAAGTAAACTACCAAGCAAATAGAGGAGTTGAATGAGACCATGACGAGGGGAGGGGGGATAGGACTCTAAAAGAATTATACTTGAAAAAGGGGAAAGAAGGGTAGATGAAAACTGAAGGAAGCACTTGTGGGTGATTTTTTTGGTTTCAATGATAATTAATAATCAAATGCCAAGATTGGCTATTGTTGTAGCTATTTTATTGTTTTTGTGGTTTTAAAGATGATTAATAATCAAAGGTCAAGATTGGCTATACTTGTAGCCATTTTATTTTCTTGTTGTTTGGTTCTTTTCAATTTCAGCCATTTCAATGATGAACTTAATGGAGTAGTGACCAGTTTAAGCAAAAATTATAATTCGATGACGGCATATGTAGCCTTGGCGTGATTAGAATGTTCAGCGATGGCAGATTTTGCAACACAATTATGGCTTGTGTTGGAAATATATTCTTTGAGCATAGTATTTTCATAACAACATGTTTTGCATATGTATGAGACTCCACAAGAACATGGAATTTCATATACTAGTCTCTTTTATCTCTTGGATTGTTGTCGGTTTTTTAAGAGCGATGTGCAATTTTAATATGGTTTTGGTGTTCATTTTATGCGCATTTTGGCAATTTCATCTATGACACCTTGGATGAAAATGAAGGTAGGCATGGATGCTAGTAGTATAGGACTTAAGGGAAGGGACCAGAATTTGGGTGGTTGGCTATGTGGAAGGCTTTGCTTATCTAAGTTGTTAAACGAGTGGTCATTGTTTCAAAGGGCTTATTTAAAATAAATAATTTCTTAAGGGTTTTTATCAAGCATACAAAGAGATTTGTTGACTAAGATGTTAAAGGTGGTGTTAAAGGACACCACCTTTTTCGATTAAGTGGTGGTAATACTAGGGATATCTATTAGTGTGTCTTCTTCTCATAGACTTGATGGGATAGGGAGACATCCATTTCTTTGGTAAAAAGGGCATCTTGGGAAAAGGGGGGTTATTTTCATTTTGGATCTCCATAGTAAATTGGATGACCTTAGATATGTTGTTGAGATGGTTTAAAAAATCATCAAAGATCGAAAGGGGCGTGATGCTAAATTGCATGTGTCATCAACAAATCAATACAACATTTTGGTTTTAAGGGATAAGTATCAATGGTCTTTTTCTCAAAAAGTTTTGTGTATAGGATTTTTAAGCATGTTCCATGTATAGATTTTCTATGATTAAAGAAAAGGGAGAACCCATCATGGTGTCTTTAGTTTGTTAATACATTTTTCCCCTTAAATTAAAGAATGTTAATTCTAGCCATATTTTAACAAGAATGGTAATGTCTAAGTCAACAAGGTATGTTATCGCACAAGTTGTAGGTTGGGAAAAGCCTGACCCAACCACCAAAATGGCGACAACTAAGAGAGAACCTACCCATTGTCACCTTAGGCATGTGTTCCCGTCACTTTAGAGGCGAAGTGGTCACCTCAAGGGGGGAAATCGTGTGACCCTAGGAGGAATGAGATGGAAACTGTGATGTATGAATGAATCCCCCTATAGGTCAAGTTTCTATGTGTGAAGAAGGGCCTGAGGAAGGTTTTGATGGTATCCAAGGGTTGCCAAGAAGTAGTATATCTTGCAAATGTTGATTGTACCTGCCCGAGACACAAGGAAAACAAAGATACAAGCCCAAGTATATGATGGACAAGAAACTTAAGCTTGTTGTCTTTAATTGCAGCAGTTAGTAACAGTATATATCAACAATAAAAATGATAATGAATGTTGCAAAACAAGTTACTAAAAGTCTAGTTGAAAGAGCAAGAGATAAATTAGAAACAACTAGATCAACTCAAGTAAGATAGCATTAGACTTTAGAAATGAAAGAAGGTTGTAATAAAAGTTGTTTCCAGAAATATTTTGCAGCCTTATGGTTGTAGAAAACTTGTTGTTACAGCAGAACCACCAAAACTCACAAAGAATCAACCCAAACGTTGCGCTAGACCAAGTAGATAAAAGTGGCAAACTCTTAGTTAATTCTGACGGTTGAAAAGCAAGTTATAAGTAAAAGAGTGATAGGGTTTATGCAGCCCTAATGGCTGAAGATGAGATTTTATAACAACAGCAAGAAATACCCCTTTAGAGGGGACACCCTAATGGATAATAGGTGCTCTAGGCACAAGGAACAAAACCCAAATTGCAAAAAATTGAAATGACGGAAAAATCATGTTTCCCAATGCACTATTTTATTTCTCCAATTCAAAATATTCAAATTAGTGCCTTTAAAATTGGGTAAATGGAGTCTTAGAATAAAGAGTTGGAACAACAAGACCCTAGGGGTGTAATCCCTTTTACTTCCTAAGGTATGCCAATCAAACTTAGGGTAAATCTAAGAGGGTATACACACTCATATTCCTCCTAGCAACCCTTGCAAAATAACTTGTAAATTTTAGAAAATTAGATTAAGCTTAATGGAGGGTCTATCAAACATACTCCTCCTAGGGTTTGAAACAACCATAACCAAGAAAGAGAAAGAAATAACTAACAATGCATATTTTTCCGTACTAATTCCAGGAGAGAGAGAGAGATCAAACCCTAGTTTCACCAACCAAATTCACCATAA
Source organism: Picea sitchensis (assembly GCA_010110895.2). Lineage (NCBI taxonomy): Eukaryota > Viridiplantae > Streptophyta > Pinopsida > Pinales > Pinaceae > Picea > Picea sitchensis. Next base: position 95,242 of record SNQJ01S0002870.1, read on the forward strand.
GCATCAAGAGAACAAGTATCCAAGAGGTGTGCATCACTCCCTCTCATCCATTCACCAAAAGATAGCACCATCAAACAATTTCACAAGAGAGAAACACCATAATGCCCAAGAATAGCGAAAATTCCAGCCAAGTACTTCTCACAATGGGAGAGTTATATATCAAATGAGATTCACATTATCTTTATTTATACAAATGTCTTAAAACATAGTTTTTCCACTTAGCAAGGGTAAAACATAATATAAGGGTTCAACAACCCTTATATTACCCCTTGAACCAAATAATAATATTTAATTTTCACTTTACCACATAAGAAACCCTAAAAATAAGATGATGTCACCCCTTTAGGGGACATTTTGACACTTTTCCAAGTCGTTGGAGAAAAAGAAAGAGGTTGTTGGGGATCCTTGAGCCTCCTCTTCATGTTCTAGGGTCAATCCATGTCTCCTCTGGTCAAAACATGCCAAGTTTCAATGTGCAATAACTCCATCACCACCAAACCCCCTCAAGCATGACATAAAGCCTCAAAAAGCGACGTTTTGTCTCTCCTAGGCAAGTTGTGATCCGGATTTTATGAGAAGAATGAAATGAATACATATTATTAAAATATGCTTAACACAGAATAACAGACATACAGTAAAATTGGTTTTCTATTCAATAACGAAATAAGCTGAAACTATAAAATGCAGCGGAAAACAAGCTTGTTGGAATGGTGGCGACTTATCTCTGAGAAGAGATGTTACAATTGTACTCATTCGCAAGAAGATGATTACCATGAGGCTCTGAAGGCCTTTTTACAATAAACAGGAATGTCAAAGATCCTAGACATCCAAAAACCTAACCCTAGGAGATGAAGCGCCAAAAGTCATGTGGGCCCCGTTTGGGTAAGTCAGTACATCAACTTCCCAGGGTCATAACATTTGCATACAATCTCTGTTTTAGGCACACGATAGCCTGTTGGAAAGGTATCATTGAGGATATTAATTTCGGGGGCTCAATAATGTCTTCAAATATCATTTAGAATCTCGATCCCAAAAAACCTTCATTTAGGCCCTCAAAATGGCCTTGGAAGTTAAAACTGCTAAAAATAGTAAATTGCCAAAATTTCCAGAAAAATGTTTTGTGCGAGTTGGAAAAGGTGGGTGGCCACCGATATCCACCTGGATAAATCCTCCCTCATTATGAAGCAATGATCTCCATTGCGTTGAGTTCCCCCATCATATGAGGAAATTTCTGCTAAATTTGGCCCCGGGTGAGCCACTTGCCTTGGTGCAGGAGCTGCCCTGCTTTGACAACTCGATAAAGTTGGATCCTTTGTTGTCAAGTGCCCTTGATCTGTGTGTCCACAATCTGATCACTAGATTTCTATTGCATGCAGTCAAGGTTGAGCTATGTTGGTTTCAACTGCTCTGGTATCTCTAAGGTGTCCAATAATGGTGGGAAATATGGTCGAAGGAGAGCCACGTTGAAGACTGGGTGCAGGCCAAGGAAAGGGGGAATGTTGAGCTCAAAGCATTGTCACCCACATCCTTGGTGATGGTGTATGACCCATAATGGAGTGATTGAAGCTTTCGATGGGGCCATGTAAGGCATTCTTTCTGCAAGTGCAATCAAACTTTGTCTCCCACCTGAAACTTATGTGGCACACGATGTTGATCATGGCGTTGCTTATACTTGGCATTAGACTTCTGTAGAATATCTTGAACATGTTGGTGGATGTGTTGGATCCTCTCAATGAACCGGGTGGCTTTGTCAGCTTCTGGTGGAGCAGGGGATGATTTGTCCGAGGTGGTCACCAGGGGTAGTGCAACATCCATGGGGCCCAATGGTTGGAATCCCAACCCCACCTAAAAGGGGTTGTGGCCAGTTGAGCTATGTAGGGATCGATTGTAGTTATGTTGGACATAGGAAAGACTCGCATCCCATGTGCGGGGATGTTTTGAATTGTACATGCGTAGGATATGTACGATCATCCGATTGACGACCTCATTTTGGCCATATGTTCGGGGGTGGAAGGCAGTGGATTTGGTGAGCTTGGTATCCAGCAGTGACCAGAGGCTCGACCAGAATGTGCTAAGGAATCGACTGTCACAGTCTGAGATAATGGTTTGTAGGATCACAAAATGTACCCATAACCGTTCAAATAAGAGCTTGGCAGTGGCTTCTGTTGTGATGCTCTTCTTGCAGACAGCTAGAATCGCCATCTTGGAAAAGCGATCAACAACCACAAAAACACAGTCATTTCCCCTCTTGGTGGACGGGAGGCCTTACATGTAGTCCATTGAGATGGATTCCCACGGCCTGTTAGGAGTAGGAAGAGGGGTGTACAGGGCCTATTTCTTAGTGGTCGGTTTGGCAATAGCGCAAGTGGAGCAGAACCTGATATACTTGTCGACATCATGTTGAACTTTCGACCAATAGAAATGTTTTTGCAGCACTCCACTTTCTTTTCGACGCCAAATTATCCTGCCACCCAACTATAGTGAGCTTCCCAAATCAGCTTCTCACGCTCGCTTGATGGAATGCAAAGATGGCCCAAACGACACGACAACCCATCTTGAAGATGGAAATTAGCAACCACTGAGTTCACGCCCAACATTTGGTAGGTGGTGGATAAGTCAGGGTCTGTCTCGTAGAGGTGGGGCCATCTGGAGGTCTCGTGGACACAAGAGTCTAGCACCGTGGTAAGTGCCACGACTGGAGGTCGGCTGAGGCAATCAGAAACTTGGTTGGTACTTCATGTTTTATACTTGATGTTGAGGTGGAACTGTTGTAAGTATGTGGACCACTTATGATGGCGGTCATTCTGCAATTTTCCTTGGGTCTGCATGAACTGTAGTGGCTTGTGATCAGTGTGGATGTCTATCTCCTTCCCAAGAATGTAATGTCTCCATTGGCGGCAGACTTGCACAATGGAGTACATTTCTTTGTCGTAATTAGGGTACTTATGGACAGCATCCGACAATGTCTCACTATGATATGCCATGGGGTGGCCGTGTTGAGTTAGAACAGTGCCCACAACATAGTCTAAAGCATCTGTCTCAATCTCAAAGGGATGTTGCAAGTCCGGTAATGAAAGTATTGGGGATGAGAAAAAACGATTCTTCAAATCATCAAAGGTTTGTTGTTGGGATAGACCCCACACAAATTTTTCCTTACTGCCACCCCTAGTTACTTGGCTGAGGGCCCATGCGATATGAGAGAATTCCAACATGAACCTGCGATAGAAATTGGCGAGGCCCAAGAAGATCTGAAGTTCAGTGAGTGTGGTTGGGACTGGCCAGTCACAGATGACCTGGATCTTGGTTGGATCCACATGTACACCATGTTGATCAACGATGTAGCCTAAGTAATGGACCATGTCCATGCCTAAGGAGTATTTTTCCAAGTTTGCATATAGTTTGTGTTGTCACAGGGTGTGCAGAACCTGTTGAATATGCTGCAAGTCTTGTTGTAGATAAGGATGTCATCCAGATATACCACTACAAAAGTATTGGTGAAAGGTCGTAGGATATCGTTCATCATCCTCATAAAAGTTGTTGGAGCATTTTTCAAACCAAAGGGCATGACCAGCCATTCAAAAAGACATTTTTTTTACTTGAAGGTGGTCTTCCATACATTTGTTTGTTCTATTGGGACCTGGTGGTAGCCAGACTTCAGATCAATCTTATTGAATTATTTGGCCCCCGTGAGTTGATCAAGGAGGTCATCGATTTGGGGAATCGGGTACCGGTTTCGGACTATGATTTTATTCAAGGCCCGATAATCAATGCAGAATCGCCAGGTCCCATATTTCTTCTGCACCAACATGATTGGACTCCCACGAGGAGATGAGCTGGGACATATGTGCCCCTTGTGGAGTAGTTCTTGGATCTGCCTCTTGATCTCCTCGTTTTATAACAGAGAGCGATGGTAGACTGGCCCATTGGGTAGCGGTGCGTCTGGGGTCAGATCGATGGGATGCTTGACCTGGCAGTGCAGAGGTACCCTGGTAGGAGAGGAGAAGATATCTGAGTATTCTTCCACAATATTATCCACTTGCTTCTATTGTGTGGAGAGATCGGTTGTGGAGGCCCTGGATGTGGCTGCGATATTTCACTCACTCTAAGAGCGAATCACAAAGAAAAAAAAATTCTCGGTCTGAGAGATGACCTTCCTGCATTGATTGGCAGAGATCAAGGAAATAGCACTAGGAGGGACTGCCTCGGGTATCTTATACCATTTCCTATTCAAATTAATAATAACACTATGAGGCCTAGACTCATATACAACATGATGTTTCCATAAATAAGGTTGGCCCAAAATAACATTACAAACTTTGAGAGGAGCAACATCACACAATACCTCGTCTTTGAAGGGCTTGATGTCGTACGACAGTTGACACTGTTGGATGAAACGGAGATCGCTTCCTTCACGGAGCCATCCAATGGTGTAGGGTTGTGGGTGCGATGTTTTCTGTAGGGCCAGCCACTTGACGACCTCTGGTGAGATGAGGTTCTTCTAGCTACCGCTATCAACGATGAAGTGCAGCATGGTGCCTTTTACCACATCTGTGAATGGAAGAGGCGGTCTCCTTCTTCCGGTTCATCTGGTTCACCAGGCTGGAGCTTGGTGGTAGCAACAGTGGCACTGGGTTCTGCGTTAATGATTTGTCTTCCCATTTCTGGTTCTGACTCAGAGTCAAAACCTGCATCTGATTCAAAGGCTTTCACTTCGGCCACCAGCGACTACTTTGAGCAGCAATCAGTAGTTTTATGCCAAGGGCTCTTATGGAAGTCGCACCACTTCCCGGTATCTTTATTTGTCTTTCTGGTGTCCTTCTTTGCTTGTGGCTTGGACTGGTTGTCCTAATATTGTCCATATTTTCTTTGTCCTTTGTTATATGGGTTGGGGCCACCCCTTCCTGGCTTTTGCTGTGAGGGGTTCCCAGGCCCAAATTGTCACATCTTTTATTTGAACTTCTGCTCGATTTTGATGGCATATCGGTAGGTCGCGTCCAAGTACGAGATGTCCATAAATTCCATTTCAGTATGGATGTATCTATGCAGATCACCGTGATACTTGAGCACCATATGTCACTCCAAATCTTTGATACCCAGCTTGGTGTGCAATGTATGGAATATATTTGTGAACTCTGGCACTGCTTGGTCTCTTTCTTGCCGTAGTGTGGTCCATTTGGTATACAAGTCATCATAACTTCCGACAGGGTAGTATTGTTCCTTAATAGCATCCCTGAACGATTCCCAGGTGGCTGCGACTATAAGTAATGAGGGTTCCTCTGTTTCCTTTTTCTCACAGAAAGTTTCCCACCAATCTTTGACATGGGGAACGGCTTTGAAGAGTGCAAAAGTAATATTTTCTCTATTCGAAAAGTTATGGAGATAAAAATACCCTTCTAGTAGATTCAACCACTTGTCTACAGCATCTGTGTCTATTCAAATATAGGAATCTCGAAGTTGATTTGTACCTTGAAGGGGGGGGCGCCTTCGCTTGAGGAAGATGTGTCGCATGTTGGTAGCCACCGAAGGATTTGCACGAAACTATCCATCATCTCGTTCCTCTGTTGTGTGAGGGATTCCTCAAGCAACATTTTGAAAGGATATATTGTCCCGTCATCTTTATTTTCTCCTTCCATGAGAGGTCACTTGGGCGTGCGAGAACTTTTGTCCTCAAGAGAAACAAGCTCGAGACCCAATTCTTTGTACCCTGACCTTGTTGGGGACATGCATTAAGATGACAAGAAGAAGACCGTTCTGATACCACTGATCCAGATTTTATGAGAAGAATGAAATGAATACAGATTATTAAAATATTCTTAACACAAAATAACAGAGATATAGTAAAATTGGCTTTCTATTCAATAACGAAATAAGTTGAAATTGTAAAATGCAGCGGAAAACAAGTTTGTTGGAATGGTGGCGGCTTATCTCTAAGAAGAGATGTGATGGTTGCACTCATTTGCAAGAAGATAATTACCATGATGATCTGAAGGAATTTTTTACAATAAACATGAATGTCAAAAACCCTAGACATCCAAAAACATAACCCTAGGAGATGAAGCGCCAAAATTCATGTGGGCCATGTTTGGGTAGTACATCAACTTCCCGGGGTCGTAACTTTTGCATACGATCTCTGTTTTAGGCGCACGATAGCCCGTTGGAAATGTATCATCGAGGAGATTCATTTTGGGGGCTCAATCATGCCTTTGGCTATAATTGAGAAGCTCTATCCCGAGAAACCTTCATTTAGGCCCTCAAAATGGCCCCGGAAGTTAAAACTGCTAAAAATAGTAAATTGTCAGAATCGCCAGAAAACTGTTTTGAGCGAGTTGGAAAAGGTGGGTGGCCACTGATATCCACCTAGATAAAGTCGTTTGGGTAATAAGGGTTGGCTAATATCCTCCATGATGTCATGTAAGCCTTCAAAGGCATGTCTCTATGATCCGGTGCGCGGGCCTAGGCATCCAACCTGTGGGCTTCTTTCCCCATGGAAACCTAGGCTAGGCTTGTTCCCCCAAAACTGGCCACCAAGCAAGGTCATGCAAGACAAAAGGGTACGCCCTCCAGAGATCTCAAGTCAAAGATATCATGACAAGTGTAAACCACATATAATAAGCAAGGCACATAAGCATGTGCATCAAAAACTACCTCATCAAATTAAACAAATGCTCCAAGGCCCTATACAATTGACCAAGTTTGGGTATGGGAGGGGTGTCATAAAAGTCCTATTGGTAGACCAAAACCCTCAAGCAAGGGATGCTCCCAAGGATGGCCTTGCAAGGTTATGTAGTGGATGATGAGGTGGATAGGGGTTTAGACTTCATAGGTCAATGAGTTTCATGACATACAAGGGCTTGTATTGTCTCATTTATGGGTGCCTTTGTAGGGGGGGTGTTGCACCTTCATCCTCAATGCATCCTTTTTCCAAGCCCATTTATTGTCATTTATCAATTAATTAAATATCCAAACATGTGTGCACTCCCAATAGTGAATCGATTAGCTTGGGGGGTAGTAACACATTGTCACTTGAACAAAGAGGTCCACAAAGTGCCATAGGGGTAACCATGTAAAGCATTGTAACGCACTTGTGTTAGTCTTATATTCAAGCGGGATATTTATTGTGTTTGGTATTGTGCAAGTCTTCAATTCTTTTAAGAGAAGCAGTTCATCGTTCTTAAGACCTGACTAGGTGAGCATCTAGAAGGTTTATTTTAGGCTCTTATATTTTTCCAACAACCATCCCCCTGGGCCTTCAGCCCCTTCTTCCCATGAAATGAGGTGTATTCCCTTCTTGGGTCACTAAAGTCAAAGGGCCTAGAAGAGGGAAATATGATTGGAATGTAATAAGCGGAAAGTGGTAAGCATGGTCAGGAATGGTACGACAATCCCTTAAGGGACCCCCAGTCACAAACCTTCCCCAAAGGTTGGCCACTTACTGAGAAATCTATGACACTCACCAAGGTGAAACAGGGTCAAAAGCATAATGTCCAAGCAAGCGTTCTATAATCAAAAGAAGTTTAAATACAACATGTTTAAATGCCTCAAATATTAGGGTGATTACCTGCCACAATATCTGACTTGTACCGCATGGACCAAGACCCATCTACCTTCCAAAATCTAGTTGGTGTGGTGGATGCATTGACAATGGATCAGAATGTGGTGATAGAGTGGGATTTTGTATGTGCAAGTGGACATTGCTAGTTATGTGGTCTGTCGGCACTCCATATCTGCAACCTGAGGGCTTCGAGACATCATCTCCTTAGTTATCCCACAAAATGGGGATAACATCTTTCTCCTACTTGGGGACAAGTGCTCGTCGTAGAGTGCATGAGAACCGCAGCATCTCCTGGTAGACCTGTGACTACACTGAAACAAGAAACCATAAAATCTAGGGTGGTTTTATAACCCTTCGTCCATATACATCAAAATCCAAATGGAAACTAATCTAGAAAAGAAAACTTTAGCATTTTTTCAAAAATTTATAAACTAAGCATGAAACCAATATGCAAGTAGAGAAAAATGAAATATGAAATGCATCTAAACTAATATGGGAAATCAAGATGCAAATGGAAGGAAAGAAATATGAACTAAATACTTACCTGGGGCGTGGGTCCTAAAGAAGTCATGTGACCTGAACATAAGGTCGGAGAAGAGATCCATCTGTTGGCAATGGCATCTTTCTCCCATCCAAGGCTGTCAAATAGTACTTTTCTTTATCGGACTTATTCTTGATGATGTAAGGGCCAAGACATGAGTTATCATCTCTCTGGTCATACTTGGGATTTCCCTTCTTCTTGTCCCACATGAGCGCAATACTTCCTTCACTGAAATTAATGTAAGATATATTCTCAATGTATGGATAGGAAGGAGAATCTATGTTGAGCATCCTTTGGATGGATTCTTCGCATTTTTCAATCTTCTTTCTTCATAATTTGGATACACCCTGGCTCTTTCCCTTGGAAGTTTGAAAGTTTCTCTGTATTCATCTTTCCTTGTGAGGAGCATATCTATGGAGTCCTCCTACATTAAGGGAAAGTCATATCGATTGTACTCAATGGTGTCTGGGACTTCATCAAACTCATCTTCATTTGTGTAGTCGGGATTGTTGGGATTGGTCACATGCTTGTCATCTCTCTCTCTACTATATAATACCTTGAAATTTCCATCTCCAATGGGGATGTGTGCATGGTTAAGGTCCATGCTAAGGAAACCTCCAAGGGAAGCAGACCAACTCCTCAATAAGAGCACCCCCCAAGCATTCGGAACATCAATCACTATTATGTTCATGAGGAGGATGATATGTGGAAAATCAATAAAAAATACCTCAACGTCCTCACAAAACATGTAAACTTTGACCCTCTTAGAATCAACTCCACACACATTTCCATAGGGTCGGGTTGTCTTTAAACCAATTTGTTCCATCACCTTCAATGACATTACATTCGTAGAAGCCCCAGAATCAAGCATACAGTTGTTCAAGCGGAGGTCATTCATGCCTAATGAATGATAGAAGGGAGGACTTTTGTCCTTTTGTCGGTCGAGATACATAGTGTTCAAAATGATAGGAGGGTATTCCTTTTCGGTCGGTACCTGGAATAACTTCCCTCCTTGCAGAAGGTATCTTGCACATCTCTGTCATTGGGACCGTCATATTTAGCTTTCCAAACATGGATGCAACATCTATATTCAATCAAATATCGTCTGTGGGAGTTGGCTTAGGAAGAAACTCTTGTATTGGAGGTGGAGGTGGTGGTACCACCTTCTTTGTAGTTGGAGGAGTAACAGGTTGTGTTGGAGGGGGCGAATCTTTATTTCTTCTATTGTAGGTCAAATGTTCCTTCTTTCTTAACTCATTTTCATCGTCTGTCAATCGATTTAAGGCTTGGAGTCTCCCCTCTCTTTCCCCTAGTATTTTGGCTATGTTGATATGTTCATGTGTGGCTTGTTCCTCTTGGAAAGTGCAGATCATATCCATGAAATTCATATTTTCGAAAGACTCTTTATCTCGTCAAGGACACTCATCTTCTATGTGAGGCTCTTAGCATGGAAGGAACCAAGATTCTATGTCAACCATCCCAACTGGTTTCAAAATAGAAGGGACCTTTGCCTCTTGTTGAGGCCTTGGTTTCCAACCTGTGGCATCTCTCTGGTGTCTGGAAAAATGAGGTATAGGAGAAGATTGATTTATTTACACAGTAGTCAAACAACCCATGATTCGATTATGTACTTGGGAAAATTGAGTACTCGTCTGATCTATCTTTTGATTCAAGAGGGAAATCGGATCAGGAGCATTGCTATTGGAAGCCTTAGTCTTTTCCTCTGCCTTGACACAAGGGTACTGAAAAGGATCCACCCTTGAGTCAAGGAGATTTTCTTCAATCTCAACATTGTACTCTTTGGCTTGTGTCAAAGAAGTGGGATTCTTGTCCTTCAAAATAAAGAGAAATTTCCCTTCAAAAGCATTCATATAAAGGAGACGGACTGATGCGGTTGTAGGACGGAAATCTATCAGAATCTGGATGTACAACATGTCAAATCTGGTTTCAAAATCACTCACTATCTCATCCTCCTTTTTCTTTATCTGATTGAACTGAGATACAAGCATCCCACCGTCTTTCTTCGTTGACCATCTGCTCTTAAATAGCTTGGAAAAATCTTCATAGGAAGTGAGGTGGTTATCCAGAATCCCTCTGAACCAAATGAGAGCTTCTTCAATCAATGATGAAGCCAATAACTTCATCGCTACATCCTCATGCTCAATGTCTGCATTATCCATATCTCGGTCTATGGTGTAGAGATGATCTTCAGTAGTCACTACATTATTTCTTGGGAACTTTAGCAACCACTTGTTTGACTCTTTTGTCATTGTGTTCGGGTATCCCGGGATAAGGGGTTTATAGAGGTATTTTCCCAAGGGTGTTTATAGAGGTATTTTCCCAAGGGTGAGCCATTGGAACAAGGGGAAGGGTACCGTGGAAGATGGTTTTGACAACGGGAGACTTGAGGGGAGGCCTTCTTCGGTAGACCTTAGAAGGTTTGAACATCCTTGGGAGAAAAAAATTTGAAAAGGAAGG
>SNQJ01S0002870.1:129077-144722 GCA_010110895.2 Picea sitchensis
GTCAAAGGGCAAGAAGAAGATCGGAGAGGGTGCGAGACAGGGTCCCAAGGGAGGGACCCATCCACAAGAGAGTGGAATTAGGCAGAAGGACATAAGCAAAGTGAGATGCTTTGCTTGTGGTGAGATGGGGCACTATGTTGGACAGTGTCCCAAGACGAAGAAGAAGAAGCAGCACGATGGTACGGCAGCGACAACAGAGGAGCAGGAGTTCATTACTAAGTTTTAGAGTGAATGTGCTTTTGTCAGTTATTTGTCAGTTGATACACCATCCAGCGAAAGGTGGGGAGACAGAGTTGAGGAGACCCTATTGAATCAAAGTGTTGATTAAGAGGGAGCTCAGACTCAGTCTTCAAGGACACCATCTTCAAGGGTCACTGGTCCACCCGGGACAGCTTCAGTTTCAGAGTTTTCAAGACAGAGGGTTGGTGCAGGAGCTTCAGAACATTAAAGATTGATGAGGAGCAGCAGGGCACCATAGAGGCTTGAGCCTCACTTGGCTATGAAGACGAGTAGATCAGATTCAGGTTCCACCTCAGGTGGAAGTCACTTGGTAAGAGGCCAAGTTGAGGATCTTGGTGAGATGCCAAGATTCAGATACTCTTGGTGAGATGCAAAAAGGGAGAGACTCTTGGTGAGATGCCAAGAGAGAGACTCTTAGTGAGATGCCAAGAGTAGTGACCATTGGCGAGATGTCAGGAGGTAGAAATCCTTGGTGAGAGACCAAGGTTGAGGATCTTGGTGAGATGGCAAGACCTAGAGACTCTTGGTGTAATGCCAAGAGATGTTACTCATTTGCATGCCAGGAGTATAGGACCTTGGTGAGAGACCAAGGAAAGGATCTTGGTGAGATGCCAAGACATAGATACCTTTGGTGAGATACTGAGGGAGAGATCTTTGGTGAGATACCAAGATCTAGGTGATCTCAGGTAGGTGGAGATGGACTTCCATCTAGAGATCAGGAAAGTCAACAGATCAGTGTTAGGGCAGGTTTAGCGTATCAGTGTCAAGACAGGTCGAGCAGATCAGAGACATAGGCCACTTTGATGAGAGGGTATAACCATACTCACCTAGGCCTTTCCAGGAGGCAAGGAAGTCCATTGTTGGGACGAGTATTGATTGGTGAGAAACATTTTCCTCGGTAAGAGGGAGTGTTGAGTTTGGTGTACCTCGAGGAGTGGTTCACTTATGGTTTTGAGCCTCTAACCACAAGAGAGAGTTGTTGGTGCCTTTGCACCTTGTACTTTATGTCTAATTTCACTTTGACTTGGGAGATTTAAGTCAAAAGTGAAATTTGGTCATTTTAGCCTAAAGTGACTATTAATTCACTTTATGGGTGAATTAGGAGACATAAAGTGAACTTAGGGAACTTAACCCAAAGTGGGTTTTGAGTTGAGATTATTGTGGGTTGACCTCAACCATTGATTAGGGATGGCTTGGGATGATCCTAGCCATCCACATTTAGGTTTCCTTATGGATTGCTCAAGGAGGGCGTAGGGGGGCTTTGGAGGCTCATTCACTCACATGTTCACCAAGAGAGTTGGGAGAGGAGCATGGAGATGGGAATGGAGACATTGAGAGAGGGAAGCTTGGGCACCTACATCCATGGAGGAGCTAGGGAAGTTTGGACCCTCATTTATTTATGGTGATCAATCTTGCTTGGAGGAGGGCGCATATCTAGCAAGTACTAGAAGGCCTTGTTCGATCTCAGATCTGTCTGGTGCATGGTGGAGGAGACACACAATAGATTGGTTGTGTGGAAGGGATTCTTCATTGGGCCACAGATGAGCTTGGGCGCTTCAGTTCACTGGATAGAGCAACAAAGAGAGGAGGGTGCACTTATCTAGGCACATTCACCTTGGAACATATGCTACAAGCTTGAGAGGAGCTTGCTATCATACCAGGTTACCTTGTATTGTATTCCTTGTTGTATTCACTGTTTGAGATCATCATTATATATACTTTCATTCTACATTGGTTTTCCTCGGGGGGGTTTCAGCCAAAGTCATGTTGACATGTGTCATATTTTCATGCATGCTTAGAGTGTAGATCAATTTATTTGTGTTGTAAAGAGTAGAGGAGTGTTACTTGTTTTGAATTATATTGCATGTGCTAACATTGGGTTACGAAAACACTTGCAAGGGCACCTCAAAGAAAACTTAACCACAAAAACTATGGGCAGAAAGTCACTAAACTGTTTGTTGTCCTAAAAACAACAAAGGACAGTTTTGGAGATTGAAACTTAGAGCCAATCTTAAGGTCAAAGACAAACCTTAGTTGGCATCCCCAAAGTACCTCGGTTTTCTTCACATTTGTCATAAACTACCAAGACCAAAACTAGATCATTTGAGGTCCTAACATTCTAGGATACATTTATAATTGTTTATTAGTGACATTTTGATAATTGTTTGAAGCAACAAAATAGAGATCCTAGTATGTCTTGGATGTTAATTGAATTAAAAAAAAACCTTTCAAGTTTTGAAAAATTGTAAAGTAATATATGTCAATTAACTTTTCACACCAAAGATCTATGTTGTTAGTGTAAATGCATTGAAATCATCATATAAAAAGAAATCTAGAAGGCTAAAAGTTTGTCTAAATTTCACCATTTTACCAGGGGATAGAGATAGGAGCTGATTATTAAAGAGGAAAACCCTAGATGGATTCACTCTATATCTTAGATTTGTGGCCTTTTTTTTACCTTTTTCATCATTCATTTTACTTTTTTCTTCATAAATGTTTCTAGTCAACACATGTAAGTGAGACCATCCTATATAAATTACAATGAAACAAATGCATCTCACAACTCAGAGAAACTATCTTTGACTAAGCATTCGCGACTAAGTGATATCTATTCTATCAAAATTACCCAAGACTAACACCTAACCTTAAAACCAATAAACCACACGCTTACATAAGAACACTATTCTAAAAGTAGTGAATATATATTTAAGGGGATTTTTAGAGGATTTGAAACTTAGTAGAAAAACAACACCCTACTACACCAATCAACCAAACTCTCACTATTCACTTTACTTTTAATAAAACTACTTATATTATATAACTAAAAATAACATCCCAAACACATATTCGACTCAATTCTCACTTTTCCATATTTGCATTAAATGATTGAAAAGAGATTCACAAAAATATGCATGAAAAACAAAACCCAAACCAAGAAATTTGCCACAAATATTATAATGGAAATTTTATTCATGAAAATAACTCAATTTAACATAAATACAATGAAAATAAACCAAATGTTAAGTGAGCTGGCATGAGAAATATATAATTTTTAACGGGAAATTCAAATTTTATTCAAATTAACAGTTATTCATCTAAATCACATTATCATAATTACATTTGTCTATGATCTTTTACCATTTTGTGCTTAGAGACATGAAGGTCTACAAATTTTATACATCAACAAACGGGAAATTCAACTTATATTTATACTTATAGTTAATCTATCTAAATCACATTATGATAAATATATATATCTATGATCTAGTACAAGTGGAATCATTCTTTGAACCGATCAAGTTTAGCAAAGCAGGACACAATCAATCTGTCGGAAGGTGGGTCAAGGGTAGGTGGTGGGCCAGGGAAGGTGAGGTAAAAACCTATTCTAAATTCATTACGCGAACAGCTCGTTGGGTCTTTTGGGGATTGGTCCGGTCGATAAAAAAAGCTTCGCCAAACGCGCATTTTCAAAAGGCACGGAATGACCTTATACCATTTTGTGCTCAAGTACAAGTGGAATCATTCTTTGAACCAATCAAGTTTAGCAAAGCAACTGGCATGTGGAATACAAAACCCATTCTCATTCATAAAAAGTCATTCATAAAAAGTCAAAAGTCTAAATGTTTTACAATTTGGATCTTTTTTAACAATCTTGTTGAAATTTCGCTATAGAAAAATTGTTGAAATTGCAATTTTTAGTGATTGAATTTGTATTTTTTATTGCAAAAATGATTTCATTAACCTTTAAAACTTTTTACAATTTGAATCTTTTTTAACAATCTCATCGTCACAAAAAAAATTTATTGAAATTGCAATTTTTAATTAATAAATTTACATATTTTAGTACACGAAATAGCAATTCTAGCAAAAACCCCTATTTCACTCGGATTTTAAAATCTAAAATCTATCATTATAACAGATACGATAATTTTAAACAAAATGGGCGAAAATAAATAAAACCAAAGAATCCGGAAATCTCAGCGTATTTTAGACTGCCAAAAGGGATAATTTTACGTCTTGACTTACCGACCGAAGGACACCACGACCATGATCACTGTATAATCGACCCGAACCCATCCATCTATCAAGGAGGAATATACACCCCAGTCGAATTTCCGGTCATAAAGTCTACCAGATTGCATAGAAAACATAAAGTCTACCAGATTGCATAGAAAACAGAAAGGCACAATTACATTACACCTCTGAGGTCGTACACCTACACCGACACCTCGCCACGCACAGAGACATTGCCATTGACCAAGCAGAAAAACACTGCCATCAGGCGAGGATGTATACCCGCCAGTGGCCACTGTTCTCCATAACAAAATGTCTTGCCATTGTAGTCCAAGCCGACATCTCAAACAATCATTCAGGCTGGAGATTGAATACTTGAGCACCAAAACACCAGATAAAAAAAAACGGCTAAGTTTTTTTTTTTTTCTAGGATATTTTCTGGCGATATTTTTGCGATGACTTGCTCAGGAAATTCAACAGTGGCGTTGGATCTACAGATATGTATATAGATAGTTTCTGTAACAGAGCCTTTAAAGGTTTTCAGGTTTCAGCAGGTTGAATCCATTTCTACATTAAAAATGCAATTTAAACAGAAAATTGTGATTTGTGCGCTAAATTAGGTAAATAAAATAAAGCGGTGAACAGTTCTTAGACAACACCAAAAAAAATGGCATTTATCAAACAAAGAGGAAAGTTGTGCATAAGCGCTGAGCTAAGAATGATTGCTTCTGGCATGCCAATAGCATCATCTACGTCTCTAAATGGTCTTTCTCTTTTCATAATAAAGTGAAAGCTTTCTCCAGAAGTAGACATTTATCAACAACAACCAGAAGTGATACATGAATATGTTCTGTCCAAAGCATAATACAGGAGAAGCAATAAGCTTACTTCACTCTCCAAGGTAACAGAAGTTAATGAAACGATGGTGGAAAGCATTACAGCTGGCAACTTATCTTATTGATACAAGAGATATTACACTCTTGCAAACATGACAACTACATTGTGTTATGGTGGTTTTCTTCCAAATGAGCGCACCCAATGTAGGCTTCTGATATACTTATAGGAGACCCTCGTAACTGTGAATACTTCGAAGTGTTATAGAAACATAGTTCCAGTATATAATCCCAGGACTGTTGTGTTTCGTATATACCAATTGTGTAAGCCATTGAAACATCTTGTCATGAGTGAAAGAACCGATACAGATTGTTCTCAAAATACATGCGTCTGCGTACTTAATCAGAGTTGCTTTACAACGTTCATCAATAAAGCATCGGTTGACTTTAAAATTTGAAAGCTTCTTAGATCTTCCAGTACTTTGAAATAACCTGGGCATTGCATTAGTGTCTGCATATGTCGAGACTGAACAAAACTACAACTACGAATCTAGCAATTTCAAAATACATCGTTCCCTTAGCCTTCTTGAAAGCAAGCAAAATTCACGGAGACATTATGCTCGCCAAGGTCTGAATGTAATTCATTGATAAATGAATACAGCCATGCAATGATATCCCAAAACGTCGATGTGAACAAAGCGATACCCGAATGGTTGGGTGTATGATCACACTTCACCGTAGAACCTCCAACAACTACAATAAATGTAATGTCCTCCACATAAGACGGGCAAAGGCTTTTGTGTTTCGTATATACCAATTGTGTAAGCCATTGAAACATCTTGTCATGAGTGAAAGAACCGATACAGATTGTTCTCAAAATACATGCGTCTGCGTACTTAATCAGAGTTGCTTTACAACGTTCATCAATAAAGCATCGGTTGACTTTAAAATTTGAAAGCTTCTTAGATCTTCCAGTACTTTGAAATAACCTGGGCATTGCATTAGTGTCTGCATATGTCGAGACTGAACAAAACTACAACTACGAATCTAGCAATTTCAAAATACATCGTTCCCTTAGCCTTCTTGAAAGCAAGCAAAATTCACGGAGACATTATGCTCGCCAAGGTCTGAATGTAATTCATTGATAAATGAATACAGCCATGCAATGATATCCCAAAACGTCGATGTGAACAAAGCGATACCCGAATGGTTGGGTGTATGATCACACTTCACCGTAGAACCTCCAACAACTACAATAAATGTAATGTCCTCCACATAAGACGGGCAAAGGCTTCATGAGCCTGGTGAGCTAACTCAAGCGGAACTTCATGCATGATGTCTCAGGGAATTCTCCCTGGGCTATGACTCTATTTGATGTCCCAATCAAATAAGGCATAGTAATCGGCACCTATAGATTTACAATGAGTACTATGCCAGGAAGTGTCCAAGGATTTCACCATGAGATTTTCCTTGGAAAAGAAACATGACAGCAATGTCCTTTGGAAAAGAAACATGACAGCAATGTCCTTCTTTGAAAAGAAATGCTTGATCACAAATGCTTGTCTCAGGGAATTCTCCCTGGGCTGTGACTCTACTTGATGTCCCAATCAAATAAGGCATGGTAATCAGCACCTACACATTTACAATGAGTACCATGCCAGGAAGTGACCAAGGATTTCACCATGAGGTTTTCCTTGGAAAAGAAACATAACAGCAATGTCCTTCGGAAAAGAAACATGACAGGAATGTCCTTCTTTGAAAAGAAATGCTTGAACACTGAAGGAGCAATCTTAACCGTTGTTTTCATGTCTTCCTTAAATCGCTAGTTAGCAATAGTAAGTACACTAGAAAAACTTTGCACATAATATAGACTGCATCCAATAGCTTTGACATGGGTGATGAGTGCTGCAAAGTTCCCTTCATAATCTTAAACATGTATAATACATTCAGCGAACAAATATACCTTAGTTATAAAAATTCCATCGTTCTCGATAGGATCATAGCTTATTTTCAATGGACCCTGCATACCAGAGAAGGAATAGATGCTACGAGAACCCAGGAAGGCATTCCCCTTTTGTCACTCCAATCCTTCAAAAGGAATGTAGTATGTACATAACCATAGAGGCTGAATCGAAATTGTTTCATACCCATGCGACAGTCGTCAAGGGTGCTGGTTTTAACATAATGAGAGAATTGAGAGTATCGTTATCTCAAACAAAACATAAATATTCGAGAATAGTATAACTAACTCATGTACATTTTACTCCTTGAAGTAAGAATGTGTAGGTCATGTTTCTCCAATCCTCATGTTAATATTAGCATATTAGAATGAACTACAATATCATACAATATCATGTTCAAATACAAAGAAAACCCATTTTTACTCATGCCATCAATTACTCTAAAACTCCAAAATTGAATGCTCCATCTTTATCGCTACATAAACATTCCTTTATTCATACGTAGAGTATTCGCAGACATAAGTGGGAGGGGAGCGCCATGAGGCACTCCCTCCAGGTTTTCTTTAAAGCTTTTATCCACTGGTTCTAGTCCCTACACTTCCCTTGACAAGGGAGGTTCACTTTTGTGGCCTTCTCTTTGCTTTCTTGGAATGTAGAAAAAATCCCCTTTCCCGTATTTTTTTTCTTTAATCTGTAATAAATGCCATGATCATTTACAATGAGCGCAAAGTCGCCCATTTCCTTCTTCCCTTTTCAGCAAGGATGGATTGGCTACACCAGATACGACCCTTTTAAGCACTTAGGTTAGCAAACACCATTTCAATTACAAAATATGTAAAATACATCAGCACGATGAATATTATAATAAAACTCTAAAAGTTAACCGTGTGACGTATGGTAGAACCAAAATAAAAAATTTGGGTAGGGGCCAAAAAGACACACCAACACATCAGAGCATCAAATGTTCGTTACAATTTCCGAAAATGCATAGACATCTGTGCCTTTTTTGGGTATCATTCTTATGTGGATATTTCCTTTATTCCAACTTTGTTGGATCATGAAACCAAATATTTTGGAAGATAAATAATGAAAAATACATGACGCAGAGGCGGAAACTGAAATGTAAAGCAGAATATGGTCAAGCAATCAATCAAGTGAGCTTTCTTCATAGAGACCCGAGAACATGCCACCTCCTTGTTAATGTGATCAATTATTGTGCTATGGTATGATAACTAGACCCAGGTAATTTGCCTAGGTAGTGTATCTCAATGTGCCTAATTGATCCAGATTGAATCATCATATAATTTGTCATCTATCTTCGTACTTTCTGGGTGGAAAAAATTAGAGTAATCGATTTGTATGGCCATTTTAGTGGCAGGTCCCAGTTTGGAAAATTGTGGTCCAGAACCTTTTGGAGCCATTCTGAGGCATTAAATGACATCTTTTGGGATTACAACATCCAAAACTTGTGCCCACACCCTCGACATTGATCGACACACCGAGACCTTTCCAAGGGTGCAAAAATCACCTCAATAGGAGCTCGTATGCGAAAGTTGTTCATTCCACAAGTTGACCTACCTTGTTGACCACCATGGTACAAGTGGATGCCACGTCGTTCCCCATTACTCATACATATGGGGTTAGCCACGCATCCAAACCTTATCACTAATTGAGCTTTGAGGAAGTCAAAACCCTAACACTAGATGGCTATTGGGCTATGTTAAATATTGGGCCGCTAGGAGAACAGGTTTCATTCTTTAGTATTGTACTTGTTCCATCACTGAGCAAAACATCTTGGAGTGGTATTTTGAGAGCATAACAAAGGAGGAAGATTTTGTAGCAGCCTTTCAAGCCACAATGTCATAGGCAACTACATAGTGAGTGCCCATTCCTTTGTATTTGCATTTTGATAACTAAAGCAAAGAGAGAAAAGCATAGGCCTCGCCTTCTAGCCGGGTTTTCTCCCGTATTGGATTTCCCAGGATATCTCTTGTGTTCAGTGGTTTGTGGATGGTGTGTTCTTTTACTCATTTCTTTCATTTTTGCATTTCAGATATTTTCATAAATCTGAGCAATAAGCTAGTAATTAATCAATCTAAAATCTAAGGAAAATTGGTTTGAATAGTCTAAAGTTTCAAAATATTATAAGATCTATTGTGACGAAATATTCCAATGGAATATCCATGGCAGTTTACAGATCACTAATCTAGGGCCATTTACCAACAAAAGAATTCAAGAGAATTAAATGATTATAACTAAGAAAATCTTAGCAAACCCAAAAGAACTAAACAAAAGTGGCATACTTAAAATCAAAATGTGTGGCTAAAAGCATGCAAAATAAACAAATTAAAAACGAACTTGTTTATACAAGTACCGCAAAATGAAAAAAGGTAAAAATGAGTCAGCAATTGCATAAATAAATACAAGGGAAACTACATGTCAAGAATATAACTAATCGAACAGAAACGTGTATATAAACATGTCCCTGCACAATTTTTTCACGGAACCAGATTGGAACCTGGTAATCCAGAAGAAAAGGAATTGTTGAAATCATAGATTATTCCTGGGGCCATAGCAAACACAGGAATGCTTTAACAGCCAACGTGGTCCAAAATAACAAAAACAGTAAGAAGATATAATGATCTTCTTTCAAAGCTGAAAGAAAAGACACATTAGTAATTTGTGAACCTGAGAACACCATGTTGAATTTATTTATTTTTCTTAGGGGACTCGGGGGGGCAGTAGATCAAGGCAGCCGCCATGGTGCCGGGAAACACCACATACTGTGCAATTTTGGCAACCTTGGTGACCAGAGGCTGCCCTTTCATCCATCCCATCACCATCTTCACCAAACTTTGCTATTTCCTCACCCGTCCAAGTGCTCTTTGTCCTGTTCCCTCGACTTCACTTCAACCTGAACAGATAACAAATATTGAACTGTAAAAAAATGGCAAAAAGCTTAGGAATGACAAATATTGACAAATGAAGGCCAAATTTGCATTGTAATTAATTTTTCTTAGGTTTTGTTCTTCAAAAGCTGCACAAGAAAATGATAACTTTGTTAATACCTCGAGCAATATATAAATAAGAACTATTAAAAATAATCCTTGTAGAATGAAGTATAAGTTTTGACACAGATTGTACTAACAATGGAATTAAAATGATCCTTGTAAGTTCAATTTCACATTCCTGGTTTGTGTCAAGTGGATTGCATGTTTATGCAATGTTGATAAATGTGATAAGATTCGAGTTTAAATGCCATGTATTCAATTAAAATATTTGTGAATTTCCAAACTAATGGTAATTTCAACAAAACAAGGATGCCCAATGTAAAGCACTCGCATTACTTTATAAGAAGAGCCTTTTTCTAAGGGCATAAGATATTTTTCCGGACAAAAGTTTTTCAATGCATTTCACATATTGAAGCACCATTTGGTGCAAATACAACATATCATAACCTTTATCAAAGGAATTAAATTCATAGAGAATATATCAGATAGTAGAGAGCCCAGGCATAAATCCATCTGCTAGCTAGCCTAGAACTTGACTACCACCCCCGGGCACAAGATCCAAATCAAGGTTGCCAGAGTGTGGAGTGGAGCAGGAGCGAAAATGGGAGCAAGAGCATCGAGAGCGTCATTTCTTAGAAAAGATTGGGAGCGAAGCATCCCGGGAGCATTTATATATATATATATAATGCATTTATCTTCAAAAAAACATGCAGAATCCCAAATTAGTTGAATATACAAAAATATGCATATTTGTGCTACTTGTAGATGAATACTACATTATTATGAAGTTAGAAATGTGCTTCTCCAAACCTTGGGAGACTTTTGTGCAAGGCATTGTGTCCAGGGAGGCTATGCCCAATTGGGAGAGACTCTAAGATGACTTCGTACAAGAGGAGCTAAGATGCAGCTCTGGATCTTCAGGCCAACAGCATGTTGCGGAGGGTGAGGAGGATCTTGCTCTTTATACAAAGGGAAAGAAGAAGATCGGTCAGGTTGCTAGACAGGGTCCCAAGGGAGGGGGAAAGCCATAGTAGAGTGCTAGTAGGCAGGAGAGAGACATGAGCAAAGTGAGATGCTTTGCTTGTGGAGAGATGGGGCACTATGCTGGACARTGTCCCAAGAAGAAGAAGAAGAAGCAGGATGATGCAGCAGCGACAATAGAGGAGAAGGAGTTCATTGATTAGTTTGAGAGGGAGTGTGCTCTCATAGGTTGTTTGACAGTTGAGACATCATCTAGCGGTTGGTGCGCAGACATAGTTAGGAGATCCCACAGATTGAGAGTGTTGTATCGCATGGGACACAGACTCGTCCCAATTTTCGAGTACACCATTTTCAGGGGTGACTGGTCCACCCGGGACAACTTCAGTTTCAAAGTTGTCGAGTATACAGACAGTTGGTGCAGGGGCTTCAGAGCATCAGATATCGATGAGTGTGAGCAGGGAGCCAAAGAGGCTTAAGTCTCACTTGGTTATGGAGACGAGCAGATTAGTTTTAGATTCCTCTTCAGGAGGAAGACCCTTGGTGAGAGACCAAGGGGAGGATCTTTGGTGAGATGCCAAGATCGAGAGACTCTTGGTGAGAAGCCAAGGGCTAGAGACTCTTGGTGAGATGCCAAGAGGTAGAGATCCTTGGTGAGATGCCAAAGTAGAAATCTTTGGTGAGATGCCAAGATCGGGATCTTTGGTCAAGCAGATCAAAGTCAAAGACCACTTTTGATGATCAGGGTACAACCATACTCACCGAGTATTTTCCAGCAGGAAACGATGTCCACTGTAGGGACGAGATTGGAGGGGTGAGTGACACTTTCCTCAATAAGAGGGAGTGTTGAGATTTGGGTACCTTGGAAAGTGGTCCCCTTGTGTTTGTGAGTCTCTAAACACAAAGGGGGAGACTATTACACTTAATACTTTACTTTATGATCTAATTTCACTTTGACTTTATCACTTAAGTCATAAAGTGAAATTTGTCACTTAAGTCAAAAGTGACTATTAATTGACAATGTGGGTGAACTAATAGACATAAAGCAAACTAAGGAAACTTGAGAAAGTAGGTTTTCTAAGTGAAATTTTTGAGATTAAATCTCGCCCATTGATTAGACTTGGCTAGATTGAATCTAGGCCATTGGTCTTTTAGGTTTGGCCAAAGAGAGGCTAAAGGAGGAAAAGGGTAAGGATGAGATTCATTGTTCACTTGAACACCTTGAGAGATTGGTGAGGAGAAGAGAAGTGAGGATTGAGGGTTTGGAGCAGCTTGCTTGGGCGCACATGTTCATGGAGGATGCAAGGAAGCTTAGAGCTTCAAGCTTGGTGTTGGAGAGTTCTTGCTAGTGGGAGGCGGCACTCTTGGGGAGAGGGTATAAGCTTGCAGGAACTACTTGGAGGGAAGCAAACTGAGATCTGATTGGTGCAGGTTTGAGGCAACATACAAAGGGATTTTGTGTGCAAGGGTTTCTCAAACAACCAAGGGAAAGTCAAGGGCACACTAGTCTCAAGGGAGAAGGGGGCACACTCTTATAGGGGCGCATTTCTCAAGGAATCTATTGCAAAGCTTGAGAGGAGCTTGCAAGGAGATCAGGTTCCTTTGTATTTATCTTCCTTGTTGTATTCTTTTCTTGTAGCACTCCATATATATACATCTTTCCATATTACCACATATTAGACTCCCTTGGGTTCTCACTAGAAATGCATGTCCTAACATAGGGTCATTTGGGGACCCAAAGGAAGATCCATAACTAACAAGGACCCCAAATAGTGTAAGAGGCCCAAGATGAATCTAGATTAGCAAAGAGGGGCCCAAATGAGTCAACCAAAACACTTACCACAGTAAACATGCAACCAAGGAGGACAAAGACGAAAGGAGTGATCCTAGCATGGCACTATACATCAAATGGTAAACCATAATCACGTGTCTAGACCAAGGCAACGAACTTCAAAGGAGAGACTTCAACACACTATGAGCCATCACTAGGATGGATAGGAAGACCTTAGTGTCATCTGCGAGTGGATTGTGTATGGACAATGCAACATAAAATACTCCATAAACCAACATCTAAAGGCATATGTGTATGGTCAATAAAAAGATGCAGAAACCATACACTACAACTAGTCCTTCCCACAAGAAAGCATAGAACCCTAATTGCCATTATATAGCATCCATCTTTTAATTTGTATCTATGTCATGTGGTTCAAGTTCGACAACCATAAAATTCAAATAAAATTTGACATTAGGTTCATCGATATCTAAATTTCAAAATTTTGAACAATATAAATATATTAGATATAACAAAAATTGAATTTTCTTCCATTAAAAATTGTATTTAATTATTAAAAATGGAATTTTTATTAATTCACCTTGAAACCCCTCTTTGAAATTCAGCAAACCCCAACAAATTTCAAATATTTTTTGAGATTCGAAAAATTTCCATTCTCGTCGATAAAAGTCGTTGAACCTTATGACTTAGGTTGATATCCATAAGAGCTAAAATACCAATCTGACTACTACTACCTTAACAAATACAAAGACATCTCAGCAGCACAACTTCAAGATTCATACAAGAAACTTAGTTTTCATTTTGTATGTACCATACCCAAGAATTCATTATGGAAAGGCAGAGAAGAGAAAAAAAAAATCAAATTGGGACTTCATTGTGGTATATTTCCATTAGAAATGCTATATTTTTTCTTCTGAACTCAGGTTTCTTGTTGAGACATGAATAGGTACTGTTTGGGAGGTCTGAGACCTGTTTTGTTGATGCTGACCAACAACAGCTACAGAATGCAATATCTATTTTCTTCATGGAACAAAAATCTTTCCATTAGAAATGGATGAGGTTGCATCTTGAAATACACTTGCAAAATAGAAAAATAGCAATAGTTGCCATTAAAAGACAAATGCTATTTTAGACCTCTACAGAAGGTTGATTTGAGGATTGATCCAAAGCCATGAATTGAAGAAAATCTAAAATACTAGAGTAATTTCAGATTCTTAGCATTGTCGTTCTGATCGAGGGATTTTATCAAGGTAGCATGGGTATAAGGGAACAAGGGTGTATCAAGTAGGGGTATGGATTGCCTTTCTCATTGAGGGATTTTATCAAGGTAGCATGGGTATAAGGGAATGAGGGTACATCAAGTAGGGGTATGGAGTACCTTCTATAGAGCCCCAAAAAGTTGGATACATTGTATTATACATAATATATATAGTATATACCATTGCAACAAAGAGAACAATAACTAGTACCTTAATTTTCTATTATATTAAGGCGTTGTCTAAACGTTCTATGTTTTGGCATTTTTCACCGGAATCCAGCAATATAAATTTGGGAAAAATCGCAATTTTTTGTTGCTTAAATTGCATTTCTAAATGCATAAATGGATTCACCATGCTGAAAAACCCCTGGGGCACTCGAATTATACAGAGTTAACCATTCAAATCTGCAGATCCAACAATTTCTTGCCGGATTTCGGGCAAAATTAAACGGATAATATCCCTGGAAGAGCCAAAACATAGAACGTTTAGACTATGACTTATATTAATAGCCAAAAGTTAAAACAAAAGCACGTCACTATCTCTTAAATGATGTCATATAATATTTATATGTCACGAATACAGCTTGCCAAAAATAACAAATAAAGCCTACCCATACACGAATGACACTTCCTACAAATGAATAGTGCCACCTTACATATCCAAAATAGCTAACAAAAACTGAAAACTTTTGTTTGTTGTTGAAAATGTGTAGTGGAATGAGTGATGATGAGTGGAAACAAAGTTTTATAGGTGGCTTTGTCTTAGGGTTTACTTAAAAGGCTTTTTATATTTAAAAATCCCCAATTTTTAAAGTTTTTATTTTCTAAATAGTGCAGTCTAAAAATTTACAATGTTATGGGAAGTTCATGGCATCTACAACCTGAGCTTGCACCCTTTTTGCGAGCTTCGCATGACAAGTTTGCAGGCACTTGAAAGAGACGCCTTTAAGTTTTGGGTTTGACAAGATCAAAGGTTTTGTGGGTAGCACAATGAGAATCTGTAGGTTTGTTAACAGAAGCTTGCAGATTGTAGCTGACCCACAAGACAAGCTTGTCTCTCTGCAAAGTGCGATGCACTTGCCATTGCGGAAACTTGAATATGTGGATGTGAAAGGAACGAGCACAAAACAGACAAAATGAGGAGGATCAAGTGATCACAAGATGTTGAAGAGTCATTTCTAATTTCCATTCAGATTCCAACAGTTTTGCAACTGTCATGTAAATGTATAAATATATTTTATACAGCCTGAGTGGGCCTAATGGTTAAGAACATTTGTTTCCTCCTAAGAGGTCAGAAGTTCAAATCGAGAGGGTGTAGGGTATGTATACCTCCGTAGAATTTAGCAGTCAAACCAGTGTTGCCGAAGCGTGGGAGCGAAGCGGGAGCGGGAGCGGGAAGCGGGAGCGCGGGAGCGCATTTTTCAAAAAAATGTCGGGAGCGAAGCGTCTCCGGAGCGTTTTTATATATATATATAAAAATATATATATATTCAAAAAAAAACATGTAGAATGCCAAACATGATGCAAAATTTATGAAACATGTATGTTTGTGATACTT
>SNQJ01S0002870.1:157079-188987 GCA_010110895.2 Picea sitchensis
TTTGTCACTTTACTTTATCATTTAAATAATAATTTCTTCTTTGCAATCTCTTTGACTTCTTTGACCTTTTGGGGCTTCAAGCCAACATATGAGGGTCCTCCAACTTCGTAAGGCCATAACTCTCAAAACGTGAGGAGTTATGTGACGTTCCACATACCACCAAAAATGGCATGACATGTACTATCCATATAAAATAGTATTACCTTCAAATATATTAAAACTCACACCATTATACATGAAACAACCTTGGGTCCATTACCCAAACCTTTGTGCTACCAGAATTCGCTACCGAACTTTCTTCAAGGGTTGACATCAATGACAACCAACCTTAATCAACATTTGTTACCCTTTTGGCCAGATTCACAACCATCTCATTGATGATGGATTCTATTAATTTAATTGTATAAATATTTAAGCATTCCATTGTAAATCATCAAGTCATTATGTAGTGTCCATCATTAATTAAGATCAAGCTTTGTCACAGTTGCCTTCATAGTTTGAGCCACAATAAACATTTGCATCACTTTGATCCATTTTATTCTTTGTAGCTCATTATGTATATTAAATAAAGATGTACGGTTAAGCTGACATTTAGGTATGATTTGTGTTCTTGTCGTTTGGCCCCATCGTCTCTTTATTCCCTTACCTCGATGGCATGCACATATGCATTACACTTGATTCACTTAACTAGCATAACATAGTTTTGAATTTCTTGTTAAATTGATTTTGCAACATTGAATGCTTCCTCTAGGTCGAGTTATTGTTCATCGATAACTCATCAATCATTGCAGCAAGCTTGGTTATTGATCTAGGTGGATATCGGTGTCCACCCACCTCTGCATTGACTCATCACGGTTCTCCATCTTGGAAATTTTGTTATATTTTTTGCATCCTAAACTTTTGGGGCAATTTTGAGGCCCTAAACAATGTCTTTTGGGAAATTCAGAGGCCTAGAGATATCAGAGACAAACCTAGCCTATGCCACAAATTGTAGTTCTTAGTTAGATCTTTCCAATGAGATACTTAGCGCCCCAAATGAAGATTGTATGCAAAATTTGCACCGCTGAGAAGTTGACATATGAACTAACCATCTTCGGGCCTGCAAACCTTTTGGTGATTCACCTCTTAGGGTTAGGGTTTTGGACCTATTACCCCCCCTAACCTAGGGGTAACTAGAGGCGATCATTCTTCATGATCCACATTGGATACAATGGTCCTAGAGATGATGACCAACGTTCTCCATAAACATCATCCTCTCAAATGACTCTTCATCATCATTGCTTGGCTCACTCACTTGATCAACGTACTCATCCGATGACAATGGTCTAACACACATGAGGTACGTTATCCATTGTTTCATATGAAAGTGTTTACATTTAATGTATTGGGCATTCAAGTAAGGGTCGTGGGTTGAATTCAAATTATGATTCATGATGCTTGGAAGTTATGTTTTTTTCCTTGTTTCACCTTGGTGGCCATCATATGTATTCTAGTCAAGTGTTGTCACTCTTGGGGAAAAGGGGTACTACTGGGAAGCCTTGATAGGGTTAATGTACTTGTACCTTTTCCATACTTAACACTTTCCATCTATTTTCCTTGTGTCGTCATATCTTTTGGGAGTGGTTGTTACATGTATCCCAAAAAGGTTTGTACTTAATTCTCCTATGAGAAGAAGGGGCTCAAATGCCCAAGGTTGATGCAACTATAAGAAAGAATGGAAACAAGATGTTATAAATCCAAAATGCAAAAGAAAATAAAGGGATATAAATGATAAATTAAAATCCAAGCAAGCTTGAGCTCTACCCCCTCACTGTGAGGCCGTCACCCCAACTCCTAATGCAATGAATGCATATAAAAAGAAAGGAATTAGTTGAATTATCCCATTGCAACAAATGCATAAACCTAAAAAGCCGCTTGCAAAGTAAATAAAAGAATATCAAAAGGAGAGGTATGGGTGGAAAGAAACAGTGTTGAGGAAAGGGTAACTTAGTGCATTAAGTGCTCCCTCTACAAAGGCACTCATGGAGATGAACATCACACATGGCCTTGCATGTAGATGACACCATGACCATGAAGTAAACCTCGTGTTATACCATTCACTCACACTTACACTTCTATGGGTTTCTCAAGAAATACTCCTATACTTGGGTACTCGCGCACCTAGTAGGGTTCTATGATGGTCCTCCCATACCTAAACTTGACAAATTGCATAAACTCATAAGCTAGTGTGAAGTTTGAAGAAGATACATAATGCAAACTACTTACGTGGATTTATGATTATAATGACTCTTGTATTCATGATGATTGGTCTCACTTGATTCTCTAAGCCCTTGCTTGATTATAATGTACCCTTTGGCATGGACCTTTGGAGGACTTTGGGGTTGCTCCCCCTACATTTTGTGGAGGACGTTGGAGCCTTGATGATGAGCGTTGGACCTTGTGATGGCTTGGCATGCCTATTGACACCCTTTGGCACACCTTGGACCTTGGACATTACACCTAGGAGCTAGGACGTTGCGCCATGAGCTTAACATGCCACTCAAAGAGAGAAGGAAGCCCCTTCATGATGTTGCACCCACTTGAGGATGTTGAGGTTTGGTTTGATGATGCAACCTTTGATGATGACAGTAAACCTCTTTGGAGAGGTCATGGAGCCCTTTTCTTTGATGACGTCATGATTTTGAACTTGGACATTGCACATGTGATGGGATGTTGCACTTGAGGATGACGTGGCACTTGCTTGAGCCAATGTAGCACATTGGATGATGAGTTGGCACCTTTTTTATGAGGATATGTGACCTTATTGACGAGGAGGCATGACTTTTGATGATACTTTGCACCTTTTAGGGAGAGACATGACTTTTGGAGCATTTACACCTCATTTTAAGATGATGTCACCCTTCATGAGGCTTCTACACACATGTATGGCATTCTTAGAGGACGTTTTCATGTCTTAGCATTTTTGGGGGTCAGCCTAGACCTATCCACCTTGTATCATGGATCTATTATGTTTTTAGGGGATTTTAGTGGGTATTAGCTCAATGAGGGCAAGCACTTGGTTTCCTAATATAAATAGAGGAAGTGCTCCCTCGTTTATTCATCATTGCTACTACTCGTGGAGGATTACTACTACTTGTCTCTTCTTTACTTCTCTTTTGTCTATGGATGACTAACTCATGCAACTTCTTGGAGGGATGATATTTGGAATCTTTTTCAAGTTTGATGGATGATTTTCATGGTCAGGGTTTCATGGATGAGCATTGATTTACCTAGTAAGTGTTATTTCTAAGTCTTTGTGGATTTATTTATAAATGTATTAAGTATGAATGGTCTTATTAAAGTGGTGATAATGCATTTTACCTTGTATTTTTCTTGGACAAATCTTATCTTGTGAACCTTGGGAAGGTTTGTAGTGGACTACCTTCCCTTGATATATTTTTTGGAAGCTTGTTAAAAGACATCAAAATGCTTTCTATGGTTTGTAATGAACTACCCTAGTTGTTTTCCTAGCTATAAGATAGTTTTCTAAGGTTTGTAGTGGACTACCTAAGGGTTTATCCAAAATCCACCCTTGTTATCATCTTGTAAAGGTTGCAGGGGAATATATGATGACTTCCTAGGTTGTGTAGTGGACTACCCTAGTTTCCTTTCTGTAGGATATATTCCTAGGGTTTGTAGTCGACTACTCTAGGGTTTTATCCAAGTTCCTTCTCTCACCTTTATCTCCAAGAAAGTTCATAGTTTGACTCCATTTTCCCAAAAGGAATAAACGACACTAGTCTTCACTCCTCGTAGTAAGCCTTTAAACTTAAATTCACCTTTTCTTTGTTGCTCTAAGGTTAGATTAGGATTTATGCAATTCTACTTTAATTTTCAACCAAAAATGTGCTTGACATCTAGGGTTTGATTGGCATATTTTACCTTAAGGTGTATATTCTTATCATTGATTGTATTGTTGATTTAATTTTCATCCCTCCAGGGATTGACATCTTGCATGGTTAGGGATTTCATACTCTCTTATCATTTCAACAAGAAGTTGTTCGCAAAACCCTAGTTTAACTTGTATTTTTCAGCCCTAGTTTTATTGCATGCTTAACTTGTTTAGAGGGTTGGTTTATTGGTGATGTTATAACTTGATATATTGTTGAAGATCATCATCTTTTACACAAGTTTTTTTAACAACTATGGCTTTTCATTTTATTTGTAGTGTTTGGAGTACATTCTTGACCTATTTCAACTTGCTAGATATCATTAATTGTCTTTGATATCTCACACATACAAATTTGGAAATTGATTCATTAAACCACCATATACACCTTGAAACCTTTGATCTAGTGGTGGTGTGTTTGAGTAACTAATATAGGAGGTCATAGAATTGATCTCATCTTGCCATATGATTCCTTTAGATTACTAGGGAAGCCTCCCTTGTGTTGGATTTCATCCTTCACTAAAATGAGGGAAGTGATTGCTAAGGTGATAGTGGTAACACTTCCATGTTACACTTGTCTTAGCCCTCGTGAAAGGCTTTGTGCAAAGGTGCTTGATATTGTGATAACATTTTTTATACATTGTGATAACATTTCGGTGCCATTACCAGGGAGAATTGAGTCATTCTTCTTGGAAATTTGAAGTTTGTGCTTCTACATTCATTGATGAGTATGCATCAAATCCTAACCTAGTGTGCTCTTCCAACGACTCCATTGAGGGAAGAAACCCTTTTCCTTATGGAAATTTTGAAGACCATGTGCTTGCAAGGTGAAGCAAGCATTGTTGTAAAGGCATTGAAGGTTCACCTTGGTGACTCCATTCATATGCTTTTGTAGGAAGGTGTCATCCTATTTTAAGATTTTGTATAAAATAATGTATTCTCAAATGAAGAATTATGGTACAATTTGAACTTCATGAAATTTTTCCTTCTTTTGATATTAAGAATGTTCCTGGATACCCGAATCACTTTTCTCTGGATTGGTGGGATGATTGTCCAAAATTTGATGGTGATCTATCCTCGACCATTACTCATATTGTCAAATTCTTGAAATATACCTAAGAAATAAATGCGATACATGAAGATGTGTTAATAAGATCATTTCTACTATCTATAGAACAAAACAAAAAAGTTTTGGGTCAAGCATTCTTGTAACCCAAATATTATATCTTCTATTGCATAATTCATTGAGAAAATTCTCAAGCATTGGGGCCCTATATTTTAGAGGTATGAAGACACTCTTCAGGATCTTGTGACAACCATTCGAGAAGAAGGATTTTCTTTAAACCCTATTGAAGGTGATGAATACCTCATTGAAGGAAAAGAACACGAAGAAGAGATTCACGAAGAAAGTTACCAAACCTTTGAAGAAGAGAAAGAGCCACCCCATGAATGCATTGAAGAAGAAGAAGACTTGGATGAAGCACATCATGTTGAAGATCAAGGCCATGATGATGACCTAATTGAAGAGAGAATCATTCCTCACAAAGACAAGGGTATGGTAAGTTGTACTCCTTTCCAAGTTTTTGACTTATGTGATGCATCCTTTGATGATTTGGAAAGTGAAGCATTTTTAGAAAACCCTTGAATTTGGTAATTTTTTCATTTGACGAAGAACATGATGACCATATTGATGTTTTTATACATATTGGAAGACGTAGGTGAGATATAAGTTGTTTTCATTTTGATGGGAATCCCATTTATGATATTGATGACAACCTTATAATCAATAATGCATAATTGTTGCCTCTTGAACAACCATCTATGTACATTAATGATTCATATTTTTGGCAACATGAAGAGGATATGTTCACAAATTTGTTTCAACCACCTAGAGTTAATTTATTACAACCTTCTCATGGAAACTTCCAACCATATCCGATGATGTATGATACATATTTTTTTGAGCACTTGGAGTTATGTTATGAAGAAGATTTTTCGCCTTCCCTATGCTCAGATTTTGGTGAAAATTCGTGTGAGCACTCTAATGGGGCTACAATTCACCCAGGGAAATAAGAGTTTCATAGCAAAAAATTCCAGTTGTTAGGGTCCTACCCTAACCTCCCTACTTTGGACGACATATTAGTTAGTTAGTTATTATATGCGGCCATACTCTTTGAATAAGGTCAATGGATAGTAATAGTTAGTTATTCAATGTAAAGAGGATCCATTTTATAAGGCCCTCTAGGTAGTTGGTACCCATTTATGATGTAACCACAAGTAGTTAGGTTTTTTTCCATGTAAAAGCTATTTAAAGAGATAGGAGTCAATAAAATGTCGTGTCTTATGTTGTGCATTTGGATCTCTACTCAGTGGAAGGTCGCCCCACCTTAAGAGGCAAGTGAACATTGCATTGTTATTTCCATAATCAATATTCAAGGGTCTTTTTACAGTTTCTATCTTATTGTCTCATGTTCTTTTAATTGCAATTATATTCTTTGTATACCTAGTTGCATTCTGTTGTTCAAAGGTTAAGGAAAACCACAAGTGGTATCAAAGCTCTTTCTCGAGCCAACACATCTCCAAATTTTAGTTAATTTTTTTTTTAGGCTAGAGACGCGTTCTAGCATCTTTAAATAACATGTGATTTGTCGTTCGGTAGGTAAAACCCTAATCCCTATGAAACCTAACCTCTGCAAGCTAGTGAAAGTCCTACATCTTTGCACCTAAGAGGAATTTTTATATCTTGTCACCATAGTAATATTTTGTCTTCTATGGTCCCATGGTTCAAACTCACAACATGTCCCACTCTGAAAACCAACAACAAGTCACACCATATCATACCAATCCTCTCAGAGCACATTGATAGAAGAAATAGTGAACACCCTTGCAACTACAATTCGACAAGTGCAAGATGCAATGACAACACAAACCCGCCTCTTGTTAGTAGTAGTAGCACATGTGGGTATGCATGTAAGCAATCCACACATTGAACTGACCAAGGAGGCATTCACACCCATAAAAGTACAAGGCACACCCATGTTTTAGAATAATCACCAAAACACATTCCAGGATCACAATTCATGGCTTCATTTTCCAAAGGTGGACATGAACAAATTTAATGGGTTGGATTCTTTGGGGTGGGTTACCCAAATGGAGCACTATTTCTCTCTCCATGGAATTATTGATGACCTACACAAACTACATGTGGGAGTCTTATATTTGGATGATAAACGATGTCAGTGGTGGAAATGGTATAGGAACGCTTATAAAGGCTACATTGCGTGGACCTAGTTTGTGCAAATATTGCCTGCTTGTATTGAGCATGACACTCACCATTTGGGACGCTTGACAAAATTATTCTGAACAGTTACAATTATGGAATATAACACTGCATTTGAGCAACTAGCTATCCGCACTGAGGGCCAATCTAATTTATTTTTTAAAGAAAGTTTCATCAATGGTCTCAAGGATGCAATTAACACACATGTCATGATGCATCACCCACAAACATGGTTGAAATATTGTGATAGAGAAAAACAAGTTGAGATAGTGATCAATGCACAACTCAAGAGACCTTTATTTAAAACTCGCCCTAACCCCTCGATGGAAACTACTCCCAACCCCTCTAGCTCAAAGACGGTCTGCATACACAAGTTATGTCCAGAAGAGATGGCAGAAAGTAAACACCTTCGTCTTTGCTATAATTGTGATGAACAATATTTCAAAGGCACAAAATTTAAACAAATAAAATTATTTCAAATGAATGTGTCTTCACATAACTACTCAGAGGACATTCCAATGGAAGCTACACCCAAAAAAATCTTTCGCAAACACCACCCCCTCCATGGAAGAGGAAACCCCCTTGCAGGCTCCTCCTTAGGAACCATAGATTTCTCTCCATGCCCTCTCTAGTTTCTTGATCTGAATTTTATGAGAAAAACAAAATGACTACATATTATTAACAGATGCTTAACATAGAATAACAGAGATACAGTAAAACTGGTTTTCTATTCAATAAGGAAATAAGATGAAACTGTAAAATGCAGCGGAAAACAAGCTTGCTAGAATGGTGGCAGCTTATCTCCAAGAAGAGATGTGATGGCTGCACTCATTCGCAAGAAGATGGTTACAATGAGGCTCTGAAGGCCTTTTACAATAAATAGGAATGTCAAAAACCCTAGACATCCAAAAACCTAACCCTAGGAGATGAAGCGTCAAAAGTCAGGTGGGCCCCGTTTGGGTAAGTTAGTACATCAACTTCCCAGGGTCGTAACTTTTGCATACGGTCTTTGTTTTAGGCGCACGATAGCCCGTTGGAAAGGTCTAATCGAGAAGAACAATTTCTGACTAGCCCAAGTAAGTGCCCTTAATATTCATCGGCCCCAAATCCCAAAAAACGTCGTTTAGGGCCTCAAAACGGCCCCGAAAGTTTAGAACCCGAAAAACTGCCAAGGTGGAAAACTGTTTTTCGAGCCAGTGAAATAGGTGGGTGGCCACCGATATCCACCTGGATCAATCCTCCCTCCTTAGGAATCAATGGTCTCCATTTCATTGAGTTCCCCCATTAGATGAGGAAATTTCTACTGAATTTGGCCACGGGTGAGGCACTTGCCTTGGTGCAGGAGCTTCCCTGCTTTGACGACTCAATAAAGATGGATCCTTTGTCATCGAGTGCCCTTGATCTGTGTGTCCACAATCTGATAACTAGATTCATGTTATATGCAGTTGAGGTTGAGCTCTGTTGGTGTCACATGTTCTACTACTTCTGAGGTGTCCAATAATGGTGGGAAATAAGGCCGAAGGATATCCACGTTGAACACTAGGTGCAGGCCAAGGAAAGGAGGAATGTTGAGATCAAAAACATTATCCCCCACAGCCTTGGTGATGGTGTACAAACCATAATGGAGTGGGCGAAGCTTCCGATGGGGTCTTGTAAGGCGTTCTTTCTACAAGTGCAACCAAACTTTGTCGCCCACCTGAAACTTATGTGGCACCCGATGTTGATCATGGCGCTGCATGTACTTGTCATTGGACTTCTGTAGGATATCCTGAACCTGTTTGCGGATGTGTTGGATCCGCTCAATGAACCGGGTGGCTTTGTCAACTTCAGTTGGAGTAGGAGATGAGTCGGATGAGGTGACCGCAAATGGAAGTGCAACATATATGGAACCAAATGGTTGGAATCCTAACCCCACCTGAAAGGGGTCGTGGCCAGTTGAGCTATGCAGGGATCGGTTGTAGCTATGTTGGACACATGGAAGACTCTCATCCCATGTGAGAGGGTGCTTGGAATTATACATGCACAGGATATGCATAATCATTCGATTTACGACCTCGGTTTGGCCATCTGTCTGGGGGTGGAAGGTCGTGGATTTGGTGAGAATGGTATCCAACAGTGACCAGAGGCTCGACCAAAATGTGCTAAGAAATCGACTGTCCCGATCCGAGACAATGGTTTGTAGGATTCCAAAATGTACCTAGACTCGTTCAAAGAAGAGCTTGGTAGTGGCCTTTGTTGTGATGATCTTCTTCCAGGCAACCAGAATCGCCATCTTAGAAAAGCGATCAACAACCACAAAAACACAGTCATTTTCCCTCTTGGTGGATAAGAGACCCGAGATGTAGTCCATTGAGATGGATTCACATGGCTTGTCGGGAGTAGGAAGAGGGGTGTACAGGCCCTGTTTCTTAGTGGTCAGTTTGGAAATAGCGCAGGCAGTGCAGGACTTGATATACTTGTTGACCTCCTGTCGAAGTTTTGGCCAGTAGAAATGTTTCTGTAGCATCACCACTGTCTTTTTGACACCGAAGTGTCCTACCACCTGACTTTATTGGGCTTCCCAAATCAGCTTCGCTCGCTCACTTGATGGAACAGATATATGGCCTAGACGACACAACAACCCATCCTGAAGATGGAAATTATCGACAACTACGTTTGCACCCAACATTTGGTAGGTGGTGGTGAAGTCCGAGTCTATCTCATAGAGTTGGGGCCATCCAGAGGTCTCATGGTCGCAAGAGTCTAGCACCGTGGTGAGTGTCGCGACTAGCGGTCTGTTGAGGAAATCAACGACGCGGTTGGTGCTTCATGTTTTATACTTGATGTTGAGGTGGAATTGCTGCAAGTATGTGGACCACTTTTGATGGCATTCATTCTGCAATTTTCCTTATGTATGCATGAACTGCAGTGGCTTATGATCAGTGTGGATGATTGTCTCCTTCCCAAGAATGTAATGTCTCCACTGGCGGCAGGCTTGCACAATGGAGTACATTTCTTTGCCGTAAGTAGGGTACTTACGAACAACATTTGATAGTGTCTCACTATGATAGGCCACGGGGTGGTCGTGCTAAGTGAGAACGACGTCCACAGCATAGTCTGAAGCATCTGTCTCGATCTCAAAGGGTTGTTGCAGGTCTGGTAGTGAAAGTACTGTGGCTGAGCACAAGCGTTGCTTCAAATCATCGAATGCTTGTTGTTGGGACCGGACCCACACAAATTTTGCCTTACCACCACCCCTGGTTATTTGGATGAGGGCCCATGCAATATGGGAGAATCCCAATACAAACCTGTGGTAGAAATTGGCAAGGCCCAAGAAGCTCCGAAGCTCAGTGAGTGTGGTTAGGGCTAGCCAGTCACAGATGACTTGTATCTTGGCGGGATCCACATGTACACCATGTTGATCAATGATGCAATCTAGGTAATGGACCATGTCCATGCCGAAGGAGAATTTTTCCAAGTTGGCATATAGCTTGTGCTACCGCAGGGTGTGCAGAACCTGTTGAATATGCTGCAAGTGTTCTGCCCAAGTCTTGTTGTAAATGAGAATGTCATCTAGATACACCACTACAAAAGTATTGGTGAATAGTCGTAGGATATTGTCCATCATCCTCATGAAAGTGGTTGGAGAATTTGTCAAACCAAAGGGCATGACAAACCATTCAAAAAGGCCTTCCTTTGACTCGAAGGTGGTCTTCGATACATCTCTTTGTTCTATCGAGGCCTGGTGGTAGCCAGAATTAAGATCAATCTTACTAAAGTATTTGGCCCCCATGAGTTGATCAAGGAGGTCATCGATTCGGGGAATTGGGTACCGATTTCTGACTATGATTTTATTCAGATCCAGGTAATAAGTGCAGAGTCGCCAGGTACCATCTTTCTTTTGTACCATCAGGATTGAGCTCCCACAAGGTGATGAGTTGGGACAGATGTGCCCCTTGTGGAGTAGTTATTGGATCTGTCGCTTGATCTTCTCATTCTTTAATAGAGAGTGGCGATAGACTAGCCCATTGGGCAACGATGCGTCGGAGGTCAGATCGATGGGGTGTTTGACTTGATAGTGCAGAGGTACCCCGGTAGGTGAGGAGAAGATATCTGAGTATTCTTCCACGACCTTATCTACTTGCTTCTGTTGTGTGGAGAGGTCAGTTGTAGAGACCCTGGATGTGGCTGTGATCTTTCACTCATTCTGAGAGTGAATCACAAAGAAGACAAACTTCCTCGTCTGAGAGATGACCTTCCTGCATTGCTTGGCAAAGATGAAGGAAATAGCACTAGGTGGGACTGCCTCGGATATCCTGAACAATTTCCTGTTCAAAGTAATAATAACACTATGAGGCCTAGACTCATATACAACATGATGTTTCCATAAACAAGGTTGGCTCAAAAGAAAATCACAAACTTCAAGAGGAGCAACATCACACAATACCTCATCTTTGAAGGGCTTGATGTCGTATGACAGTCGACACTATTGGCTGACACGGAGATTGCTTCCTTGGTGGAGGCATACAATGGTGTAGGGTTGTGGGAGAGACATTGTTGGCAGGGCCAGCCGCTTGATGACCTCTGCTGAGATGAGGTTCTTCTGGCTACCTCTATCAACGATGAAGTGCAGTGGGGTGCTTTTTACCCACATCTATGAATGGAAGAGGCGCTCTCCTTCTTCTAGCTCGTCTGGTTCACCAGGCTGGAGCTTGGTGGTAGCAATGGTGGCACTTGGTTCCACGTCAATGATCCGTCTTCCCGTTTCTGGTTATGACTCAGAGTCAGAACCCGCATTTGATTCATAGGCTTTCACTTCGGCCACCAACGACTGCTTTGAGTGACAGTCAACAGTGTTATGCTAAGGGCTCTTATGGAAGTCGCACCACTTCCCAGTATCTTTCTTTGTCTTTCCGGTGTCCTTCTTTGCTTGCGGCTTGGGCTGGTTGTCCTGATACTATCCATATTTTCCCTGTCCTTTGTTCTGTGGGTTGGGGTCGCTCTTTCCTGGATTTTTCTGTGAGGGGTTCCCAAGCCCAAATTGTCACGTCATTTGTTTGAACTTCTGCTCGATTTTGATGGCATATTGGTAGGTCATGCCCAAGGACGAGATGTCCAGAAATTCCATTTCGGTCTGGAAGTATCTATGCAGAGCACCGCGATACTTTAGCAACAGGTGTCGCTCTGAACCTTTGATACCCAGCTTGGTGCGCAAGGTATGGAAGATATTTGTGAACTTTGGCACTGCTTGGTCTCTTTCTTGTCGCAGTGTGGTCCATTTGGTAAACAAGTCGTCATAACTTCCGATAGGGTAGTATTGTTCCTTAATGGCACCCCTGAAGGATTCTCAGGTGGTTGTGACTATAAATAATGAGGGTTCCTCTGTTTCCTTTTGCTCACAGAAAATTTCCCACCAATCTTTGACATGGTCAACGACTTTGAGGAGCGCAAAAGTAATCTTTTCTCTATTCGAAAAGTTATGGACAAAAAAATACCCTTCTAGTAGATTCAACCACTTGTCTACAACATCTACGTCTATCTAACCTTCAAATACATGAATATCGAAGTTGATTTGTACCTTGAAGGGGGTGATGCCTCCACTCGAAGAAGATGCGTCGCCTGTTGGTAGCCGCCGAAGGATTTGCGTGAAACTATCCATCATCTCGCTCCTCTGTTGCGTGAGGGCTTCCTCAAGCAACATTTTGAAAGGATCTCCTGTCCCATCATCTTTATTTTCTCCTGCCATGAGAGTTTTCTTGGGCATGTGAGAGCTTTTGTCCTCAAGAGAAACAAGCTTGAGACCCAATTCTTTGTACCCTGACCTCGTTGGGGACATGCATTAAGACGACAAGGAGAAGACCGCTCTGATACCACTGCTCCATATTTTATGAGCAGAACGAAATGACTACAGATTATTAACAGATGCTTAACATATAATAATAGAGATACAATAAAACTGGTTTTCTATTCAATAAGGAAATAAGTTGAAACTGTAAAATGCAGCGGAAAACAAGCTTGCTAGAATGGTGGCGGCTTATCTCCGAGAAGAGATGTGAGGGCTACGTTCATTCGCAAGAAGATGGTTACAATGAGGCTCTAAAGGCCTTTTACAATAAACAGGAATGTCAAAAACCCTAGACATCCAAAAACCTAACCATAGGAGATGAAGCGCCAAAAGTCAGGTGGGCCCCGTTTGGGTAAGTTAGTACATCAACTTCCCGGGGTCGTAACGTTTGCATACGATCTTCGTTTTAGGCACACGATAGCCCGTTGGAAAGGTCTAACCGAGAAGAACAATTTCCGATTGGCCCAAGTCAATGTTTTAGATAGTCACCTAGGCCCCAAATCCCAAAAAACATCGTTTAGGGCCTCAAAACAACCCCGAAAGTTTGGAACCCGAAAAACTGTCGAAAAACTGCCAAGGTGGAAAACAGTTTTTCGAGCCAATGGAATAGGTGGGTGGCCACCGATATCCACCTGGATCATTTTTCAATGCCACAAGCCTTGAAATTAATTGGCTACATCAAGCACAACAAAGTGATTGTGTTGATTGACGGTGGTAACACAAACAATTTTATAAATAGGAGAGTGGCACAAGACACCCAATATTATGTATGCCCTATCTCTAATTTTTCAAATTATGATTGCTAATGGTGGAATGATGAAATGTGGGGGAAGATGTGAAAATGTGAAACTAAAAATGGGAGAGTGTCATCTCAAAACTCACATGTTTTCCATTTTAATGGGTGGTTGTGATATAGTTCTTGGGGCATAATGGCTACGCACTTTGGGACTAGTGACCATGGATTTCAAGGAATTGTACACGTACTTCACACGGGAAGGGAAGAAACATACCCTCAAGGAGCTTACCTTTAATTCCCCTAAGATTATAACCTCTCTTTGTATGGAAAAGTTGTTGAAGAAAGGCCACTTGGGTGTTATTTCACAATTCAATGCCATATAGGTATTTGACACCACACCACCATAAATTCACCTCAGATTTGCAATTGGTTCTCTCTAAGCATCAACACATCTTTGAATTTCCACGAGGTTTACCACCTTCATGAGGGGAATATGAGTATGGTATTCCCCTCATTCCAGGTAGTCAACCACCCAATGTGCATCCTTACAGGCACCCTGTTGCACGGAAAAATGAAATCGAAAAAAATCATTCAAGAATCGTTGGAGGTAGGAGTCATACATCCCAACACTAGCCCTTATCCATCATCGATGGTTATGGTATTAAAGAAGGATGGTACTTAGTGCATATGTCATTATTTCCGAGCTCTCGATAAGTTGACAATCAAGGACAAATTTCCTATACCAATTATTGATGAACTCCATGGAGCCCAATTTTTCACGAAATTAGACCTCTGCTTAGGCTACCACCAAATCAAGATGAAAGAGGGAGACATTCATAAGACAACTTTTCGTACACATGAAGGTTATTATGAGTTTTTAGTGATACATTTTGGCCTTTGCAATTCTCCATCATCCTTCGAAAGCCTCATGAAGAATATCTTTAGGCCCTTCCTTCACAATTTTGTGCTAGTATTCTTTGATGATATTTTTATCTACAATAAGACATGGGAATCCCACATCAAGCATGTCGAAAGACCCTTGCAAATCCTGCAGGACCACCAACTAGTTGTCAAATGCTCCAAATGTTCTTTTGGGGTTTAAAAGGTTGAATATTTGGGTCACATTGTTATCCATGAGGGAGTACGAGTTGATCCAAAGAAATTTGTAGCTATTAAATATTGGCCACATCCCAAAACCTTGAAGAGCTTGAGAGGATTCTAAGGACTTACAAGGTATTATAGGAAGTTTGTGAAAAAATATGGAAAAATTGCATCTCCCTTAACCTTGCTACTCAAGAAGAATGCCTTTGGTTGGAATGAGGCTGCGGAACATGCCTTCTCATCTTTAAAATATGCCATGTGCACCACTCCAGTCTTAGCAATGCCATATTTTACTAAGACATTTGTATTGGAAAGTGATGCCTCTAG
The DNA here is from genome assembly GCA_010110895.2 of Picea sitchensis. Lineage (NCBI taxonomy): Eukaryota > Viridiplantae > Streptophyta > Pinopsida > Pinales > Pinaceae > Picea > Picea sitchensis. Next base: position 172,276 of record SNQJ01S0002870.1, read on the forward strand.
TAGAGGTCTTGGTGCAATATTGATGCAAGAAGGACGTCCCTTAGCATTCACCAGTAAACAATTATGTGACCGCAACTTGTGTAAATCTACATATAAGAAAGAAATGATGGTCTTCCTACATGTCGTAGAGACTTGGCACCCATACCTCATCGGGTGACGTTTCCAGATCAAGATTGACCATCACAGTATAAAGTTTTTTCTTGAACAATGATTATCCTCACCAAAGCAACATAAGTGGGCCACCAAGCTACTAGAGTATGACTATGAGATTATCTATATGAAAGTTAAAGAAAATGTGGGCATTGATGCCTTATCTCATAAATTTGAGGACGATGGATCCATGTTCGCCTTATCTTTACTAGTTCCAGGTTGGTTGGAGGATTCCCGTATTGAATGGGTCGCAAATGAAACTACCCGTCAACTCATCTATAGACTTCAGGATGATCCCAACCCTTTAAAGGTGTATACATGGCAACTCAATATATTACGATATAAAGGACACATTGTTCTTGTAAATAATTTAGCCTTAAAACAAAGAATATTAGAGGAATTTCATTCATCACCTACAATTGGTCACTCTAGATTTCATAAAGCATATGAATGAACTAAGTGTTGATTCTTTTGTGAGGGAATGAAAAATAACATTCAATATTTTGTGGTCACATGTGACACATGCTAAAGACACAAAGGGGAGACAGTAAAGACACCAGGGGTGTTGTAACTACTTCCAATCCCAACAAACATTTGGGCAGACATTTTTATTGTGGGACTACCAAGGGCAGCCATCAAATTTGTGATCATGGTGGTAGTTGATCATCTATCCAAGTATGCTCATTTTTGTGCCCTAGCCCATCCATTTACCCCCTTCTTAGTTGCCCAAATATTTCTCAATCAAATTTTTAAGCTACATGGCATGCTCACTTCCATTGTATCATATCGAGACCCTACTTTTACTAGCAAATTTTGGCAGGAACTATTTAAAGTAAAAGGTACCTAGCTAAAGATGAGAATAGCATATAACCCCTAAACAAATGGTCAAACTGAAATAGTCAACAAGTGCCTTGAAACTTATTTACGATGCTTCACCTCTGAAAATTCACACCAATGGGCACAATAGCTTCCACTTGCAGAATGGTGGCACAATACATGTTATCATGGATCTACAAAATGATCCCATTTGAAGCAATTTATTGACAAAAACCCTTGTTAGTCACTTCATACTTATCAAGCACTTCAAAGGTTCAAGTAGTGGATCATACACCTACGGAAGCCATTCTTTGCATACTAAAGGACAACTTAGTTTTGCCCTAAAACTGAATGAATCAACAAGCAAACCAATATCGCTTAGAATGGTCCTTTGCAGTAGGGGATATGGTGTTTCTCTAACTTCAGCCATATAAACAAACATCATCGAAAGACAAAAGACCTAAAAAGTTAGCTCCCAGGTTCTATGGACCATATGAAATCCTTCAACACATTGGACAAGTGGCTTACAAACTGGGTCTTTCGTCCCACTCTAAGATTTATCTAGTCTTTCATGTGTCATGTTTAAAAAAGGTAATAGGATCAAAGAGCAAGGTGAAAACAAGCCTATCAGAACTTGATGAAGAAAGCTCCATTTGGCTTCAATCGACAACAATTTTAGATACCAAAGAGTGTCAATTATGTCAGTGCACAATCAATAAAGTATTGATCTAGTGGAAAGACATGCCACTTGAAGATGCAACATGGGAACCAACCTTGATTTTGCAACAATTTCCTCATCTCTGGGCTTGAAGACCCTAACCTCCCTACTTTGGGAGACATAGTAGATAATTAGTTATTGTGCGTGGCCATACTCTTTGAATAATGCCAATGGATAGCAATAGTTAGTTATTCAATGTAAAGAGGGTCCACTTTATAAGGCCCACTAGGTAGTTGGTACCCATTTATGATGAGACCACACATAGTTAGAATTTTTTTCTATTTAAAAGATATTTAAAGAGATAGGAGTCAACATAATCTCTTGTTGTGCATTGTGTATTTGGATCTCTACTCGGTGAAGGGTCGCCCCACCTTAAGAGGAAATTGAACATTGTATTCTTCTTTTCATTATTAATATTCAAGGGTCTTTTTACAATTTCTATCTTATTGTCTCCTATTCTTGGTTAATTGCAATTATATTCTCTGTATACATGGTTGAATTACATTGTTCAAGGGTTAAGTAACACCACACTAGCCATATTTTTGTCATCGATATGTCATTGAAGGTATAGTAGGAAATTATGTTTTTTGGGGTTGAATTATTGGCGGGGAAAAAGTGTTTTCGACTTGTGGTTTGTTGCAAGGATTTCCAACTACATATAGAAGGGCAACATGCCCTAGGTTGGGAGCATTTTTTTTCAAGATTTGAATTTACCCTACAGTTTTTTATCTACATCCTTTTCAAGCAACCATGACGTATTTTTCAGATTTCTAATGATTCTATCTCAAGCCAAGCCTTGGGGAGTGACATTGTTCATGAAAGCCTAAGTGGCCATCTCTTGAATTGTGTGGATCAACCTTATGCGATGCAAGGGTTACATTATGAAGGCCTTTCTTGGAGCAAGGATAAGACATCATTTCCATATTGCAACCACATCCAGAGATGCATAGACCAAGCTTATGGATGCACACACCAATCTTGGCATGATTTTGTTTCTCCATCCCAACCTCATGAGTTGGATTCTATATTTAGTTATGATGTAGTATGTGTACCAACTCATGATCACTTTATGCTTGACGTATCCTTGTTTTGGTTTCTAACAAAGCACAAGGATATATCTTTTGATCTTGACAAGAAGCTAGAATGGCTTCAATGGATGTATGATTAAACCTAGCACTTACTTGTCCTATAACATTGGGTAAGATAGTTGTTGGTCATATTGTGTGCTTACACATCGATTGTAATTTTTTTTATTGATGTTATATATATATATAGATATATATTGATGAAAATGAAAAGATCTTTTCTCGCATTTGTTTTATACCTTTTCATATACCAGGGTGGATCGTATCCCCCTGCTCTTTTTTTACTAATAGTTTTGTGTTATAATGTAGTAGGAAAGTTTTAGAGTGATGCACGAGTGCAGGTCTTGGAGTACCAAAGATGCTCAGGTTCTCATGCACTCTACGGTGAGCACATGTCCCCATGTTGCATCCAGATGTTACCCCCTCTCAACTAGGGGTAACTAGAGGAGATCATTCTTCATGATCCACATTGCAGACAATGATCCCAAAGATGATGACCAACATTCTCCATGGACAACAACCCCTCATATGCTTCTTCCCCATCATTGCTCAATTCACTCACTTGATCATTGTACGCATTCGATGACGGTGGTCCAACAAAGGTACATTAGCCATTATTTCATATGAAGTGTGTACATTTAATGTATTGGGCATTTAAGCAAGGATCATGGATTGAAGTCAGATAATGAATCATGATGCTTGGAAGTTATGCTTTTTTCCTTGTTTTACCTTGGTGGCCATCATATATACTCTAGTCAAGTGTTGTAACTCTTGGGGAAATGGGGTACTACTGGGAAGCTTTGATAGGGGTAACGTACCCGTATTTTCCATACTAAACACTTTCCATCTGTTTTTTCTTTCATTGTCCTACATTTTGGGAGTCGCTATTACATGTATCCCAAAAATGTTAATACTTCGTTCTCCTACGAGAAGAAGGGGATTGAATGCCCAAGGTTGATGTAGTTGTAGGAAAGAATGGAAAGAGCATGTTATAAATTGAAAATGCAAAAGAAAATAATGGGATATAAATGATAAATCAAAATTCAAGTACGCTTGAGCTTTACCCCCTCGCTATGAGGCCATCACCCGAACTCCTGATGCATTGAATGTGTATCCAAAGAATGGACTTGGTTGAATTATCCTGAAGCAACAAATGCATAAACCTAAAATGGGGCTCACAAAGTAAATAAAATAATATCAAAAGGTAAGATAGGGGTGGAAAAAAACAATGCCAAGGAAAGGGTAACTCAATGCATTAAGTGATCTCTTTACAAAGGCGCTCATGGACATGAACATCACACGTGGCCTTACATGTCAATGACACCATGACCATGAAGTGAACCTCATGTCCTACCATTCACTCACACTTACACTTTGATGGGTTTCTCAGGAAATACTCCTCTACTGGGGTACTCATACACCTAATAGGGTTCTATGATGGTCCTCCCATACCTAAACTTGGCAAATTGCATAAAGTTGTAAGCTAGTGTGAAGTTTGAAGAAGATACCTAATGTGAAATACTGATGTGGATTTTACATTAAAATATAACTCACCTTTTTATGATTCTAATCACTCTTTTATCCATGATGGTTGGTCTCACTTGATTCTCTGAGCCCTTGCTTGATGATGATGCACTCGTTTGCATGGTCCTTTGGAGGACATTGGAATTGTTTCCCATGCATTTCATGGAGGATGTTGGAGCCCTGATGATGAGCGTTGGACCTTGTGATGATTTGGCATACCTCTTGACACCCTATGACATGCCTTAGACCTTGGACATTGCACCTAGGAGGTAGGATGTTGCACCATGATCTTGATGTGTCACTTGGAGAGGGAAGGGAGCCCCTTAATGTTGTTGTACCCCCTTGAGGACATTGAGGTTTGGCTTGATGACATGGCCTTTGATGATAATAATACACCTCTTTGGAGAGTTCATGGAGGCATTTCCCTTGATGACACGATGATTTTGACCTTAGACATTGCATATGTGATGGGATGTTGCACTTCAGGCTGATGTGACACTTACTTGAGCTGACCTAACACATTGGATGATGAGTTGGCACCTTTTTTATGAGGATATGTGACCTTCTTGATGAGGAGGCATGACTTTTAATGATTCTTTGCATCTTTTAGGTACATACATGACTTTTGAAGTTTTACACCCGATTTTGAGACATCATCACCCTTCATGAGGCTTCTACACACATGTGTGGCATTCTTAGAGGATGTTTTCATGTCTTAGCATTGTATCAAAGTCTTAGAGGCATTTTTGTGGGTCATCCTAGACCTATCCACCTTGAATCATGGTTCTATTACGTTTTTAGGAGATTTTAGTGGGTATTAGATTAATGAAGGCAAGTGCTTGGTTTCCTCATATTAATAGAGAAGTGCTCCCTCGTTTATTCATCATTGCTACTTGTGGAGGATTACTACAACTTGTCTCTTCTTTACTTCTCTTTTGTCTATGTATGAACAACTTATGCAAATTCTTGGAGAGATGATCTTTGGATGTTTTTTCAAGTTTGATGGATGATTTTCATGGTTAGGGTTTCATGGGCGAGCATTGATTTACCTACTAAGTGTTCTTTCTAAGTCTTCGTGGATTTATTTATGAATGTATTAAGTGTGAATGTTCTTATCAAAGAGGTGATAGTGCAATTTACCTTGTATTTTTCTTGGACATATCTTACCTTGTGAAACCTAGGAAGTTTTGCAGGGTACTACCTTCCCTTGATATTTCAAATGCTTGTTAAAGGACATAGGAATGCTTTCTAGGGTTTGTAGTGGACTACCCCAATTGTTTTCCTATAGGATAATTTTCTAAGGTTTGTAGTGGATTACCTTAGGATTTATCCAAAATCCACCCTTGTTGTCATCTTCTACAGGTTGCTAGGGGTTATAGGACGAATTCCTAAGGTTTTTAGTGGACTACCCTAGTTGCCTTTCTATAGGATAGATTCCTAGGGTTTGTAGTGGACCACTCTAGGGTTTTATCCAAGGTCCTTCTTCCACCTTTTTCTCCAAGAAGTTCATAGTTTGAATCCATTTGTCCAAGAGGAATAAACGACATTAGTCTTAACTCCTTGTAGTAAGCCTTTAAACCTAAATTCACCTTTGCTTTGTTGCTCTAGGGTTAGATTAGGGTTTGTGGCATTTCTACTTCAATTTTCAGTCATAAATGTGCTTGATGTCTAGGGTTTGATTGGAATATTTTACCTTAAGGTGTATCTTGTTATCATTTATTGTATTGCTGATTTAATTTTCAGCCATCTAAGGCTTGACATCTTGCATGGTTAGGGCTGTCATAGTCTCTTATAATTTCAACAAGAAGTTGTTTGCAAAACCCTAGTTTAACTTGTATTTTTTAGCGCTAGTTTTATTGCATGCTTAACTTGTTTAGAGGGATGATTTAATGTTGTTGTTATAACTTGATATATTTCTGACAATCATCATCTTTTACACAAGTTTTTCAATAACCATAGATTTTACTTTGATTTATAGTGTTTGGAGTACCTTCTTGACCTATTTCAAATTGCTAGATATCATTAATTGTCTTGGATTTCTCACGCACACAAATATGGAAATCACTTCATTAAACCACCTTATACTTACCTTGAAACCTTTGATCTAGTGGTGGCGTATTTGAGTAACTAATATAGGAGGTTGTAGACTTGATCTAATCTTGCTATAGGATTCCTTGAGGATAGTAGGGAAGCCTCCATTGTGTTGGATTTCATCCTTCACTAAAAGGAGGGAAGTGATTGCCAAGGTGATAGTGGTAACACTTCCATGTTACACTTGTCTTATCCCTTGTGAAAGGATTTGCACAAAGGTGCTAGATATTCTGATAACATAATCTTTATGGTTCTTGCTTTATGTTAAAAGGCCATTCTTTCATCCCCTTGTGATAGCTTTTTGCGAATGAGCGTAGCCAACATCTATTTCTCTCTTCTGAGATGAGCTACCGCTATTATAGCCAGTTTGTGTTCTACAATATTTTACAATTTAATTCATTAACAGATGTTGGGTTTTCATTATATTACTGTGCTCTTTGTTATATATATATATATATATATATATATATATATATTTGTGTGAGTGTTCATTGTTATAATTGTTTCTTTCATTTTGTTCTATAATAAATATGGATCAGTGGTATTAGAACAATTTTCCCCTTGTTGTTTATTGGTGCATGTCCCTAATGAGGTTAGGGTATCGAGAGTTGGGTCTCAAGCTAGTTTCACTTGGGGACAACTACCCTCACTGACCAAGTAGCCTCCCATGGTAGAAGAAAAGAGAGATGACATAATATGAGATCCTTTCAAGATGTCGCTCGAGGAATCCCTTGTGTGACAAAGGAACGAGATGATGAACAACTTTGTCGAAAGCCTTTGATGGCTACCGATAGTGACAAAGGGACCTTCCACATGTAATGTTCTTTGTAATTATGGAAATAAACTGTGTAAGGAGTTTTTGAAACGTTCAACATTTCGATTGGACAGTCCACCCGTCATTAGAGATTGTTGAAACAATAAGTGTGAAAAGCGTGTTGGGGTAGGGCGGGTATATAAAGGTGAATATAATACAACCGTTGCGGCAATAGTTAGAAATAGTTGTTATAAATTAATCGTTGTGAAGAAACAATTATTAGGTTAAATTTTAAAGCTAAGAGAATAATTAATCAATAATAATTGTTAAATAATAATATAGTTAATCAATAATAATTTTTAAATAATAATATAGTTAATAATAATTTTTAAATAATAATACAGTTAATAATAAATAATTAATTGAAATAAGTTAGATGCTAGGAATTGAAATATAATTGAAAAAGAGAGTTATTTTGTTACTATTAATTAATGTATAAAAGGTTAAATTATAAACTAAGAAGATAGTTGATCAATAACAATATAATTAAGGGTAAATAATTATTAAAATTCATTAGAGGTTAGGTATTGAGGACAAAAAAGAATAATTAAAAAAATTTAAAGGATTTAGGAAGGTAGAAAATTGGTTAAAGAAGGGAACGTGTGAATAGATGAAAAGTTGAATAATAAATTTAAAAGAATAGTTAGTTATTAATAATTATATAACAATATTGATTAAGTTATATAATTAATACTAATTACATAATAATTATAATTAATTAGAGTTTAGGAATAAGAATAATTGAAAATTAATTGAAAATCATGGATTTAGGAAGATTAGATTGATAATTGTGGATTTAGGATGATAAAAATTATTGAATAGAGATTGAAATGACGAGAATTTCTAACTAAGGTGGGAGGAGGGGGGTTGGGTTGTGCGGGAACAGACAAGGAAAGGGTGGCACAAGAAAGACATAAGAAAGTTTAGTTAGATTGTTTGATGTGATGAATGATGGGTTTCCAGGATTGGATAAGTTTATACTTGTCTTCACGGTTAGAAATGTTAGGATGTTTTTCGATTTCAAGAGCTTCACATATGACGTGAGAAGAGTAATGGGGTGTTGAGGCCATGATTCTTTTTTTTTTTCATAACAAATTAGATGTTTTAAAGTGAAAGAGTGTTCAACAATAGCTAATTTTGAGATGTGATTGTGGGTTTTGTCAACTATGTGTTCTTTGAAATGGGCTTTGAAGGATCTCCTAGTTTGGCCAATGTATGATTTTCCATAGGAGTAAGGAATTTGGTAAACTCTCAGGCCAAGCATTAGTTTAGATTTATCCTTGGAAGATCTGAAGGATTGTTTGAGAGTTTTGAAAGGCTTGAAGACGATTTTGATATTCTTTTTGGCAAGCATTTTGGATATGTGATCACAAATGCCTTGGATGTAGGGGAGAGAAAGGAGAGCTAGAGGGGGGGAAGGGGAGGAATTTTTTTTTGATTTAGGGTTGTGGGTTGAGAGAAAAGCTTTGTTCATTTGAGAGGAGGTGTAGCCATTGGACAAAAGGGCCTTATTTAGATGGGATTTTTCTTTCTCAATAAATCGAGGGTTAGAGATTAGAACGGATCGAGTGACAAGAGTTTTGACAACAAAATAACTCTTTTTTCACACCAACTAATTTATAATGACTATTTCTAACATTTTCCCTAACGGTCATACTATCTTCACCTTTATATACCTCCCTTACCCCAACACTCTTTTCATACTTATTGCTTCAACAATCCCTCATGATGGGTGGAGTGTCGACTTGAAACGTTGGACATTTCAAAAACTCCTTACACAGTTTATTTCGAGAATTACCAACAACGTTATGAGGAACTATGAAAATATACACATTTCCAAAGGTAGTCACTTCAAAGGTACAACACCCTTCAAGGTACAATTTAACTTTGATATCCCTTTATTTGAAGGTCAAATATATGCATATGCCTTGGAGAAAAGGTTGAGTTTACTAGAGGTTTATTTCTCTATACACAATTTTTCCAATAAGGAAAAGATCAACTTTCCACTCTTGAAGGTTGTTCCCCATGTAAAATATTGGTGGGAGACTTACTGTGAGCAACAGGTTCTAAAGGAGTCCACAATGTTCGGGTTTGAACCCACATAGCCTCTTTTGTTGATCCCCTCAAGGAGCAATACTACCCCTTTGGAAACTATGATGACTAGCACACTAGATGGACAACTATGCATCAAGATAGGGACCAAACAGTGTCAAACTACACGAACAACTTTCATACCTTGTGTACAAATTTGGGTATCAGAGACTTTGAGTGGCACTTGGTTTTGAAATACTGTAGTGGCTTACATAGATGCATTCAAATATAGATGGAATTCTTGAACATCTCATCACTAGGAGCCACTTATTGATATGTTATCAAAATAAAACAAAAATTTAAGCAGAAGAATAAGTGGGAGTTTGGGTTTGCAAATATGTTGTCGTAGAGGCATACAAAGGGAAACCCTGGTTCATAGAATAAAAGGTAGATTAAGGATAACCAACCTCAGGATAACCAATTCAGTTCACAAGCAAAGAAAAGTAATTGGAAGACGAAGAAGGAAACTGGGAAATGGTGTGAGTTCCACAAAAGCCTCTGGCACAACACTGATGAATGTCACTCAAAGAAATCATTGGTGGTCAAATTGAAAGCCTTAGACTCAGACCATGGTTCTCACTCTGATTTAGAGATAGATAAGGGGAAGTAGATCATTGATGCATAATCCCATGTCACAATTTCTACCACAAAGGTTGAGTGAGAGGACATTGAGCTCCTCTTCCACTCATAAATGTGGATGAAGGGGACTCCACTACATTTCAATGTTGACAGTGGTAGACAAACAAACCCGATCTCAGCAAAGGTCATCAAGAGGTTGAATTTTCCAATAACACCACACCCACAACCATACACCATCAGTTGGTTGAGCCAGGAATGAGATATTCATGTCAACCAACAATGCCGCCTATCTTATGGCATCAAGCCCTTTAAAGATGAGGTATTGTGTGATGTTTCCCCACTTGAAGTTTGTAATGTTCTTTTAGGACAACCATATATGTGGAAACATCGTGTTGTATATGAGTCTAGACCTCATAGTGTCATTGTTACTTTTGGAAGACAACTCTACAGGATACTAGAGGTTGTTCCAACTACCACAATCTCTTTGATCACAACAAGGCAATATATTAAGGTAATCTCCCAAATTGGGAAATTTGACCTCTTCATGGTGCACTCTGAAGGTGAACAAAAGATCATCGTGACATCAATAATGGTTGCATAGGGTCTCACTAAAAAGAAAAAGCAGGTGAACAAATTAGTGGAAGCATACAAAGATATATTCACCTCACTTGCTAGGGTACCTCTACACTTCCAGGTCAAGCATTCAATTGATTTGATACTTGGTACTCCTTTACCTAACAACTTAGTATACATGTGTTCTCTAGTGGAAAATAAAGAAATCAAATGCCAGATTTAAGAGGTAATCCAAAAGAGGCATATTTGACCAAGCTCCTCACCTTGCGAGAGCTTGATTGTGTTGGTTCGAAAGAAAGATGTGACATGGTGACTATGTATTGATTACAGATCTCTAAACAAAATCATAGTCTAGAATCAATATTCTATCCCCCATATTGACGAACTAGTAAGATTGATGTGAATTTGGGCTACCACCAAGTACTAATCGAGCAAGTCGATGTATGGAAGACTACCTTCAAGTCCAAATAAGGCCTTTTTGAGTGGTTGGTCATGCCTTTTGGCTTAAATAATGCTCCAACAACTTTCACGAAGATGATGGATGACATCTTGTGTCCATTCACCAATTATTTTGTGGTCATATATTTGGATGATATCCACATATTCAGTAAAACTTGGGTATAACATTTGCAACACATTTAACAAATCCTCAACACCCTACAATAACACAAGTTATACACTAATATAGAAAAATGATCATTTGGCATGCATAACATCCAATATCTAAGACACATCATGGATGAACATGGTGTGCATGTGGATCCAACCAAGGTCCAAGTCATTTGCGACTGACTGACCCCAATGACTCTAACTGAGCTCCATAGTTTCTTGGGCCTTGCCAACTCCTATTGCAGTTTTGTGTTGGGTTCCTCTCATGTTGCTTGGTCCCTTAGCCATGCCACCAGGGGTGGATACAAGACCAATCTTATTTAGGCTGAGGCACAACAAAAAGTATTTGAGGATATGAAACACCACTTATGTTCAACACCCATACTCACCTTGCTATATTTGCAACAACCCTTTGAGATTGAGGCAGATGCTTCGGACTATGTGGTGGGCTTAGTTCTCACACAACATGGCTATCTAATGGTCTACCATTTGAGAGAATCTCAAATGTGGTCTACTTGGTATGCCTTTACCTAATGGTTTAGTATACATGTGTTCTCTAGTGGAAAATGAAGAAATCAAATGCCAGATTCAAGAGGTAATCCAAAAGGGGCATATCTGACCAAGCTCCACACCTTGCGAGAGCTCAATTGTGTTAGTTGAAAAGAAATATGGGACATGGCAACTCTGTATTGATTACATATCTCTAAACAAAATCACAGTCTGGAATCAGTATCCCATCACCCATATTGATGAACTAATAAGATTGATCTGAAGTCGGGCTACCACCAAGTACCAATAGAGCAAGTCAATGTATGTAAGACTGCCTTCAAGTCCAAAAAAGGCCTTTTTGAGTGGTTGGTCATGCCTTTTGGCTTAAATAATGCTCCAAAAACCTTCACGAGGATGATGGACGACATCTTATGGCCATTCACCAATTATTTCATGGTAGTATATCTGGATGATATCCTCATCTTGTGTAAAACTTGGGTAGAACATTTGTAACACATTCAACAACTCCCCAACACCCTACAACAACACAATTTATACAGTAATATAGAAAAATGCTCATTTGGCATGCATAAAATCCAATATCTAATACACATCATGGATGAACATGGTGTGCATGTGGATCCAACCAATGTCCAAGTCATTTGCGACTGATCGACCCCAATGATTCTAACTGAGCTCCACAGTTTCTTGGGCCTTGCCAACTTCTATTGCAGTTTTGTTTTGGGGTTCTCTCATGTTGATTGGTCCCTCAACCATGTCACCAAGGGTGGATACATGACCAAGCTTATTTAGGCTGAGTCACAACAAAAAGTATTCGAGGATATGAAACACCACTTATGTTCAACACCCATAGTCACCTTTCCAGATCTGCAATAACCCTTTGACATTGAGGCAAATGCTTCAGACTATGTGGTGGGATTAGTCCTCACACAACATAGCTATCAGTGGTCTACCATAGTAAGAGACTCTCAAATGTCATCCGCAAGTACCCCACCTATGATAAGGAGATGTACTCCATTGTAGAAGCCTACCACCAATGGAAGCATTACATTCTCGAGAAAGAGACTGTTATCCACACTAATCAGAAGACCTTGCAGTTCACACAAATGGATAGAAAGTTACAAAATGATTGCCATCAAAAGTGGTCCACCTACCTAAAACAGTTCCACCTAAACATTAAATACAAGAAGGGTAGCACCAACCGAGTCACCGACTGCCTCAATCAAACTCCAATTACAACACTAACCACATTACTCAACTCTTGCGACCATGAGACCTTCGGGTAGTCCTATCTATATGATAGTGATCTTGACTTTGGTACCACATATAAAACACTGGGTGCAAGCATACCAGTCGTAGATTTTCATCTCTAGGATGGACGATTATGTCATTTGGGTCATCTCTATGTTTCTTCAAGTGAGCGTGCAAAGATGATTTGGTAAGCTCATTATAGTCGGGTGGCGAGACACTTTGGTCTGAAAAAGACCATGGTTGTACTATAAAATTGCTTTCATTGGATGTGGCTTCGACGAGATGTTAACAAGTATATTAGATCATGCATTGCTTGTGTCATTTCCAAACCCACCATTAAAAGGTAAGGGTTGTACACTCCTCTGTTTCGTCTCTATAGGCCCTCAAATTCCATCTCCATGAATTACATGTCTAGTCTACCTTCTACCAAACATGCTAATTGTTAATATTATGGTAGTTGTGGGAGGTATTTACCTCTACATGTGAACCTGACGAGAATAGAAGACTCCGGGATGCAAGAGAAACCCTAATGAATTGGCTAATAACCCTAGAAGCCTTGTCGGCTCAAGAATATAATTTATATTAGGNCTTCCAAGAGAAGAATTCGGCCATAATTAATAATAATATACTGAACAGACACCTACCCATAAGGAGAAGTCGGCCCCAGTAAACTGGCAGGATTACTATAAATACAGGGCGCCAGTTTCTCATTTGACACATCTCAGGACTGCAGTTTTCCCAGTTGGTGTGCACTGCAGGTGTAGCTGGTGCACAGGTTTGGAGGAGGGTTGCAGGTGTAGCTGCAACAACAGGAAGTTTCAGTATTTGTCTTGGATATCTCTTGGCTAGGGTTTGGACTATCTGATCAGCTTTTTGTGATGCGCTATCCTTGGGGAGATATGTGCTGCTCTTTGTTTGGCTATCTAGCCTAGGGTTTGCTTCTGGAGGAATTCTCAGTTCAAGGTTAAGGTGCTCGGAGGGAGGCTTAGGCCTGTGGTTGGGAGACGAGGGTATCGTCGTGGTAAAACGATCACATAATCCTTTATATTCTAACAACACCCTCATATTGTATATGCTAGAGTAGGTAGGAAAAAGGAATAAGATCCTTTAATAATTAGTATAATATGAATAATGCAAGGAGATAATCTGAACATCTTGGTAGAGGAGAATTTTCATCTTTTACATGATTTGTTGAGACACTTTGCACAAAATGGAGCTCTGATGATCATGAGAACTAGATGCTCATTGTTGAAGGAATAGGGAAAAATGTATGGTGCACAAACAATTGTTGAAGAAGACATTCCATATTTAAATAAAGATCAGATTTTGGCATCAGATGAGGGTATTGACATAGATAGGGTAGTGTGTAAACAACCCACGGTCATCTTCAGTTCTACAACAAACTCTATTACTTCCCAAAAAAAGGTACATGATGATGTATTTAGTTCAGATTCTATGGAAATGTCACATGAAAATAATGAGCAGGGAACCAATTTAGAATTCCTCAACGATAAAAGTTTTGTTGTCATTATGAAAAACAATTTTTTTATATATCCTTACAACAGTCAAAGAGCACCTATAGCACTGGTCAAATGATGATATTTGTGTTGCCCCTTAAAAACAGTCAACCTTATAGATGAAAATGGAAACAGTGACCATGATCTCTCTAATTTCCTTGGGTTGAGGTCAATGTATTTGAATAGTCTCTCGAGGCCAAAGAAGCACATGTTTCTTCAATGGATGATGAGAACATTAACTCACAATTTAAGGAAATTGGTCATAGGTGAAATATCCCTGAGTATGGATCTATCTCTGGATGTTGTCTCTAGGGTCTGTGCAACTATCTTTGTTGTTGTAATTGTGGTGTGTTTGCAAGGTAGGGTTTTTGATTGATGTTTATGTATAATATGGAATCATATAAGCATGCACAATTCTCGGGCAATAGGGGCCTTAGCTTTATTTTATTAACTGAAGTAATGACAGAATAATGAAATGTGGAAATGACAACAACTCTTCAGTGGATCTTTACAGGTCAGATCGGCACTGGAATACAGACATCAATATATGCTAATAACTGAAATAAATAAGCAAGGAACCTGATCCAGATGATATGCTCCCAATGTGGCAGATGTCTGGATGACTGTTGCTGGACTACAAAAGACAAAAAAATGCTGCAACAGCTGCATGCACTGGAAAACTCACCCTGGGAACTCTGGTGCTCTTCTTTTATTGACTGATCCAGATGATATGCTCCAAAGGTGGAAGACGTCTGGATGACTGTTGCCGGATTACAAAAAGAACACAGAAAAATGCAGCAACTGCTACATGCACTGGAAAACTCGCCCTGGGAGCTCTGGTGGTCAGAAAGGCGTGAGATCTGTCTTTGAGGGGTCGCCCTAGTGTCTGCCCAAATCACCTTTCCTGAGCAAGACTGAATCTGCCCTACCAAACTCCACACAAACCCCAGAAGGATCTGCTACTAAGTGCGCCCGAACTGCTACTGTAGGAGGTCGCGTTGATGGTTTTTGCCGTCAAAATGGGCCAAAAACTATCTCAATGGAAGCGCCCTGCCTCCTACTGATCTCTGCCGGAAGGAGTCTGAGTATGGCAGAGAGGTTAGGCAGATACGACCCACTCCAATGATGAAAACCCTCAACAATTAAAACGACCCCCTCAACGATGAAAACACTGCAACTCAACAATGTGATGGATACATACGCATTGAGACATCCTAAAAAATCAAAGCATAATCCAATTGAGTGAGCCCACCAAGTTAGTTTACCCATTTGTTTCCTCAAGTTTTGACACAATATTCCTTATTCTATGAGCATCAACTTGTTTGTGAAAGAAATTTACTCAACAATGCATTGGATACATACGCATTGAGACATCCTAAAAAATCAAATCATAAGCCAATTGATTGAGCCCACCAAGTTAGTTTACCCATTTGTTTCCTTAAGTTTTGACACAATATTCCTTATTCTATGAGCATCAACTTGTTTGTGAAAGAAATTTACTCAACAATGCGTTGGATACATACGCATTGAGACATCCTAAAAAATCAAAGCATAAGCCAATTGAGTGAGACCACCAAGTTAGTTTCCCCATTTGTTTCCTCAAGTTTTGACACAATATCCCTTATTCTATGAGCATCGACTTGTTTGTGAAATAAATTTCTATTTATATACCTAGACTTTAGTTGGAGGCTATGAGATCTCAATCACTAATGTTCCTTTTCTTCTTGTTGTTTTTTATGAAGTTCACTTACTATGTCTCTTTTTGTTTTGAGTTCATTGATGTAGTCTTGGTATTTCGTTTTGCATTGCAGCCTATGTAGTTCTTATTGATAATGTTATCTTTCTTTGGTTGGCAAGGTGAAGGATGAAGTGGTCCATTGTTGAATATCTTTCTTTACTAATTGATATTTTTCTTGCAAACATATGAAGGTTACCCCCAATAAGGTGTAGACCATGAGTGCTCTATTATACTCCAAGCTCTATGTGAATATTGCAATCGCTAGGGATTAAATTTGAAGGCGACAATTCTATAATATTTTGTTGGTTCAATGGCTAAGGAGACAAACTTGTGATATGATATCAATGAGGGGAGAATTTTGTATTAGAGTTGGAGATTTCCATAAAGGAAAGATCTCTATAGAAGAAAACAAGCCAACTCTTCTACAATATGTCCCAACCCTATTCATCCTTTTGTCTAGGTGAATTTTCCACCGGATGAGTGTTGATCCATCAAGTCCCAAACCATGATTATCTCCTCCATATTTTCTTGGAATTTATCTTGGAAGTAGAGCCCTTCTCTTTCTTTTGTTGGGTAAAGAACAAGATTAAGATCTTCAGCCAAAATTTTACCCTCGTCATGATCTAATTCCCATATTGTTTTAATG
>SNQJ01S0002870.1:189302-210571 GCA_010110895.2 Picea sitchensis
AGGTTAGTTTGTCATGGACAGGCAAACAAAAGATAATTCCAGGAAGATCGAGTGATTGAAGGCCCGAGAAGCATTTCTGATCGTTGGATCACATCCAAAACTCCCGACAGCATGAGGGTCATTAGATCTGAATAAATACAAGAAGAGCACACTGAAGAGGAGGATAGATCACATGCGTCAGATCCGAGCGCAGGGTTCAACCACCAGTGGATCGAGGAGAACCTGCACGGTCTTTAAAGAGCAAGGAGAAGAGGGTGTAATCGCAATATGAAAAATCGTGATGAAATCTGAGCCGTCAGATCTAGATTTGATCTGGACCGTTGATTTTCTTCATGGCATATCGGGGATCGGGACTTTGAAGTGACAAAAACACATGACAACAAGAACCCCAAAATCGCGATATGCGATTTCGTGATTCAATCACAGCCATTGAATCGAGAATGATATCTGGACTGTTGATCCTCTGCATGGAGTATTGGGGATCGGGACTTTGAAATAACAAAGTCACTTGACCTCAAGAACCCCAATTTCACGATATGCGATATTGCGATTCAATCGCAGCCATTGAATCGAGAATGAGATCTGGACCATTGATCCTCTGCATGGAGATTGGGGATCGGGACTTTGAAATGACAAAGTCACTTGACGTCAAGAACCCCAATTTTGTGATATGCGATATCGCGATTCAATCCCATCCATTGAATCTAGACTGAATCTAGACCGTTGATCATAGCTCATGTCGGAGTTTCGCGAATCGCGATATCAAGGAGACAAGAACACAATGCAACAGAAATTCCAAAATCGCGATATGTGATATCGTGCTTCAATCATAGCCATCACGTTAAGCTCAGATCTGGACCGTTGATCTTATACCATATCGGAGTTTCACAAATCGGGATATGGTAAGGCATGCAACATGAATGTTGAAAACGCAATATGCGAAATCGCGACAACCGTTGAATCAAGAACCAATCTCAACCATTGGTATAACTCCATATCAGAGTTTCTTGAATCGCGACATGGAGAGGCAAAAGAAACACTGCAACATGAATTGCGAAATCACGATATGCGAATTCATGATGTATTTGCAGCCATCAGATCAAGAAATGATCTGGACCATTGATCTGACTTCTTCACAGAGTTTCGGGGATCAGGATTTGTAAGTGACAAAAACTATGAACTCCAAGAGTGTTGAAATTGCGATGTGTAATATCTTGATTGGATCTGAACATTCGGATCAAGTATTGATCGGAGGGTTACTGTTCTCTCTCACAGTTAACTCCTTAGTTTGGAATCTGTTAGCAAAACGGACTCATGATTGCAAATTAGTTGTCGATCAGTTGGCGTTTCGGTTTCCTAGACAGTTGTCGTCATTTTGCCTAAGGAGTTGGGAAGTTGAAACGNCAAGAATATAATTTATATTAGGCTATTAGCCTCCAAGAGAAGAAGTCGGCCATAATTAATAATAATATACTGAACAGACACCTACCCAGAAGGAGAAGTCGGCGCCAGTAAACTGGCAGGATTACTATAAATACAGGGCGCCAGTTTCTCATTTGACACATCTCAGGACTGCAGTTTTCCCAGTTGGTGCGCACTGCAGGTGTAGCTGGTGCGCAGGTTTGGAGGAGGGTTGCAGGTGCAGCTGCAGTAGTAGCAAGTTTCAGTATTTGGCTTGGATATCTCTTGTATAGGGTTTGGACTATCTGATTAGCGTTTTGTGATGCGCTATCCTTGGGGAGATATGCACTGCTCTTTGTTTGGCTATCTAGCCTAGGGTTTGCTTCTGGAGGAATTCTCAGGTCAAGGTTAAGGTGCTCGGAGGGAGGCTTCGGCCTGTGGTTGGGAGACAAGGATATCGTTGTGGTAAAACGAGCACACAATTCTTTATATTCTAACACTAATGACTATGTGTTTGTGGTCATTGATTAGTTTTCTAAGATGAACATCTTGACAATCTATAAGAAGAGTATCACCGATGAGGCCACTACTGAGATCTTCTTCGAACATGTTTGGGATCATTTTAGGCTACCATGAACCATTATTTCAAATAGGGATATCAGGCTCCTTCGTACCTTCTAGTCTAACCTATGGTCTCCAATGGACACCAAGTTGACCAAATCGACTACCTTTTACCCCCAAAGAGATGAACAAATGGAAGTGGTCAATAGAATTATTATACATATCCTACACATGTACAACTCCAAGCATCCACATACATGGGATGAGATCCTTCCAAATATTCATCATAGCTATAATAGAGCCCTCCACGACTCTATTGGCCACAACCCTTTTCAAGTGTGCTTGGGGTTCCAGCCATTGGCCCCCATTGATGTATCTCTGCCCATTGCACCTTCATCGACAAAGTCCTCCCATGCTCATACCAAGGTAGATAGAGAAACCAATTTTTTTTAATGGATCCAACACCTCGAACAACAAGTTCATGATATATTGCAGAAGGCCAATGCCAAGTACAAGCAGTGACACAACCATCATCGGGTTGCACATAAGTTTCAGGTTGGTGATAAGGTGTGGTTTCATTTTCAGAAAGAGCGCCTCACAGACCCCCACAAGAATCTTAGACCACTTTGATATGGGCCTTACACCATAAAAAAAGATGTGGGTGAAAATGATTTTGAATTGAGTATTCATCCTTTCCTTGGATTGCACCCAATATTTAATGTGGAGCTAATTCGACCACATTTCCCACCTTTGTTGGACAACTCAGAAGTGGTCGAGCAATTGGCCCCTATAGAACTCAATCTTAACTGCATTGAGAAAGCTACAATGAATTATATCATGGATACCAGGATGAGGGTGCCCACCAACAGAACATACAACTCTATTGGGTTGTCAAAGCATGATAGCTTCTTCAACAAGGCAAGTGGCTCACCAAGGTTAAGATTCATCGAATGTCCCCCCATCTACTATAGGAACTTAACACAATGGGAACCATTGATTCCTAATGTGGGAGGACTGATCTAGGTGGATCTCAGTGGCCACCCACCTCTCCATTGACTCATCACGCCAATTTTGTTATGATTTTTGGGTCCAAAACTTTCGGGGCCATTTTGATGCCCTAAATGATTTTTTTTGGGAAATTCAGGGGCCTATATTTCTCTTTGACACACCCAGACCATGCCACAAATTGTAGCTCTTAGTTAGATCTTTCCAACGACCTACAAGACACCCCAAACAAAGATTGTATGCAAAATTTGCACCACTATGAAGTTGACATATCGACTAATGACCTCGACGACCGTAAACCTTTTGGCGCTTTACATCTTAGGGTTAGGGTTTTGGACATTTAGGGTTCTTGCTTTATGTTAAAAGGGCATTATTTTGACCCCTTTTAATAGCGTTTTGTGAATGAGCATAGTTTACATCTCTATCTCTTCAAATATAAGCTACCGCTGCTCTAGCCAGTTTGTGTTCTACAATGTTTTGTTATTTTATTCATTAATAGAAGTTGGGTTTTCACTGTATTACTATGCTCTTTGCTACATATATATTTGTGTGAGTGTTTTTTGTTATAATTTCTTCTTTCATTTTGTTCTATAATAAATATGGACCAATTATAGTACTTAATGTGACATAAGGCATGGATCCAATCTATCTTCCTACAGATTGAAGCTGGGATTATGTGGTTAGGGTGGCCGATCCCACCTTATATCTTAGTGATTGGTATTAAACATTTAAAGAGACTCTGAATTGTTATGTGCAATTAGCATCGAAGCACTAAAGCCTTAACATATATGAAAATTTTATCTCTTTGTAGCTAAGATCATTGGGATCAAATCAAGCTTTGATAGTTTGACCCTTCATTGCCACTAAGAAGTCAAAGTAAATTGACATAATCTTTGATTATTTAATTATATAAACACTTATGCAATATTTCCTTTTGCAAAGCTCTTTCTCATGTGTCATTCATCACACGAAGAAGTGATTACCTGTCTAGTCATGCTTAGAGTACCATATGCACATAATTGATCCTACCTCCCCTACATTTCCTTGTATACATTTGACACCATTAGAAATGGTGGGGGATAATTCTAGTTGCTCTGCTACATCTAAAGTCAGTGCATAGAACATGATAAAATAAGCTCTCCAAACTAACCATAATGCAATCCTTCCTTTGTTTGTGTATTTATCCAAGAAGGTAATGCCCCAAACCTTACCTAGTCTAGTTAGCAATGAAGCAAGGCCATTTGGTGGATGCAACCCTTTCAATATCAACATCAACCATAACATTCCATTATTCAAAGGAAAATTTGATGTCAAAACACTAATGAATTGTTAAGTGCCTTGCAATATATTTTTCCATGGAGAAAATAAAGCTCGTGATCATGGAAAATGTCAATCTTTGCCAAAGCTCAATGGGCATCATAACCAATAGTGTGGAGAGAGTGGTAAGCCCATCATTACAGGGGATGACTTCAAGAAGGCAGTGCATGGTTAGTATTATCCATTGAGACATATAAAGTACCAATAATCATGATTTTAAGGAACATTGACCGCATAATGCTCTTTTAGTACAAGCCATTGATTCCCCTACATAGAATGGTAACAAGGGCACATATATCATTTCCTTTGCTCTCAAATCCTCCAACATTGTTGTCTCACATTGCATAGAGACTCAACTCCATCAAGAACAACTAAATTGGAGGAAAAAGGAGAGCACATGTTCCATAAGCGTACATGAGTTTATCAACAACCTCTTAAATTTATTATTGACAAGAAAAGTCAAGAGAATCTGACTTCCGTGGCCATAATACAAGAATTCAAGTTAGCAACCCAACCTTACCCGTAGCCTTACAACATCGATGGCTTCAATAAAATAAGGAGATTGATGTAATAGGAAATGCACATTCCAATACACAAATGGTTATGTGAAGACAAGGTAATGTGTGATGTCACACCTTTGCATATATGCAACATGTTGTTGGGATAACCTTACACGTGGAAACAATATGGAGTTTATCAATTGATAACTCAAATTGTCACCCTCGAGAATATTCCACATTCTACAAGTAAAACCTAAATTGAATATTTCTTTGATTTTAGCTCAATAATGTTGCAAATTAATCAAACATGCATGGAAATTCCTTATGTCAATTGTTTAGTCAACAAGTGCATGGAAGACCATCATGCCCAACCAAGTATCCTACATTGTGAAATAGAAGTAGTTGTAGGCACTTTTGGAACAATCCACAAATGTCTTTAAATACCTCCATAGATAAGATAATATAAGATAAGATAATTTTATTAATGTTTGATTAATGACCACAAAAGTAGGTCAAGGGGACTATTGAGTACAATGATGTCTTTACAAAGCAGGAGTACCAAAATGTATCCTATAAATGGAAAAAATGTAGAAATTAAAGTAAAGTAAGGTAGAGTAGAGATGCTACGAGGAAAATCTCTCTAAGGCTAGGGGTAAACCACAACAGATGAAACGACACCCAAAAATCAACTCTAGTCTAGAGTATGCTAGATAAATAGAGATGCTAACGAGAGATGTCTAGAAGCCTACCTCGTCCGGATGTCCGAAGAAGACCACGGTTGAGCTCACGATCCAAAGCTTGATACCCGCAACTTGTCCTCAACAACCAAGATACACAAGCATATGGAAATGATATAGAATGTTAGAATATAAAATAGCATAATCCATTAACATGTATAAAAAATACGCCCATGGAAAGTAATACAAATATTTGCGACATATAATTGGACGAGAAAAGAGTATTTCTATTAATGTAATCAACAGAAGTACATAAGTGACAAACTTATGTAACGACACATATCAGAATTGAGAAACTAAGTCCCTCCAGCTGGGTCCTCTCTACTCCACTTCTGGGAATTATAATGTATTTCGGCCATCATGATTACTCCTCTGATCTCACACATTAGGGGGCATATTATAGCAATTTTTCCACACTCCATGCATCCTTCTTTGATGGCCTTCCATTTCCCTTTGCAGACTCAAGTTCCCCTTTTGTTCATTCTAGAGTTAAAAATTCAAATTTGTATACATATACGTGGGCCACAATTAGACAACTTGCGTATACACAGGTTACTCCATTACAACTTGCGTACATCGAGTTTTGTGCTCAAAAATTAAAAAATGTGTCAGGTTTCCATGCCAAGTCACGAGATCCATGATCCTTGACCTTCCATATATTGGAAACGCTCTGAATCGACCCTTCAATTCCATTTAAATAATGTAAATTGAGCCATATGCAAGCCTTGAAGACATTCATCATTGAGAGCAAAGACACTTCAGAGAAATTTCACTTCATATTGAGTCTGCATCCCTTTGTCCTTGAAAGTCTAAACTTCTTTTGTGTTCATCCCCCAAGCTCTTCCCTATCTTAATAAGGAGAAACTCAATTACTCCTACTACTTGTGAGATTTCCTTTATGGAGGATTGAATTGGTGAAGGCCTAGTTGGAGGGACTTAGTTTCTTAGTTCCAATATGTGTCATTATAGAAGTTTGTCACCTATGTACTTCTGTTGATTACATTAATAGAAATGCTCTTTTCTCGTCCAATTATATGTCACAAATATTTGTATTACTTTCCATGGGTGTATTTGTTATACATGCTAATGGATTATGCTATTTTATATGCTAACATTATATATAATCTCCATATGCTCGTGTAACTTGGTTGTTGCGGACAAGTTGCGTGTATACAGCTTTGGATCGTGAGCTCAACTGTGGTCTTCTTTGGACGTCTGGACGAGGTAGGCTTCTAGCCATCTCTTGTTAGCATTTCTATTTATCTAGCATACTTGATACTAGAGTTTATTTTCGGGTGTCGTTCCATCTGTTGTGGTTTACCCCTAGACATACAGATATTTTCCTCTTAATGAGAGGATGGGATCTAAGTTGAGGCATGAACAAATCTCAACCCCAATCTTAGAGCCCCAATCTGAAGTGGAGATGTATAGGAGGAGAAGATCCAAGAAGAAGAACCAAAAGTAATGAGATAGGTATGTCATGGAATATACCCATCTCTCCTACCATCCAAGGCCGAATGAAGGAATTTGAGTATAGTATGATGTCATGAGGGAGAACTGGTGGGATGCCTAGGTAGTCTGTTGTGTTGTTGTCTAGAAGAGGTAGTTCGTCACTAAGGTCTGGGGGATATCCTCCATCTCATGGGGAGGGATATGCTATGTTCATGTTGTTGAAATCTTGTGGTGTGGGGGAATATCCAATGGGTCTGCATTGATACGAAGTCTAAAGATATGCCAATATCAGTATGTCTCTTAGTGCCTTGCTGTAAGGGTAGCACCGTGAAGAAGGAAGTGATATGTTAGGCAGAGTCTGGTTTAGTGGGAGGCTAAAGAGAGTGAGTTGAAATACAGAGAGTCCCTTGCATGTATAAGGCTAAGCACCTTTGATCGAAATATCTAAAAAATCTAGTGAGGGTTTGAATCCCTCCGAATAGGCAATGGAACCTCTCCCTGGTCTCGTAATAGATGGGGAAATGGAAGATGGAGTGCTCCTTAATATCAACCTCATGTATATGGCAGACCTAGCAGATCCTATCTGATCAATCGATTGAGTGGTATATCTCTATCCAAATTCTATGAGAACCCACTCTGAACTAGCCTAGGGGAATGCGAAGAGAATGCACCCAATGGTAGAGTGTATGCTATGGTCGAACAATAAGCTCATCTCTAAGCTCCAAGTAGTGCTTAACGTAGAAGGCCATCTTTGGGCATAACCCACCTTGAGGGTTAACCCAAGTGATCTAACTAAACTACCTGTAAATGTCATCCCTGGTGATCTTGTTCAAATCCTATTGTTAGGTAGGAGGTGGCCAGGTGCATCCAAGGAATATCTAAATGAAGGGAGACAATCCATCTGAACGCCCATGAACTCTAAGATATCTGAAACCCCCACAAACCAAATGCGAGCTCGACCCGAAGGGATAGAGAGGGTAATAGATTCTAAAGAATAATAGGCCAAGTATAAGTATCAGTATCACCCCTTCATAGAGTTAGTGAAGCTTTGAATGTGATGCAAAAACAAGACCAATTTGAACACTATATCAAGTCAAAAGGGCCACGCTCCAAACTATATTAGAAATGATGTGTTGAGGGACAATATGCTTACATCTAATGATGCACCAGAGGAGAAAGAATTGGACTGTCTTAGTTGAGGCTCAATCAAACTCAAGTAAAGAAGGCCCTTAGATCTTTGAGCCATAGAGAACAATGGGTCAAATGATAAATTCCATGAGGGACATAATGGATGAGATGTCCTAAAAATGGTGATGAAAACACTGCCTCTTGATAAGGGATAATGATCAATAGCTCTGGTTGATGTGATGTTCGATGGTTATTCGTAAACTGAAGCAAGGTCTCGAGAACTACACCCCCAAGTATGTTTGATGTTGGCGATCTCGATCTCCTTTGAGAAACAAATAAGTGTTTCTTGCGGCAGAGGAGACAATGATAGGAAGCTTTGTGGTTGGGGTAGGACGAGAGAACATGGGTGAATGTGTGTCAAAGTGTGCAATGGAGAGCCTCACATTCCTCATCATACCATCGATTCACAGGGTAGGAGTTGGTTTTTTGAGAGGTGGAGGTGGGCCGGGTGGAGTGAGGGTAGGATTTGAGGGTTGCTTCCCAAATGATGGATGAGACGTAGGTGTACTTGGTAAATGTAGAATCAAGCAAGGAGAATTGGGCCTCATAGGGGAGCATCTAGGGGAGGTGGGTAGAAAAGGTGTCTAGGTCCCCTTCATCGAATAAAAAAGTAGTGAGGGGTGGGCCCTAGGGTGGGGTGTGTTGAGAGGGGGTTTGTCAACCCAAAGAGAGAAGGAAAGAAGAGCATGGTCCACGAGGGGGATGGAGAAAACAAAGAAGTCGAGAATAATTGGGAGTAATTTATAGCTAGAGAGGACATAATCAATGACACTCACACATCCATCATGAGGCCAACACATGAAAAAATAAGAATCTGGGAAACATGGGAGTTGATTTGGAGTCAACAACTCCTAGGATTCCCCTTAGTGTAGAACGTGTTAGCCATAAGTTGTGAGAGGCCCCAATGCATCGTCGAACATTTGGTGAATCCCCGCCAACTTTGGATCTATCTCCTGCATGCATAACAACTCATCTAAATGGTCGTGGAGAGGAATCTAGAGGGATCTGGTGCAGGGGTTGGTGTTACCTAGGAGAATAATCTCCCTAACCATTGAGTAGTAGGTGACGTTGACATACAAATCTATAAAGGGGCCCCCATCATGACCATTATGAATGGAATATGATGAAGATGCTAGAGGGAAGTAACAAAAAACAATATTAATGTCTCTGGCGAGGGAGGAGACACCTCAAACTTGAAGCCACATAAATATAGAAAACTCATCTGTGGCCACCAAAGTGATCCTGCTCTAGAGGGAGTCTATAACGAAGTAAGCAACTCCACCTTAACATATGATATCACCCGAGCTCCTCGTCTCTTATATACCAGCTTAAAACTGATGTTATCATGTATACGTCTGGAGAGGCCAAACAAGGCTCTCATGTGTCTCGGTAATCAATAAGATGTTCGATAGTCTAACAAAATCATACAATAGACCTAGCGATGACCATAAAGACCCATTGCCATTCCAACAACTGATGGAAATGCATGCACCCTGTCATCTCTATCAATGAGCCCATCATTTGGAAACCCCAGATCAGGTTTCCCATTCAGATGGAAAATATTCCCTGATGACTACTATGAGGTTCCTGATGACTGCTCATTTCCTTGCCTAACATGTTGTTGTAACCCATTCTCTAGAGTGTTTGAGCTTCACAACCTGTGATCTGGTAAGATCTTCGTCAAGGAAGATCTTGCTGGGGAGGGAGAACAACTTTTGCTTAACTCCAAGAGCCTAAATCTGGTCCAAGATCTGCTAAGGGTCACATCCTAGAGATCCATACGATCCTTGAGAAATAAGGTTCCAACAACTATGAGATTTGAGGATGGAAGAGGTAGGGGCAACCCTCTCACTTTGAGGTTTAATTCTTGTGCCCGCTGAGTATGTTCCTCCATGAGTTTATCTTGTACCAACTCCTCAACTATTGCTAGAGGGGGGGAGAACCTTATCCTTGTTGCTAACAATTTGTGCTCATGAGTTGATGTGTGTTTCTATTTCATGTTTGAAGGTAACCTGCTAGGATCTTATATCCTCCTGCTTGTTTTTAAGATCGATAATTTTTGCATGCAAGGTATCGCTAGGGGGATGGAGGGAATCTTGTTGGCCCTTGACCAAGTTTTGAGGAGTACTTGGTCATATTTGACCATTTTTGGGACTTCGACAGCCTGTCGAAGACGAAGCGCAAAGAGAAGCGGAGATTGCAAAATCTAGACCCCCTTTTTGGGTCCTTTTTTGGGTTTTTGGGAATATGTAATGGGAAAGGGATGTCGACCCGTGGGTTTACCCACACTTAGGCCCACTTTTATAATGTATAAATAGATATCTAGGTGATGTAAGTAAAGGGGGAGAATATTAGGCAAGGGCTTATTGCTAGAATTGATCTATGTGATTGACTTGCAGAGCTGAGTGCAAGTGTTGTAAGTGCTGAGTGCACAGATTGTAAGGAGGCTCTGTGCTAGATCTACTTGAGGAAGGAGGATCTGCTGAGGTGCACACAGATCTCCTGTCCTATGCAGAGTAGGATTTTAATAACTCTGTGTTGTAACCTCATTGACTAAAGCTAATAAAGAAGAAGAGTTGGTGGACGTAGCCCCAGGGTGGGGGTGAATCACGTAAATACTGTGTGTTGTGCTTTGTGCTTATCCTTAGATGTTTTGTATTGCTAAATGATTAGATGTGATTAGATAGACTTGCTTATGCTTAGTGCTAGAGATGTATATGAATGCTAAATCCAATGTGTATGAATATGCTAAGTGCTTGGTCTACCAGATCTGATCTGTCTTGTTGTTGCTAAGTGCTAAAATAACCTAGACCTAAGTGAATGTTGCAATGCTCTGTTATGTCGGTGAAGTATATCTAAGTGGAATATTGATAAATGATCTATGCTAAGTGCTTGCTAAGTGATATAATCATAGATCTGTGTCCCAGCTTAGGTTGCAGACACTTGAGTCCTGCAACCACCCCTGCCTCTACCTTAGGTGAGACTTCATCTGCTTCGTAGGTGTTCTCGAAAGGGTTGGTAGTTAGGGTTTTGTTGGTGCGTTGTTGTAGCGTTGAACCCTGGTTCTTCCCCCGTGCCGACACATCTTGTTTCTTGTTTTCATGTAGCTATTTCTTTAGTGATATTTTATTTGATTCAATTTGGCTACCCTAGATGTGGGAGAAAAAATGATAACAAAGAGGTTGGTGATCTCCTCTAGATGTGTTGCTAAAGGAAACAAAGCAATTTTGTCAATATTATGCTCATTTCTCATCCATTTGATGACTAGCATGGAGTTCCCATATACCTAGAGTGATTGCAAACCCTTAGATTAAGCCAACTTTAATAATTCCCTAAAAGCCAAAAATTCTACATAATTATTATTCCCTTTCCCCACATTGGATTTGAACTTTATAAAGACTATATCAGTGCAAAAATAATGCCATAAATCTCACAACTATTATCCTAAGCTTGGAATGCCCCATAAAAAAAACCCAGGGTTTGTTGTTTTCCACCTAAAGTTGATATACTTGCCTTGACATTTTATCTTTGTGATTCAGTTTGTAGAATTGAAATGTGAAGCAAACTTGTGAAAAGACCTAGAATGAATGAATGTATTGTTTTCAAATAGAGAGGAGTTTAATGAAAGCTAGATAGCCCAGAAGACCCAAAAAGGGACAACTCTAAATTCCTTAAGTTCCCTTCTACAAAACCAAGAGTGCAGACATTCCTCGACATTATTTCCCAACCAATGCTTGTTTATAATTATATCTCCATTCTAGTTGTACAATAGTATTTTCCTATGATAGCTAATGAAACATAGCTTTATTGAGCATACATTTACCTACTCACATCCATTATTTGAAACAAATACCCTTAATTTACTCCCATGGCTTATAAACTCTATCAATTGGTCAAAAATCCAATGTTGGTACAAAAACATAGTATTTTCAGCAAGCAAATAGTCATGTATGAAATGCACACTAAGATATCATAATTTCAGGTGGATGAGTAAATAAAATTTATTTTTGTATTCTCTTAGTTGTTACATCACATTACATTTCTAGATTTATCAAATTTGTCCCTTCTAAAAGTCAAAGGTATGCAAAAATGGTATTTTCAAAGATTTTCCCCTTTTTTAAACACTTAAGAAAAATGTGCATAATTGTCACTAACATGAATCCATTGCCTTGCATAAGCAATAAAATCAATAATATGACTTGATGAATGTTGTTCATGACTCACTAGATCTTCCCATAGTGTTATACCTTCAATTTGCACCTTAAAAACTTCCTATTAAAAAATACATCAAAATTGGCTTCTTGGACAAAGTTTGCAAATCAAACTGATATGGCCTAGGAAAATGCACGTCAAATATAGAATATGTATGATTATTGAGACAAAAAGGTACTAGGCTAGAATTTTTCTGATCCAGGTGGATATTGGTGGCCACCCATCTCTTCTAACTGGCTCACATACAGATGTCATCTTGGTAGTTTAAGTTTTCATCTTTGCAGTTTTTTTCTAGCTTTTCAGGTCCTAAACTTTCGGGGCCGTTTTGAGGCCCTAAAAAATGGTTTTTGGGCCCACCACAATCACGTTGAACTTAAATTTAGATTGTGATGGCATAATGTGTAGTCCTTGGATATGCCTTTCCAATGGGCTAGCGTGTGCCTAAAACAAAGATCGTATGCAGAAGTTACGACCCCGAGAAGTTGATGTACCAACTTACCCCAACAGGGCCCACATGAATTTTGGCACTTCATCTCCTAGGGTTAGGTTTTTTGATGTCTAGGGTTTTGGGCATTCATGTTTGATGTAAAATCCATTTGGAGCCTCATTGTACTCATCTTCTTGCGAATGAGTGTAGCCGTCATATCTCTTCTCAGAGATAAGCTGCCACCATTCTAACAAGCTTGTTTTAGTCTGCATTTTACAGTTTCAACATATTTCTTATTTAATAGAAGTCTAGCTTTACTGTATCTCTATTGTTATTCACTATGTATTTGTGTTAATATTATATATCTATGTTTTCATTTCCTTTCACTCATAAATCTGGATCAGTGCTACCAGAGCGGTTTGCTCCTTGTTTTTTTTTAGTGCATGTCCCCGATGAGGTCAGGATATAGAGAGTTGGGTGTCAAGCTTGTTTCTCTTGAGGACAATTGCTCTTGCATGCCCAAGAAAACTTCCATGGTGGGAGAAAACAAAGACGAAAGGATAGGATATCCTTCCAAAATGTTGCTCGAGGAAGATCTTGAGCGACAGAGGAACGAGATGATGGATAGCTTTGCACAAATGCTTCGACAACTGCCGACAAGCGATGCATCTACCTCAAACAAAGGCGCCACCCCCTTTAAGGTACATATCAATTTTGATATTCCTATATTCAAAGGTCAAATAGATGTGGATGTTGTTGATAAATTGTTAAACCTTCTAAAAGGGTATTTTTCTATCCATAACTTTTTTGATAGAGAAAATATTACATTTGCGCTCCTCAAGGCCATCCCCCATGTCAAAGATTGGTGGGAGAATTTCAGTGAGCAAAATGAAATAGAGGGATCTACATTATTTGTAGTTGCACCCAGTTGGGGTTCCTTCAGGGATGATATTAAGGAACAATACTACCTTGTTGGTATTTATGATGACTTATATACAAGATGGACCACACTGAGGCAGGAAAGGGACCAAACAGTCCCAGAGTTCACCAATGTCTTCCATACCTTGCGCACCAAGTTGGGTATCAAAGACTCCGACATACATCTAATGCTCAAGTACTGTGGTGGTATGCATAGATACATCCATACATAAATGGAGTTTCTGGACATTTCGTCCTTGAGCATGACCAATCGATATGTTGTCAAAATAAGGTAGAAACTTAAACAAAATATGCGACAGTTTGGGTTGCAAACCCCTCACAACAGAAGCAGAGCAAAGGCGGCCCCAACCCGCAAAACAAAAGGCAGAGCAAGGATGGGTAGCCTTAGGACAACCAGTCCAAACTGAAAACAAAGAAGGACAAAGGGAAAACAAAGAAAGACATTGAGAAATGGTGCGAGTTCCATAAGAGCTCATGGCATAACACCGTTGAATGCCACTTAAAGCAGTCATTGGTGGCCGAGGTTAAAGACTTTGAATAAAATGCAGGATCCGACTCAGAATCAGAACCAGAAAAAGGGAGACAGATCATTGATGCAGAACTTAGTGCCACTATTTTTACCACCATAAAGGTCCAACCCGACGAACCTGATGAACTAGAGGAAGGTGAGCACCTCTTTCATTCATAGATGTGGGGGAAGGTTACTATGCTGCACTTCATTGTTGATAGTGCTAGCCAGAAGAAACTCATCTCAGTAGAGGTCGTCAAGAGGTTAGCTTTGTCAAAATCACCACACCCATATCCATACCCCATCAGGTGGCTTCGCCAAGGGAGCGATCTCTGTGTCAGCCAACAGTGTCGCCTCACCTACGACATCAAGCCCTTCAAATATGAGGTATTGTGTGATGTTGCCCCCCTTGAAGTTTGTGATGTTCTTTTGGGCCAACCTTATTTATGGAAACATCATGCTATATATGAGTCTAGGCCTAGTAGTGTTATTATTACTTTGGACAAGAGATTATACAGGATACCAGAGGTAGTCCCATCTAATGCCATTTCCTTGATCTTTGCCAAGAAATGCAGGAAGGTCATCTCTTAGACTGGGAAGTTTGTCTTCTTCGTGATTCGGGCTAAGAGTGAGTGGAAGGTTGTGGCCACATCCATGGCCTTCGCGACAGGTCTCTCCACACAACATAAGTAAGTTGACAAGGTCATGGGATAATACAAAGACATCTTCTACTCACCCACTGGGGTACCTCTACATTATCAATTCAACCACTCAATCGATCTAAACCCTGATGCACCACTACCTAATGGGCCAGTCTATTGCCACTCTCTATCAGAAAATGAGGAGATCAAGTGCCAAATCCAAGAACTTCTCGAAAAGGGGCACATCCGCCCAAGATCATCACTTTGTGGAAGCCCAATCGTGCTTATGCAGAAGAAGGATGGGTCCTGGCGACTCTTCTTTGATTACCGGGCCCTAAATAAAATCACAGTCAGGAACCGATACCTAATTCCCTGAATTGATGATCTCCTTGACCAACTCAAGGGGGCCAAATACTTCAGTAAGATCGATCTGAAGTCCGGCTACCACCAGGTTCCAATAGAGTAGACTAATGTATGGAAGACTGCCTTCAAGTCCAAAGAGGGTCTTTTTGAATGGTTGGTCATTCCCTTTGGCTTGAAAAATGCCCCAAAAACTTTCATGAGGATGATGGACAATACATTTCGGCCTTTCACCAATTATTTTTTGGTGTTTTATTTGGATGACATCCTCATCTTCAACAAGAATTGGGCATAACACTTGCAGCACATTCAACAGGTTCTACACACTCTGCGACAACACAAGCTATATGCAAATTTGGAAAAATTCTCCTTCGAAATGAACAAGGTCCAGTACCTAGGGTACATTTTTTATGAGGATGGGGTGCATGTTGATCCAACCAAAATCTAGGTCATTTGTGACTCGCCAGCCCCGACCACACTCAATGAGCTCCAAAGCTTCTTAGGCCTTGCCAATTTCTATCGTAGATTCGTGTTGGGATTCTCCTACATTGCATGGGATCTTATCCAAGTGACCAGGGGTAGTGGCAAGGAAAAATTCGTGTGGGGCTAGTCACAACAAAAAGCGTTCGATGATTTGAAGCAACGCTTGTTCTCATCCCCGGTGCTATTATTACCTAACTTGCAACAACCATTTGATATTGCGACATATGCTTCAGACTATGCCGTGGGCACAATTCTCACTCAACATGGACATCCCATGGCCTATAATAGTGAGACACTATCAGGTACAGTCTGTAAGTACCCCACTTATGACAAAGAAATTTACTCCATTCTACAAGCCCGCTGCCAGTGGAGGCATTACATTTTTGGGAAGGAGGAAATCATCCACACTGATCATAAGCCTTTGTAGTTCATGTAGACACAAGGCAAATTGTAGAATGACCACCATAAAAAATGGTCCACATATTTGTAGCAGTTCCATCTCAACATCAAGTATAAGACAGGGAGCTCCAACCGTGTCGTTGATTGCCTCAGCTGACCTCTAGTTTTCGCACTAACCACAGTGCTACACTCCTACGTACATGAGACCTCTAGATGGCCCCAACTCTATGAGTGATAACTTTTCCACTACCTACTAGATGTTGGGCACACACACAAATGTCATTGATTTTCATCTGCAAGATGGGTTATTGTGTCATTTGGTCCATCTATGTGTTCCATCAAGTGAGCGTGCGAAGATTATTTGGGAAGCTCACTACAGTTGGGTGGCAGGTCACTTCGACATAAAGAATACAATAGCAGTGTTGCAACAACATTTCTATTGGCCAAAACTATGACATGATGTTAGCAAGTATATCAGGTTCTGCATGGCATGTGCCATTGCCAAACCGACTATTAAGAAACAAGGCATGTATACCCCTCTACCTACTCTTGACAGGCCCTGGGAATCCATCTTGATGGACTACATGTTGGGCCTTCCTTCAATCAAGCATGGAAATGACTATGTTTTCATGGTTGTTGATCGATTTTCCAAGATGGCGATTCTAGTCGCCTGCAAGAAGAGCATCACAACAGAGGCCACTTCCAAGATTTTCTTTGAATGAGTGTGGGGACATTTTGGGATACCACAAACCATCATCTCCTATTGGGACAGTCGGTTCCTCGACACATTCTGGTCGAGCCTCTAGTCACGGCTGGACACCAAGCTCACCAAATCCATGACTTTCCACCCACAAACGGATGGCCAAACCGAGGTCGTCAACACGATGATCGTGCATATTTTATGCATGTACAATTCCAAGCATCCGTGCACATGCGATGAGAGTCTTCCCTATGTTCAATATAGTTACAACAGAGCCATACATAACTCAACCGACCACAACCCCTTTCAAGTGTGGTTGGGATTTCAACCATTGGGTCCATGGATGTTGCACTACCCCTTGCGTACACATAGGCATAATCGTCTCATGCACAAACCGAAGCTAACAAAGACACCCGGTTCATTGAATGAATCCATCACATCCACCAACAGGTTTACGATATTTTGTAGAAGTTATATGCCAAGTACAAGCAACACCATGATCAACACTGGGTGCCACACAAGTTTCAGGTGGGAGATAAATTTTGGTTGCACTTACAAAAATAATTCCTTACAGGACCCCATCAGAGGCTTCCTCCACTTGGCTACGAACCTTATAACATCACCAAGGTTGTGGGTGACAATGATTTTGAGCTCAACATTCCCCTCTTCCTTGGCTTGTACCCAATGTTTAATGTGGACCTCCTTCGACCATACTTTCCACCATTATTGGAGAACTTAGAGGTAGCAGAACAATTGACACTGACATAGCTCAACCTTGACTGCATGGAACATGCATCCAATGATCATATCGTGGACACACAGGTCAAGGGCACTTACCAACAAAAGTTTCAGCTTTATCGTGTTGTCAAAGCAAGGCAACTCCTAACACCAAGGAAATTGGCTCACCCGGGGCCAAAATCAACATAAATTTCCTCATATGATGGGGGAACTCAACACAATGGAGACCATTGCTTCCTAAGGGGGGAGGGTTTATATAGGTGGATATCGGTGGACACCCACCTCTTCCAACTGGCTCAAATACAAATGTGATCTTGGCAATTGTTTTCTATCTTTTTGGGTCCTAAACTTCTGGGGTTGTTTTGAGGCCCTAAACAACATTTTTTGGGCTCGCCAGAATCACTCAGAAAAATAAAAAATTGCTCAGACTCTTTAGTGGAATTTTAGATTGACTGATCAAACAAGGCCAGGTGATGACTGAGAAAGACTCAAACAGGACACAGGAAGCAAACTAGGAGAACAAATCTAGAATATTTATCCCCAATATGGTCACCATTTTTGTTGTGGATAAATTCATAAATGCGGACATAAAAAAATATCCCTAGTTCGAGAACCCAAAACTAGAACAAAAAGAGACATAACACACTCCTTTCCTTAGATTCAAATGAAATACAAAAGGATATAAAACTCATACCTTTTGTCCGAAGTTTGCCTTCATTAGTAGAAGCTCCAAGTTTGATTCTAGAAACTTTTTCTATAAACCTATATTAGAATCAGACAAAACAAATGAAAGCAATAATACTACAA
Source organism: Picea sitchensis (assembly GCA_010110895.2). NCBI lineage: Eukaryota > Viridiplantae > Streptophyta > Pinopsida > Pinales > Pinaceae > Picea > Picea sitchensis. The sequence continues at coordinate 207,678 of SNQJ01S0002870.1, forward strand.
GTATTTCGGTAAATCTATGTAGATGGCCAATGAAAAATACAATAAATATGATATACAAGCTTTATAGGAAAGGGAAAATATAATCATATTAATAAATAAGGAAACAACTTACAACCGATGCCTTGGCATTGAAAAACTCTTTCCAGCAGTTCGATGCTTCAATACCCAAGTAGCCTCCATAAGTGCCATCACCATCTCTTGAACACTTTAGCCCAAATCTCCTAGGACCAAGATGAAGTTTACAAACTCTCAATTACAAACAAGGAGCTATTCTCAATTCACATTATTTTATTACTCATCACTTATTACTTATTAGCCTTTCCCTTTAGAAGATGCCTCCATTTATAGGTTGGAGAGGCAACCATAAGGAGGTTAGGATGAGAGGTTAGGATCTCACTAAATCAAGAGAGATGACTGAGATCCAAACTGATCGAAAAAGAACTCATCATCGAAGCTTCTCTTCTATAAGCTCGAGAATTTCTTCTTTTTTCCCATGTACAAAGGTTGTTGCACCCTTAAAACTCAACAACTGGTGACATTGTCGCTCCTCCCAGTGATGCATTATGCGACAAGTGAAGTTGTTGCACCTTGCTAGAAAGCAACAAGTGACAACTTTGTAATTTACGGATTTTTTAGAGTTGATCCTTCCCATTAACACTTTCTCTCAGTTTTCTTCCAGGGTTCTATGCTTTAGATGTCAGAGAATAGGCAGTATCACTTGTTGTGACAAAATGTTGTATAACAAAATGCCCCCCAAAGTATGAATTTAGAAGAGTTGATAGCTGAAATACTTTGTCAGATGGGTATTTGAAACAAAGAACGCACCGGTTGGAGACCTACCAACAACACAAGGAAATTGCAGTACACTATTATATCATCACTGAGATAGGCACTCCCATACTTAGAATACAAATGACTCTGAGCATGGCTACTGACAAATACATTATAGATCCATGATTACATTTACTAATGATATGGCCACTAGAAATACAATGTGGATGCATATCGTCGTGATTTTAATGGATTCATAGCCACGAGAATATACACTGTGGATCTATAAATTATAATAGTAACACATCCACAGACCAATACAATGTGGATCTATGTGACAACATTACTCCAGTACTTTCCATCGCAACCTGGGGAAATACGTATTCAAAGGAAGTTACACAAGGTCTTCATCTCGTCCTCTATTGCGAAGTACAATTCTAACCATGTGAATAAATGTCTTGACATTGAACATGGTATAAACCACTTGATTACTGGTCATTGATGTATAACGTTAACAAGTGTGAGGGAAATCACCATTAATTTCAATGACTCCCAAGGTACTGTAGCACATCCCTTTGAATGTGAATTAATGAGTTGAAGTCGAACATCCGATGGAATCTTTTGGTCAGAGGTCAATGATGTAAACTCCTTGTCAAAAGTGAGGAGACATGCCATTGAGGCATGTAGGGTCCAAGGTACTAAATAAATTCTAAATCATCTTCCTGGATACTGATTTGGTGTTGATAGGAAGTCATTCGTTGTAGGAGGGCCTTGATGTATCCCCCATCAATGACACAAAACATGTACAAGATTTATAGTAAAGCACAGAATAATTTCGGGACCGACTCAGGGATGGCCAACAAGATAGGAGGCTTAAAGGACTGTAGAGTTTGGTCAACGCAATATAAGGCTACTCGGTTGAAATTCTCTTGAAGATTGACATGAAAAAGGTCTTGGCAGCACTAACTCAAAATAGAAGCTCATAGGGCAAAATCTTGCAAAAAGGGCATGATTGACAAGAGAGAAGTGGATTTCCCAACTTTGACACAAAAGGTAAAAGATGTCATGTTCGAGAGCGACTGCTGCCATTAATATAGATTAAATATAGATTCCCTTCCCAATTCCCCCCCACCATGCTTGGTGAGTACCTCTTTATTTTTTAATGATCTTGAGGAGGATAACAAATTCTCATTGTATAAGCTCGTCCTTCGGACAAATCCCTTAGAGTATTTTTAACGAACCCTAGGAAGCACTGGTTCGGTCCCATATGGGTCTTCCAATGTAGGTTTTATGAGCTTAAAGGAAGTAAACTCGATGGTTTTTCATATTTAGAGAGTTTGAAAAACACTTAAAGAAAACTCCAAAAAGGTCATTTTTTCGTAAACTTAGTCTCCCAAGCCTGAAAAAGTATAAAACAATTCAAGGGAGAACTCTTCTAGTGAATACTGACGTATTCCTAGAGCATACCTTTTTCGTAATTAGACTGACAAGACCAAAAAAGGGTTAAACTATCACTCAACATGTGCCCTTTCAAATCCATTTAATGAGTGTGAAAGGAAGCAAGTTCACTTGACGATCTTTTCATATTTAGAGAGTCTAAAAAGAGCTTACTCCAAAAAGTTCCCAGCGTAATGTCTAAAGGTTTTGAACGAGACCCATGGATAGTTGGTACTTTTCCCCTGTTCGACAACACATGTATTCCAATAGAGGACGAACACCTTTACTAACCACTCACATAACCAGATCAAAGATCAACACACCAAAGTTTTCACATGGTAAAACCCCTATGGGGGAACATCCACAACCCCAACCAACACGACCACTTGGAGCAGTTTATTAATGCAAAAGAAAAATATTACATAGAGATTTTACAAGAGAGTTTATCATAATTGATCATCGACAAATGACCCTCCATGCTCTTTAAATAGAGATCAAGGACCAATCGGGTGTTAATCCACAGATCAATGACCATTAAGATCAAGGAGAGTATGAACTGTCAGATCACTCTATGTCAGGAACATATCGTGACCATCGGATTTCCTAACTACAAATGCATACTAATGCATACTAAAGAAACACACTAAGAAACACACTTTTACCTAACGACACATTAGACCAAGTAG
>SNQJ01S0002870.1:219297-236052 GCA_010110895.2 Picea sitchensis
ACCAACAAATATTTTCTTGGTGTTACATTCATTTAGAGCAGAAAATATGGCTTTATCCTTAGCCATATGATAAGATGCTCCTGAATCAATAAGCCACTCATCAAAAGAAGAAGTAGAAGTTGTGTTGAAGGAGAAACCAGAAGCGAAAAGTGCATGTCCATGAGAAGAAGAAGAAGAAGTAGAATCAATACTGATATTGTGCTTCTTCATTGTTGCTTCTAAAGCTGCCAACTTCTTGAAACATTTAGACTCATCACGACCATCTTTATCACAAAAGTTGCAATGTATTCCGGTCTTATTATTTTTATATTTTTCTCCTTTTTCACCATTAGGAGCTGAAGCTGTCTGAGCGGGTTTGGGACCCTTATGTTGCTTGTTGTTGTAGCAAGGATGTTGCTTCTTGGGATACTTGGGATTATCTTTCTGTTGGGCAACTAAGGCTTTGTTGGAGGTACCTGCAGTGTTGATCACTCCAAGTTGTACAAGCTTATATTCCTCTCTAATCAAAGAAACACAAAAGGAGGATTGTTGTTGTTGTTTTTGTTGGAGAGCGTGCTAAAAAAAACCTCTTTTCACAGAAGAAAAAAATTTCGCTTCTTGATGACAACAAGGGTTAGATCTCGATTAGCTTACTCGGAAGATGCACATTTTCCTATCTGTTTCTGATTTTCCGATATCGCACAGGGCATGGGGCAAAGAGCATACACAGATCTAAAAGAGTTGCAACCCAGAAATAAATAATACAAAACCAAAATACTACTGTGCAAAAAATTAAAAAAATGCGTATTCAAGCTTTATACCTCTTGATTTGACTGTAATGGCCGTATCTTGGGCAAATGGAAACCTTTTCGAGTGAAATGAAAAGTGTTCCTGAATGAAACGATTGCTTTGGACGCAATGGAACTATCCTCTCAACCCATAAATTTATGAAAATTACAGAAAATGGAGATGATGCAACTCGGCTTCACAATATCGATCTACAATAGGAGCGGGTCTCCAAACATGCTCTGATACCATGTTCGACAACATAGGTATTCCAATAAAGTATGAACACCTTCAGTAACCACTCATATAACCAGATCAAAGATCAACACACTGATGTTTTCACGAGGTAAAACCCCTACGGGGAAACATCCACGACCCCAACCAACGCGACCACTTGGAGTAGTTTATTAATGCAAAAGAAAAAGATTACAGAGAGATTTTACAAGAGAGTTTCTCATAATCAATCATCGTAAAATGACCCTCCATGCTCTTTAAATAGAGATCATGGACCAATCAGGTGTTAAGCCACGAATCAATGGTCGTTAAGATTGAGGAGAGTATGAACTGTCAGATCACTCTATGTCGGGAACATATCGTGACCATCGGATTTCCTAACTATGAATGCATACTAATGCATACTAAATAAACACACACTAAGAAACACACTTTTACCTAACGACACATTATACCAAGTAGATCTTAACTAACTCCTAAGTGTCTAAATATCCTAATAGCCCCCAGCTTGAGAAAATAGCGGCGTAACTCCAACATGATAACCATAGGTTTGGGACATGCCCCCCCAAGCTTCATTTCATCTGCCAATTGTTATGTTATTTCCAATTTATATACCAAATTAGATTGCTAGCTACTAATAGGAAAACGTTCACCAGAGGAAGAAAGAGGATCAATTTTCATATTCAGATGAAAGGAAGGTTCAATTACGAGTTCTTATGAAAGACCTGACTCAACGAGAGAGGCAATTGTTTCATTTTTTAATGAGCTTGACACAGGAAAAGAACCATGCTCATGACCATTTGTTTCATTTTTTAACGATCTCGACACAGAAACGGGAACTATGCTCATGACCCTCTATTTGATTTTTTAACAGGCTCGACATAGAAATGAGAACTATGCTCATGACCCTCTATTTGATTTTTTAACAGGCTCGACACATAAATGGGAACTATGCTCGTGACCCTCTATTTAATTTTTTAATGAGCTCGACACAAAAACATGAATTATGCTTGTGACACTCTACTTGATTATGGATTCTAAGAGGACCATGCTCTATAAGGAATACATGCCAAGGGATAAACCTCAATCATGGCTTCCAAGAGATCTTCGCTAAATGGCAGAACGCCACTCTAGAAGGAATACATGTCGAGGGCCACGATATGGATAGGGAGGTCATGCTCTAATAGCCCTATCGAAGAGATCACTATGTCAACTACCAGATCTAAATCAGAAGAAGGGAGATATTCCTTCTCATTCAGAGTTGAACACATGGGACAAGTTGGCATATAATTGACCTACGATGGGGCATATGACACTGACATGTAAGGACCATTGAGGGAAGTTGGATGATTGGCATCATATGAGGGCCAATGAATGAAAGATGGTCTATGGTCACTATGTTTCCATTATGAGGGAGACACATCACTCAAAAGAGCATGGACACAAGAGCTTTCATGGCATAAACATAGTCTCATCCGAGGAGAAAATTAAAGTCCAAGGGGTCGTGGACTACCATCACATCAATGTAGACCATTTCCCCCCCCAAAGTAATAGGAAATTGAGGAAGGATCCCTAAATATTGAATAACCCTTTTGTTAAAGGCTAACAAATTATGAGTCATCGACGCAATCTAAGGTGAAGCAAGAGCTTTCCAAGCATTCGAGGATAGGATGCTAACATAAGATCCTTCATCTATTATAGTGTTAGGAATATTCATACCACAAACCTGAACAACGATTTGGAAAGGTGTGTAAGAAGGAAGATGAGGTTTTGTTAGATCCTTCCAATCAATGGTAATTGCATTGCTTGGAGGGGGTGTCATTTGAACAGGTGGAATGCCCCCTTGTCTGGAGGAATCCATAATAACAAGAAAGACCTGAGCGACATCTTCACTCTTCGAAGGAGGAGTGGGATCGATTGAATAGGGGACCTGATCGACCACTTGGGTTTCACTCTTCAATGGAAGAGTGGGATCGACCGATGACAGAATCATATCGACCACTTTATCCACTGGGTCAATTAAGGATGAAACCAAATTGACCACTTGATCAATCGAACTAATTGAGGATGGAACCGGATTGACCAGTTCATCAACTAATGGTGGGCTGGGAGAGAGTTTACGGTAAGTTGTCAGAAGTTTTTGTTGTTTATCAACAATCTTTTTCAACAAATATGAATCTTCATACATGTGGGGACAAAGGTAGGTGCAGTGAATCTCCTTACATACCAAGAAAGGAAATTTGACTTTACCTTTCTTACTTCCAACTTGATTACTAGTCGATGGGTTGTCACTAGCATGACCTGCAACGACTGATTGAGAATAAACTCGAGACCATACTTCTATGACCTTGGGAATACTAGAGAAATCCTTGAGAAGGTGATAACCCTTACAAAGCCTGCAAGGGAATTTGGGTTCTCGAGTTTTGGTGATAGGTTTCTCGATGTTTCCAGCCTGATCAACAATAACTAGGTGCATTTGAAGTAGTAGGCACATTTGGAAAAATTGGAGTGGAAAACAACCACATGGGTAATCCTATGGTGAGTCCCAATAAACTCAAAGTAGCAATGTAAGGAGGACCAACGTTTCCAATAAAAGGAAAAACAAAAATTTCCCCGAGAAAAGGGGTTCCTTCATTGGGAGTTCCAGGAATTGACGGCATAGAGAAGAACTCAACCTAGATTCCACTAAAACAGACAACACACACTATCAAAGTCTAAATGCAATAAGCATTCATGTGAAAAGGTGGGGTCAATAGGAGGAATCTCACATGAGTGTCAAGTTAATACAACTCACGATATATTGTAGGGTCCAACAGTAATACTCGACCCAATATTCCAGAGCACCAACCAGGGAGGATAAACCATACCCTTGGCTGTATTACCGGACTACCTAGAAATACGTGCGTATTAATCTTGCCGAGTGATGTTCTCGGTGTATTGCGACAACAAGATGATCGAAAGGGTGCTCGGTTTCAGGACCTATAAGGGTCTCTCGATATGCTCAAGGTACGTGGGATATCAAATCAATAGTAGTGTTGTCTAATGTGCAATTGTTCGAAAGGGGCCTCCTGATATAATCAAAGGTACATGGGAGAACCACACAGTCCCCAGATTGTAGTGCTGACAAGTAACGACAACTCCTATGTTTAAAGACGCCAAAACACGTCTCTACCTACCCACACAATGTTACTAATTTTTTTAATTAAGTTCTGTCTTAAGGTTTTTATTCACTTAAAAGAGATTGTGAATGCTACTCAATGATGATGTATGATATGTAACTCCAAGAAGACTTCAAAGAAAATATGAATGCAATGCAATATTTTCTTTCAATGAAAGCTATCTATAGAATGGAGCAAGAGATTTCAAGCAAAGAAACAATTACAAATGTCAAAGCAAGAAATGTAAATTACTCTTTGAATGCAATAAGCGATTAATATACGAGTAAAAGAGTTTTTTGAAGAATGAAAGGTAAAAAATGCCAAAAACCATGCAATTTCGCTCTAAAATGCAAGCTTAGAAATGCAACATCCAAAAACTTCAAAGAAAATCATTCAATGAAGAAAGATTACTTTGTTACTATCAAAATCCCTCAAGAAAACAATATAAAATATTAAATTGAAAAGCACTCAAAGATACAACTAAGAGATTATACCCTTTTCGATTCAAAATAAATAAGAAAGAATAAACAAAACTTTCAATGATGAAAAATAAACTCTAGATCATCAAGAAGATTGTAAATCAATGAATTAATGAGTCAAAAAACACTCCAATCATCATATCTAAGATCTGGAAAAGAAAGAACAATCAAAAGATAATTTTTTCAGAGGTTATCATAGGTTGCTCTAATAGACAATGTGACAAGTCAAGTTGTTTCACGCAGAAGGAATATCACAGTGCGACAATGCCACTCTGTACCTCAAATGAGGATGAAACAAACAATTAAAACTCAGAAAAAATACAAAATTGCTCAGACTCTTCAGTGGAATTTTAGATTGATTGATCAAACAAGGCCAGATGATGACTCAGAAAGACTCAAACAAGACACAAGAAGGAAACTAGGAGAAAAAATCTAGAAGATCGTTCCCCAGTATGGTTGCCATTTTTGTTGTGGATAAATTTGTAAATGCAGACATAAACAAATCTCCCTAGTTCAGGAACCCAAAACTAGAACAAAATGAGACAAAACACACTCCTTTCCTTAGATTCAAATGAAATGCAAAAGGATAGAAAACTCGTACCTTTTATCCGAAGTTTGCCTTCATTAGTAGAAGCTCCAAGTTTGATTTCAAAAACTTTTTCTACAGACCTGTATTAGAATAAAACAAAACAAGTGAAAGCAACAATACTACAAGTATTTCGATAAATCTACATAGATGGCCAAGGAAAAATACAATAAAGATGATATGCAAGCTTTATAGGAAAGGCAAAATATAACCGTATTAATAAATAAGGAAACAAATTACAAACGAAGTCTTGGCGTTGACAAACTCTTTCCAGCGGTTCATTGCTTCAATACCCAAGTAGCCTCCATAAGTGTCATCACCATCTCTTGAACACTTTAGCCCAAATCTCTTAGGACCAAGATGAAGTTCACAAACTCTCAATTACAAACCAGGAGCTATTCTCAATTCACCATTATTTTATTACTCATCACTTATTACTTATTAGCCTTTCCCTTTAGAAGATGCCTCCATTTATAGGTTGAAGAGGAATCCATGAGGAGGTTAGGATGATAGGTTAGTATCTCACTAAATCAGGAGAGACGGGTGAGATCCAAACTGATCGACAAAGAACTCATCATCGAAGCTTCTCTTCTAGAAACTTCAAGAATTTCTTCTTTTTTCCCACGTACAAAGGTTGTCACACCCTTAAACCTCAACAACATGCGACATTGTCGCACCTCCCAGTGATGTAGCATGCGACAAGTGAAGTTGTTGCACCTTGCTAGAAAGCAACAAGCGACAACTTTGTAAGCGATAACAATAACTTTTCAAATTCAAATTATAACCCTTGATTTTTTTTCCAAGGAAAAAAATCTAGTAATTTTATTATTGGTTGTAACAAAATAACAAAAGTAGATGTCGATGTGCATTCTAGATGGCATGTTTATCCCACATATATATGATTGCCTCGTTATATTCCATCTAGATACAAAGTAGGTCTATGCAAAATTACAAAAATGAGGTTTGATTTTTCCTTACTCAATGTCTTACAAAACCCCAAAAAAACATATCAGAATTCATTCTACCTTCATCAATTTTCATCAAAACTTGTTTTATGTTCATGATATATAAAGTATAAGCAATTAAACTATATTACATCAATTTAAAACAAGAATTTATGAAAAAATTCTAAGGAGTGATTTTGGTGAGTGTCCTTGCTTTTCGAGATTCCTTTTTCCAATGCCAGTCCAACTTTGGATAATATGTCCACCTCTTCCTGCTCATGTAGACATGTTCCAAAGTGACGTGAGTGAAATAAAAAATGTCGCGCTTAACTTATTGGAAGAGAGGAAGTAAAGTGAAGTTTTGCACATTGAATACTCCATTCATCCATTGAATGACCAAGAGGGAATCCCCATAAATGTGTAGATGGGAAATGCCCTTTCCCTAGGCCAAGCAAAGGGTGAGTTTTAGAGATATCAATTTACAAAAAGTATTAGTTTCATTTCCTATGCTAGCTAAAAAGAAAATGTTGTGGTCCCTTGAGAGATGTAGAACACCAACAACTCCTTCCCATGGCTGATTTCTTTGAGAGGTGTTGTTACACCTCAAATTCACTTCAGTGTACCCTATATTTTTTCGCCTGATGTGGACTATCATATCAGAAGATTATGTGCCTTATTGTATCATGAAGAGACAAAAGTTTGGTTGTATTTGCACTCATGTAATGTATTGGACCATGCTTAGATGTTCAATGTATTGGTGGTGGGCCTATGTAGTATCTCCAAACCCCATGTGGTCGATCATGTCCCATCCTTTTAGTCCCCATTTCAAGATAGGCTTTGATTTAATGGCTACGATCAACTACCCCTTGATGTTGGTAACTCTTCATCATGTCGATCATTTATGACTTGGGTTGCTATGTAACCATTTTGTAAAGGTGTTTTTATTTTTTAAAGGTTGTCACACCTAAGTATACCATACTTACTCTATGCCTAAGCATGTATCCTTTTCTTATGTATTCATTACACATTGGCCATTTACTATTACAAATGATTCTATGGATCCTCACTCAATTTCACATTTCCCAAGGAAGTCTCGTAGTTCTTGAGGAATTACATGTATCCCAAGGCACTAGTCACATCCTCCTAGGAAGATTTGGGTTATTTATGCATGCACGAACATCCTCTACACCCGCCACATTGAAGATTCCATAACACCCTCCTATTTTGCCACTTTTGAACATCTTATCACTTGATTAAAGGGTCAACCCACTCTTTTGGACGTCATACTACCCATTGGGGGTTTTATGACCCATTTTTTTGACTTGGAAGGTCACTTCCATGCTTCATGGGGTGCCTTGACATTAGATATGGACATGGTCATGCATTGGAGACATATTTCAAGTGTTTATGAGCATTATTTGAGGGGTCGTCCACCTTTTAAGGCCTTTCTTATTCCTTCCATGAGGTCGTCCCACATTATGAGGCTAGACATTGGTACTTTGCTTGCTTGAGATTCCTATACACCATGATTTGAGGCCTTTCTCCTTGGAACATTGAGCTAGTGAAGCATATTGGCCCCTCTTATATTGGACGTTCCCCTCTCATGAGGGTTTTATGTACATGTGGCATCATTTGATTATGTTTTGACTTAGTCTCCTTTGTGTGGATGAAAAGTATTCTTTTGTAATTCTCCTAGGCTAATTTTAGGGAGAAAGAATTAATAAAGAATGAGAAGGATGTAGAAACCTCCTCTCTAAAATCTGTCCTCTCATTTCAAATTGTTGTGAATTGTTGGATATCATTTGTGACTATAATTAATAGAAGATATTCGTTTTGAGGTTTTTTGTGTCGATTCTTGGAGCTTTCTTTTTCTTGTTTATCTTCTCAGTGCATTAAATATTTGTTATGGTGATTCAATACTTCTACTATCTTTCAAGGTCAATCCATTTGAGGAGTTAATTAACTTCTTGGAGAGGAGATGTTCTATGGTTTGTTCCTTCCTTCTTCTCTTGTTGGATTGGGTAATTGCTNCATCATTTGATTATGTTTTGACTTAGTCTCCTTTGTGTGGATGAAAAGTATTCTTTTGTAATTCTCCTAGGCTAATTTTAGGGAGAAAGAATTAATAAAGAATGAGAAGGATGTAGAAACCTCCTCTCTAAAATCTGTCCTCTGATTTCAAATTGTTGTGAATTGTTGGATATCATTTGTGACTATAATTAATAGAAGATATTCGTTTTGAGGTTTTTTGTGTCGATTCTTGGAGCTTTCTTTTTCTTGTTTATCTTCTCGGTGCATTAAATATTTGTTATGGTGATTCAATACTTCTACTATCTTTCAAGGTCAATCCATTTGAGGAGTTAATTAACTTCTTGGAGAGGAGATGTTCTATGGTTTGTTCCTTCCTTCTTCTCTTGTTGGATTGGGTAATTGCTCAATCTCTTTTCTTGTTTTTCCATTGGTTCCTTGGAAAGGGTTCTAAGCATTTTGTTCAAGTTATAGTTGATCTTGTTGGCAAAGGTTTTTTCCTTTGAGGAATCCCTTCTTGTAGGGATTTGTTTCTCTTAGATTATCTTGATTAGGCTGCAGATTATTCTACCCTTAGGGTTCTAATCTCTTACCCTAATCTTTAAGATATAAGTGACCAATATTTAGAGGGGCATACTTCTTGACCCCATAAGCCCTAATAGGATAAAAAAAGGCACTAGTCCTATATACAACAACCAACCATAAAACCCTAAAAATAAAAAAATTATATTTTTTGTTGTTTATAAAGAAATCTAACGATGAAAATCAAAGAAAATTATTTATTTATATTTCTTTCATTGTCTAGTGTAAAGTTAACAGATTATTTCATTTCATAGACAAATTAATCCTAGGCTTTATGCTTAATTGTTGATCTCTAGAACCAAGGAGGAAAATTGGCCCTATTGGATTGAGCTTTAAGGTGCTTTCTAACATTTTGTGGGCTGATTTAAGGTGTTTCTCAAATTTGGAAATTAAATTGCAGCATTAAAAATTGTATTTGGTGAAACCGTAAGGCTAGGGTTTGGTGCTTCAAGGTGTTTTATTTCTCATCCCTAGCCTCTATTTCATTTGTAGATTGTTTACCAAACTCGTATTGGATATCTAGAGATGATATTAATCTCTAATGTGCTTATAATTTCTTATCATTTACTTAGAGGTTTTAAGTGCTAACTTGTGAAACCCTAGGGGGATTCACCATCCATTTTTACAGGTTCTTGCTTAAGTTAATGTTTATATATTGTTAGAGCTTATATCTAACACTTGTTTGGCTATTATTTCATAGAATATCTATTTCACAAGTGGAAACATCCAAGACATCTTGCTCTCTTGTGCTTAATCTCTCTCTCTTGGATGGTAGTTTCATGATCTAAATCTGAAATTTATGTGTTTTATTTCATAACAACAGATTTAGAAGTGAAAGGACAACCATGAGCTTGCCATTTCTTAGCATATAATCAAGTGGTAAACACAAGCACACATTTCATCATTGATTTACGCTAAATGTCTTCACTGTTTGTGCCTTGAAGTAGCTTGAAGTGGTTCTAACCTCATGTGAGTTTTGTTTGTTGAGTGATAGACTTAAATGCTAATATGAAATTGTTAATATTTTTTTATCTTACATATCAAATTTGGCACACAAATCTTGTAGCTCCTAACCTTTTTTTGAAGTGGATATAATAGTGGTTCATGCAATTGTTTCTAGTTGAATATCTTTAGAGCACTGTAATAATTGATTGGGGTCCTAATGCATAGTCTTGTTACATAATTTGTGGATTCATTAAAGTAGATCATATGGATGCATGGTTTATTTCACTTAAAGAGGTTTACTTTTGTTATTTGGGATACACCCCTGGACTTCTAGGAGTTGGCCTAATGTGCAGGGGAAAGAGTATTGAGGTGACAGTGGTGCACTTCTCATCTTATTGCCCCAGTTAGTGCCAATGCTAGGAATTTTCACAAGGGTGCTAGTTTAGGTGGTAATAGACACCATAAAAAAGTGCCTAGGGCATGTCCATATTTAATAGGTCATGGGGTATCCTTGCGAGAGAGTGGAAATTTGATTACCAAGGGAAGGCTAAGAAATGTTTAGACTTTGCATAGCACATTTCAGTGGGATGATCTTTTTATCTTCAAACAACAAAGAGTTCCTTGCTAACCAGACTCCCCAGGTGATGATAAGAGGAAGGGATTTTTAATGTGAAGTTGTTAGGTTGGAAACCCATGTTTTTAGAGATTCATTTATTGAGTTGTCCTTCCAAGAATTTTTTAGCCCTTTTACTCTACCTGCTTCCTTCCATACCTCTTTTGACTAGCTGCAAAACAAGATTAGGTGATATTTTTTTTCAAACTTTGTCTTACACAAGCAACATATTCTCGGGCCTTTAAAAATTCTCTTTTAGAGTATATCCTAGGTGAGGGATTTGTTATTTAAGAGGAGCCACATAAATATTTTTTCCTTCATTGGGCATTTGAATTTCCAATGCTTTTTCCACCACCAAACCGATGGATCTTCCTTGCCTTCCTGAGTTAGAGCTTTGCATCCAAATTTTAGCTCATAATTTCCCATTGGATTCAGGAACCAAACGAGTTGATCCTATTCCTTTGTTATAGTCACAAAATAACTTCAAATGAATTTTGTGTAATTCTCCCATATAGTCACATCTTCCTCTCTATGGTCGATTTCTCTCAAAGATAATCAATGTTGCTACCTTGTGTATTGATCCCTATGAGCTATCTATTTTAATGAATGGTAACCTTTTCTTTGGAGCTCATGAAATTAGATGTGTCGAAATTTATAGGCTTCCTTACATCCTATCCAAGGTTCTAATTCTTTGAGTACTTGGTCTCCCCTTCCAATTTTCCAAACTAGCCAATTTCCCACTAAGTGAAAGGTAGAAAGCATAGCTTTCCAAATGATTGTAGCATTTTGAAACTTTTTTTGTGGCTTGCAGATCCAATCCATAATGGATTCTTGAGGGAAATGTTTGGCTTTTGTGACTTATGCCCAGGGCCCTGTGCTTTGTATGAGCCTCCAAGCATTCTTATCTATAAGGGATTTTGAGAATAAGAATATGTTCTTCAATCCTCATCCTCTAAGATATTTTGATATAGCTATCCTTTTCCAAGAGGCTAGTACCATTTTTTTCTTCCTATCTTGACCAAACCAAATGAAGTGAAACCATAATTGTTTGATTTTGTCCATTATACCTTTTGGGATCCGAGCTAAATGTATGCAATAAAATGAGATGGCTTCTAGCACTGCATTAACCATGACCAATTTGCCTCCTTGAGATAGCCAATGGTTATACTAGATGCTTACTTCTTCTTTTTTTCCAATTTTTCCAAGAGCCATAACTAACCTACTTTCTTGTATTGATTAGATTTTATATGAAATCCCAGATATTTGATTCTAACATCGACATATCCTATTTGATAGGGAAAGATCTGGGTGATACATATGTTTTCCATATATGAGATCCCCCAAAATAACATCAAGGATTTCACAATATTAATTTGCATCCCCGTGGATTCAAAAAGAGATCCATGATCTCATGAAGATTTTCTATTTGTTCCTTGAACCTTCACAAAAGTTGAATATGCCATAAAAAAAAAAGGTAAGTTATGTTACAAGATGGACCCAAATTTATACCTTTGAGACTACTAGTTGCAGAGGTTGCCTTTAATTATCTGTCAAGGCCCTCGACTACCAGAAGGAAGAGTAGCGGCAAAAAGGGGCATCCTTTTCTAATTCCATGTTCAAATTTGAAGAATGGAAATGTGTATCCATTTAGAAGAATGGAAAGTGATGCCAAGCTTATACAACTCATAACTCATGAGACAAAGACATGGCATAATACTAGATGTTTAAGAATGAGTATGAAATACAACCAACTTACTTGATCAAAATCTTTTGAGAGGTCAACCTTTAGAGTGAGGGTTTTTTATTTTTATTTCTGGTCTTAATTGAGTGAATCCCTTTTTGTGCCACTACCATGACTTCAGGAATCTGTCTTCCTTTAAAAAACCTAAATTGCTCTAAAGAGATATAACTTGAAAGGATACCTTTTATCTCATGTGTAGTAATTTTGGAAATGATTTTGTAGATACAATTGTAGAGAGATATGGGTCTTAAGCTTTAAAATTCAGTAGGATTATGGTCTTGGGAATACGGGCAATGCAAGTATTGTTGAAGGTTTCCAATGTTTGACTTATGGTGCGAGAGTATTCTACCACTTTTAGAAGATCATTTTTGATGAATTTGTAGCAACCTAAGAAGAATTGCACAAGAATTCCACCAAGCTTGGGATTTTTGTCCTTTTGAAATATTTGTAAGATTCAGAAAAAATATTCCTTTGTAATTACAACCAATTTGCCTTGATTATCCTCATGATTAACAAATCTTATGGCAAAGCTTTCTATCTTGAGGATTGTTGCAATAATGGCTCTAGAATCATTCTTAAAACAAGTGTTGAAGCAATGCACCCCTTTTGATGCCATATGAGAGAAGGTGGATGACCTGGATCCATCATCCTTATATATCCTCTAGACCGTATTAATATTTGTATTGTATTTGGAAAAGTGATGGATTTTTTTTGTATTTTTATCTTCTACCTATAACTAGATTGCCCTACTTTTGATTCTCCATTCCTTTTCTTTTTTTAGTAGAAATTTTATCTGCTTGTCCTCAAGCAACTTGATTTCGTCTTTTTGGTCATCAATAATGAATCCATGGCCCTCTAAAAGGTAACAATTTTCCAATTGTGCTTCAATATCTAAGAGAAATTTCTCATCATTCTTTCTGTTTTCTTTGGACCATTTAATAACAACTTGTTTTACTATTTTCAAATTTTGATGGAATTGGATGGGAGTAGATTCCGGAGAGGAATTTTCAAAGGGTTTCAAACTCTCCTTAATTCTTTCCAAGAATGTATTATCTCCCAACCATTTTGGATTTAATTTGAAAGGGTTGGGGGGATTCTCCTAAAGGGAAGCCATTTCTAGAAGGACTAGACTATGATATGAGACTCCTCCTACATAGATCCACTGTTGGAAGTGGATATTTTATTTAAGAAAGGATCCAAAAATCAAGAAATGATTAATTTTTTTCTAACACGCACCTTCCATATTCTCATATTTCTCCAAGTGGGTGAGAGTTTTGCAGGCGATATATCCAACAAACCAACAATCTCTAGTTTAGCAATAAGGAACTCTGCTAGTGGATCCACCTGAGCAGTCGGACCCCAAATTCCCATGGCACCTAAGGAGAAGTTTAGATCACCCCCTAACACCGCTAAACTGTTTTTAAGACATGATTTTTGAAGGAGGGATTCCCAGTAAATGTTTGGTCTAAGTAAAAACCATAAATGTTTATGCAGATGATCTCCTTTGCCAATTCTCATGAATCCAAAGAAATTCCAAATTCAGAGGGAAAGGCCCAAGATTTTGATAGGGACGTATAATCTTTTCTCCAACCAGATATCAATACTCCTAATCCACCTTGAGAATCAATAGAGGAAAGGTCCCAACCTTTAAGTAGAGAGTTAGATCTTTGACGTTGATCATTACTTTCTAGTTTGGACCTCTAAGGTTTCTTGCTTGTGTGACAAAGAAAGAAAGGATTTCCTTCCTCTCTGAGTGAGTTATAGTTCTTCTTCCAGGGTTCCTAGGACCCCTGTGACACCACTGGAAAAGTGGGAAGCTCCTCTAAACTTGGATCAAAGACTGTTTTTGGAAGCTTCAATGATTTGGGTATCAATATGGGCACTACACTCCATAAGGCGAATAATTTTTTCTGTTGTAGGGTCTAGTCCTTCCAAAGGGATTAGGGGAGGAGGATGGGTAGAATTTATTGCAGAGAGGCTAGATAGAAATTCCCTTGGAAGGGTTTCCACCTGTGGAGGGAGTTTCACCGCCCAAGAACCAAAAATAATATTCTCATAATTTTATAAAGGAATAGGGGAAGAGGGGAAGAGGTAGAAATATCTCACCCAAGCATTCTAGACTGTAATTGGGTGAATCCAAGGGATATTTAAGCTTTCCTATATGGTCCACCGCCTTAGTTGAAACTAAATTTCTGATATTTTATGGGATTTCCTCCCTCTACACCTACTTCAAAGGTGAATATGACCGAACCTCATCTTCCTTGGGTTTCTTGTGAACCCATACTTTCCATATGAGGGGAAGGGATCAATACTTCGCTATATGTCTGTAGTAATGGAAATAGCCACATTTAAAGGGGATTACATCATAATCTAGAGCTTGATTGTATCTGGATGGCCCCTTTCTAATCATGATATAATCTTCCAATCCTTTTGATATTTGTAATCCGACCAGGATGCAAGCCATTCCAATACATCCCTAATTCTTGTATGAATTATCCATATCATAAAAAAGGCATAGAGAATTCCCTATTTTTCCGAAGACATCATCCAACCAAAGAAATAAAGGTAATCCACAGAGCTTGACCCACACAGGGACAAAATCCATATGTGTAGACTTAACATCAAATTCAATTTTCCATTTTTCAAGAATGCTACTTGGGATCCCCATGTCCATCTATCTTGTAGGATTTTATTGGCATATTATCCTATGTGGAGAATCTATATTAGCCATCCTTTAAATAATATCATGTTGTGCAGAGCATATCCAAGCAATCATGCAAAATTTTCCAAGGTCCAGGATTTTAGGGTTTTAGAGTTCATCCTTTTGTTTGGAAATCTCCCTACAATGGTTGAATCTACCATGTTCATGATCTCATGAAGTTTTATTCCTTATCCCAATTGCAAATTGAAGGCTTCTACTTTCCTTTTGACATATTTATAATGTTTTTTGGCATTCCCTAAACCTCTTGATCCTGGTTAGGGGAAATAGATTTGTTGGTCGACGCTCCTCTCATCATCTCTCTAGATAATATAATACCAATAAACCCACATTCATCGAAACCGATCTTTGATTTAATTGAATGCAAAGGTGAAGAGGGTAAAATACTTGAAATCACATCAAGTGGTGTTGCACCATCATCATTTTGAGTGGGAAATGAATACCCRTGAGGTGAGTGTGGCAGTTGATCCATATATGCTTTTAATGAATAAACATGCTAGTCATATAGATCCTCCCATATGCACAAACCTTTTGAAACTCTCATGTTTATATGAAAACCTAACATAATCGATGGGACAAGATACAAGGGACTTAACCCCATCATATCCACTGCAGGTGACCTAGGGTTTGCAAGGGCATGGATAATATTCCCCAGAATGGATATCATGTCATCTTCCAACGATTGGTCTCGAAATTGCATGAGTTGATGTGGAGAACAATTATATTCATGTTATGACCCCCCTAGTACAAATCGAATCTGATGTCCTTTCAATTGGTCATCCAAGTAGTCGACTACCTCCTCCTCCATAGAGCCAAAACCACTAGAAAATGTTGGAGTCTGCCGTAATGACTAAGAYCTATGAGAAAACCCTAGACATGGATAAAAAAAACAATCTACCATTTGGGTGGTATATATAATCCTTGACATTCCTAATGTTTACAAAAATTAACCAAGGATGTAGAATTTGCATTAATTTCTCAAAAATTCCAAATCAATTGTTAAAATAAACTACAAGACTATGTGAGTGGACTTAGAAAAATGCATGCCAACTTTCATGCAAGTGTCCTTTGGAAAAAGTGATACCTTGAGTGTGMAAATTTCGGCGTTGTTGAAAAAAACCATATATTAGATTTTCAAAATTCACCTCATTTTGTTGGCATATAATTTGCTAAGTTAGCAAGTTTTGTATTTTTCTCAGAAATTGATAAAAAATGTGTTTCTTTAATAAAATGTATTCTCAGGGTTTATTTCTTGGCCAAATTAAGTGATTCGAATGGGGGAATGCATATTTTTTTTTTTCATTTCGCACCTTTCTAAATTTCCATATGTTCAATTTGAGTTTGCAAAATTTTATTTGTGAAAAAAAATTCAAATTCTACCCATTTTTTACAAAATGTGCAAAGTTTGTGAAGCGTAACAAAAATGCATGTCAAATATTCCACATGCATGATATAAGGAAAATCTTCTTGTTGTTATGTAATTTTCTATGCTGGGCACATAACCTGTGTCTTACATTTCTTTGATTAATCTTTAATTGCATGTAGTTTCCCTTCAAAAGTGTCCTTTAACAATGTTTTTCAAATTCAAAGAAAATGCACACAATTGTCACTTAAATGCCTGTCGAGGCCAAGTTGAGGATCCAAATCATGTTCTAAAAGTTAATTTAAATTCTACATTCAATTATCTATAATCCCTTTTGGTCAAGTCCCACTAGTGTGATTGGATTTCGAGGCTTTTGTCCTGTAAGGCGACCAAGGTTTGAAACTCCCAGTAGTCAAGAGGAGACACCCAAAAAACTCCAGCCATGTTAAGAGTTGGTGTGGCCCAGGCCGGGTGCGATCCCCGAGTGATTTTGATGGCTTAGGTGCCCCTGGGTCGTGGTTTATTAGATCACAAGATAGTCCCACAAGTAACAAACATGCTAGCAAACAAAAAAAAATCTACAATCTCTTTTGACCCT
>SNQJ01S0002870.1:241740-265152 GCA_010110895.2 Picea sitchensis
CTTGTTTATTATTCATAATTATTCATTATCCAGTCTCCTATATTTTAGGGGAGAATATTCCACCTAGAGAATATTCTCTTTCAGTTGACACTTCAGTTTGACTAGTTGAGTTGAGTTTAGATGTTGCATTGGGATCATCACCATGCTAATTAGACCTTGCCTTGGTATCATCACCAGAGTGGCGCATTAGCCTTGATTCCCTGAGTTAACGCCTCACTACTCTATGTTCAGTCAGTTAACTGAAGACTAGTTGACTAGTTAACTCAACTAGGTGGCAGTTCACTCCCGTAACTGCCTGAGAGACTAGAATAGGTGGCAATTCTCTCCTGTAACTGCTGGTGTGTGTCCAGATCACTCTAAACCACCACTATGGCGACTTGGTTATCCTCAATTCAAACTCATTGAGATATATAGAGTATATCATGTGTAAATTATTCATTATTCATAATGGTTAATGAGAATTCTTCCATTCTTTTCTCTCCTTCTTCTTCTTTTTCCAATTATCTCTACAAATGTGTGTATTATTGTTTAGCTAGATCTATTTTGTGCAGGTTCAACACATTTATAGAAAATAGACAAGTAAATCATCAAAATTCTATGGTGGAGGTAGAAGGTACGCTAAATAATGAACCAATCTCTATTTTGATTGACCCTGGTGCTAGTTTAAGTTATATTTCACATAGAGTTGTGAAGATGTGCAAATTATAGAAAAACAAATTTGAAAAGTCATGATTAGTTCAGCTTGCTACAGGTACAAAAAGGAAAGTAACTGAATTTGTTAGCAAGTGTGAATTTCTTATGAATTATTTCAAAACCTATGTTGATTTGAATGTTTTGCCTTTGGGGTCTTATGACTTGTTGATTGATATGAATTGGTTAGAAGAACATAGAGTTATACTAAACTGTTATAATAAGACATTTTTATGCACAGATGATACTAGTAATGTTGTTAATATTAAGGGAATACCTAAACAATTTTTGTTCGGGAAATATTAGCATTACAAATTGTAACATCCCGCTCTTGTGCGCACTGAGCGAACTTATTCTTTGAGGACACTTGCTTGCAAGTGATCCATATTATTATACTATTGGTCGTTTGATTATGATTATGAGGAATTATGGATATGATGATATGTTATTTTGTGTATTTACATAGACAGGTGCTACTGAATGGGTTCTCCTTAGTGTGCGGGACTTTGGACCTCGAGGATGCAAAGGCATCGATGAAACCCCTTGGACTTTGGATCGAGTCAGGGAGTGGAATATTGGGGTTTGATTGTTGTTGATATGACATATGTACATCTGATTAGATGTTATGATGATTGATTATTATTGCTGACATGATTCGTTGATGATGCAGGCTGACGATAGCTTGTCGACCAAACTCACATGTGGAGTAGAGGGGTCACGCATGACAACCAGAGACTTTGAGGGAGAAGTGTGGACAGAAACCCTACCACAGCCTACTAGCACTCTCATCGTGGCTCGAACTATAGGTTAATGATTACCTAGTTCGAGAAGACCCACGATGTCGTGAGGGAAGACTGGGACAACCACTCACGATGATTCTAAGGGGTGTGCAATAAGGCAAGGGCCTTATTTCTTAGAGGTCCTTAGTCTCCCACAAGATCACCTAGTGGAGTATTGACTTCAAGGGTTTTTTATGTCTACCAAGTCATTCAAGAGGCGAGTGGCACCCTTGGAGCACGTAGTGCATCCTGAAGGGAACGTCGCACAAGGAAAACTGAAAGAGGCGAGTGGCACTCTTGGAGCACGTAGTGCATCCTAAAGGGCATGTCGCGCAAGGAAAATGGAAAGAGGCTAGTGGCACCCTTGGAGCACGCAGTGCATCCTGAAGGGCACGTCGCACAAGGAAGACAGAAAGAGGTGAGTGGCACCCTTGGAGTACCTAGTGCGTCATGAAGGGCACATCGCGTTTTTAACTGGTAAGTGAATAAACCTAGACGACCTTAAAACAAATGATGTGACAAGTAAGATTTAAAAATAATTTTTCCCTAATAAAAATGTCGCCCAACCTAGTGAAATTAAAATCTAGGTCTAAGTAACACATGTGGTCAAAAATAATAATCATAATTAAACAAGTAATGAGAAGGGGGTAAGAAATTCAATTAATTTATTAAAATCAAATTGTATTGGGGGATTAAAATTTTAAAAAGAGAAATGATTGTTTTATCTACATATGCTAATTAAATTTTTAATTAAAAAGAAAAAGGGGAAAAAGGTTGTTTTTCTACACTTGCTAAATTGAGTTTTAGCTAAAAAGGGAAAAGAGGGAAACTTAAAATAAATAGGAAACTAAGGGGAAAAGGGGAAACATAAAGAAAAAGATGAATGTCTAAATTAGTAAGGAATCTTG
This sequence comes from Picea sitchensis, assembly GCA_010110895.2. Taxonomy (NCBI): domain Eukaryota; kingdom Viridiplantae; phylum Streptophyta; class Pinopsida; order Pinales; family Pinaceae; genus Picea; species Picea sitchensis. Next base: position 244,118 of record SNQJ01S0002870.1, read on the forward strand.
TCTTGGGAACTTGCTATTTTTGAACTCTACTAAGAATTTAGTAAGGTGTAATTCATTTAAGATGTGTAAGGGAATATTGGGACACCAAGGAGCGTTTTTAGGAATGCTTTTAGGTGGGCGAGGGAAATAGGAATAATTAAATAAATAATAAAATTAATTTTCTGGTGCAACTAGGGGGATGGGTGACATGTGTACGAGGGAGGTTTTTTCTGATTAAATTAATGAAAAAGAAATTAAATGAGAATTTGGGAAAGAAATCACTTAAAAACTCTATAAAAAGGATGGAGTATGGATCTCATCTTGATGCGTAATGTTACGCTGCTAAATTTTTGTCTTGACTGGACTTATCTTATGGGAGTTGGGATACCCAACTCAGGTAACGAGTGGTAGCTCAACCTTGCGAGGCAAGTTGGGTGCTAACTGTTCTCTGGTATAGTGTACATGGCCCCTTTGCGGATCGGGGGGCTCAGGGGGAAGAAGAGTACCCCTAGCATTGGCTGGGAGGTACCAGTGAGGTCACATCGGTCGGCAAGCAGGAGATGGACGGAGCGCGCGTGGGACAGAAACTACGGAGCATTCGTGTTTGGCTAAGGTATGTCGGTTTAAATTGTTACTTGCAATGAAACTAAATTTACACATGTTATTTTCTCAGCGCTTGGTTTAAGATTTCATTTCCATGCGTTGTCTTGCACCTATTTTCCTACGATATTGTAATCCCCTTGCTTGTTGTTTTCTGAATGGATTTCCTTTGGCGAACCCAACTTCTGGTTTCATTGACTTATCTGTGTGGGTTTTAATGATTATTATGAAGAGATTGTGCTTTATATTCCGCCCTTATCCCTAGGTCATCAGTCCATGCCTGAGAATTCGGCTAGGAGCCGAATCGACGGTCGTCACTTCGATGTTTAAATACCTATAGATTCTAATGCCCTGCTTTTCTGTGCATGGATGATGAGCGAAGAATATTTTTTTCCCAACTATATATCCCTTACTTATCCCTGCGGTTGATTGATTCATGGATGAATGATTGTCTTTGCGCCTTCTCATGTTTGAGCATCTCTACGTATTTCTTATCATTTCTCTCTGTGAACAACTTAATACTCTCTGCGTTTTTAACATCACCTCTGCGTTTTGGATGGCATTTTATTCTCTGCAATTTTAATGACACTTCCCATCTCTTGATTGGTAAAATCTCAGCGTTATTAAAATGTGAATGACAACATTTTAATTTATATATATTGACTGCACTTTTACACTTGAATAACAGTAAATTATTGCCTTGAATAACAACGAAAATTTTACCTTGAATGTCTGTGTTTATACACTTGAACAACAACGAACTTATACTTGAATGCCTTTATATTTTTTGTGTAATGGGTAGCATCTTTGTTGTGCCCTTGGTGGTGTTTCTACTACGTAATGGGGGCGTATTTGTTGTGTAAATGGGGGCATTTTTACTGTGTAAATGGTGGTGTTGTTATTGTGTAAATGGTGGGGCATTTGTTGTGTAACTAGGGCGTTTTTACTATGTAAATGGTGGTGTTGTTATTGTGTAAATGGTGGCGCATTTGTTGTGTAAATGGGGGCATTTTTACTATGTAAATGGTAGTGTTTTTATTGTGTAAATGGTGGCGCATTTGTTGTGTAACTAGGGTGTTTTTACTGTGTAAATGGTGGTGTTGTTACTGTGTAAACGGTGGTGTTGTTACTGTGTAAATGGTGGCACATTTGTTGTGTAAATGGGGGCATTTTTACTATGTAAATGGTGGTGTTGGTATTGTGTAAATGGTGGCGCATTTGTTGTGTAACTAGGGGGGTTTTACTGTGTAAATGGTGGTGTTGTTACTGTGTAAACGGTGGTGTTGTTACTGTGTAAATGGTGGCGCATTTGTTGTGTAAATTGGGGCGTTATTATTGTGTAAATGGTGGTGTTGTTACTGTAAATGATGGCGTATTTACTGTGTAGAGGGTGGCGTTTTTAATGTGTAATCGTAGCACTTTTTAACTGGTGTAATGGTTGAGAGTTATTACTTTATTACATTGAGATTTTACCATATCTACTGACTGCAATTATCATAGACAACGATGAAGAATATTGCTATGTTATTAATATTCCATAGACAACGATGTAATGATCCATAAAGAGCGATGTAATATTCTAGATAGTGAATTATACCATATCTATTGACTGCAATGTTCCATAGTGAATATTCTATAGACAACGATGTAATATTCCATAGTGAATTATTCCATAGACAATGATGTAATAATTGATTGTGTTATTAATATCTATTGACATCAAATATCATGTTTTAAACTCAGGGATTTCCTTTTATTTATCTCAGCGATTATCTTTTTTTCAACTCTGCGAATTTCCTTTAAATAGACAACAACAATAATTTTTTACTCAGCGAATAATTAATGAATAGGCAGCAAAATAACATTGAAATAGCAGCGAATAGCATTGGAGAAGCATTATTTACAGACGGGGAAATAACATTGAAATAGCAATTATTATAGACAACAATTAATATATTTATTGACAATTATTGACAACGATTTTGTAGGTATTGTATATCGAATTAAAGAATAAGTATTGTATAACATTTTTGTATGTGTATGTTAGCGTATTCAATTTCCTTTGAATGTATTTAACACAGCGTATTTAACATAGTCTTGACCAAATCTATATGCTTGTTACCTTAAGACTTGAGAGTATCGTAGTATTCATTAATCTTAAATTATGCCATTCCGGCTTGACTTTGGAAATAAACATCTTGCCAGTTATGTCATTGTATTTTTAATTGAATACTATGTCATGTAAAGAGACTCGTTATAATACATCAAATTATGTATTCTTGGGCCTTATTGCCTTATGCATATTGCATCTGTGCATCTCTATCGCAATGCCAGAGCATTGGCTTTGTCGTACGTTGTAAATATGTGTCTAAGTGTTTTTAATGATAAACATATTTGATTTACTTCCGGTTATAGTAAAAAGGCATCTTTATGTACTTGTGATTACAATGTTGAGGCATCTTTTGTTTATTTTATTTTTGTTGGGATGGAGAATGGTTGGAAGATGACCTTTTTCTTATTCAAGCGGTAGGAACTTGTTTAAGTTTCCAAGAGTCATTGTTTGTTGTGCAAGGAATTTAACATGTTATATGAAGGTTATAGCCGTCAGTTTCCCTTGCGTCTTGTTGACTTGTCAATTGGGTGCTTGGTATTTTCGTCATGTGGTTGACAGTTAGTTCGGTCTCCTAGCGTGTCGAATTTTTCTTGGGTTGTTGTTCTAGATGTGTCGCGGTGCACCTTGGTTACTATCACGCCTATCGTCGCGTGACAACATGATTCCTGATGAGGGGATCATGGCACGCCCTTATGGGTAGATGCGAATGATAACCTGGCCAGATTCTTGTGCTTCCCAATTTGGGCGTTTGTCATTGTAATTAATGTTGGCACTGGATTTTGTAATGCCTTAATGCGTTGGGTTTTGTGCGTCGTAGAGGTTTTCTTGTTACTGGTCATTGAAGTCGTTGTGTCGGGTGGTTGATGTTGTTCTTTAGCTTGTAGGTGTTGTCTTGATTGTGTCGGTCCGGTAGTCATTTTTATCTGTCCTTGATTATCGCATGTTTCGTCCAGTTGCATGACGTGCAAGTGTGTTGAGTCGTTGATTGTCTGTTGCCTGAATGTGTAAGTGGTGTTCGTCGTCAAGTCGTGCAATTGATTGTTTTCGTTGATTTTCGTCTTGCTTTATTTTTTTAATTGTACTTGCTTTGCATCGCATGTATTCGTAGCAATTGGGGTCATTACATATGGTATCAAAGCAGGTTCAACCCTGTGACTATGGATCGCTAGGCTTTCCACTACAGTAAACCCTTAAGTATTAACCTAGCGCTAATTAAAACTTTAACGTGTCCATGCGGTGATCTCGATTAGAGGACGCCACAGACGTTCACGGCATAGTGTCGTGGAAGGAGGTGGGATACCTCCAGAGGTGTCTGCACCCTCGGAGTCTAACCCCCAGGGGGGAAGAACAAGCCCTCGGGCTGGATTCAATTGTTGTAAGGGTTGATGATGGTCTGACAAGGTCCTTCTAGAGATTGTCAAAGGCCTTGAATCACCATCTGTACTGAGATGAGGCCAGGGCACCTGTACCCTGAGGGTCCATGGCATGCCCAACCAATACTGCTAGTATTCACCGTGAACTCGAGAAGGTCAAATTTCCTGAGTTCTTTGGTGCCCCGGACGGTGCAGCTGTCGAGGCATGGTTGGAGAATATGGTGATGTGGTTTGCACTTCGCGACTATACCTCCAACATGAAGGTCTGCATGGTGGTCTTTCCACTGAAGGGGAGCACTCTTCTATGATGGAAGACGCTCTTGCCACTTTTGAACATGGTCATCAAAGATGTGTCTCGGAACTGTTCAAGGAACGGTTCCAGGAGAGGTATCTTTCTAAGGAATTTAATGAGCCTCAACTCAATGAGTTCAACGCCTTGCGATAGGGTGGGCGTACGGTGCCTGAGTACGAGGCCCATTTTTGGAGCTGCTTCGGTATGCTCCGCACTTGAATACTAAGAAACTTAAGGTCAACAGGTTCATGTTTGGCCTTAATGACTGCATTCATGCAAAGGTTAGGATTATGATGCCTCAAACCTTGCATGAGGTTGTTTAGAAGGCCCTCATAGTAGAGGAGGAGATTATCAGTGAGGTTCAGAGCAGGACTCCAGCGAGACCCGCGGGGTAGGTGTCATCTGGTGCGCAGCAGCATCAAACACTAGCTAGACATTCACCAGGATATCGTGGCTTCCAGAGAGGATCCACTTTCACTACACCTCGGCAACCAGTGCCTCAGCATTGGACTCCTTACCATCACTGACGAGACCCTTAGCATTTTGATAGATCTCGATGCTACATAGAGTTTCATTTCTAGTGCAGCGCTAAAAAGAATTAAGGTAAAGGCAGTCAAACATGATGAGTTAAGCTTTGTAGAGATGGCTTGGGGATCCAAACAGAAGGTTGGAGGGAAGGTTACAGGTTGTAGCCTTAACCTTTGAGAGTTGTCACCAAGGCCAACTTGTACATCATGATCTTAGGATCTTATGACGTTGTGATCAGTATGGACTAGTTGGAATCATATGAGGCGATACTCAACTGTAAGATGAAATGGTTGAGCTTGGTCATTGATGAGGGGAAAAGACGCGTGATTGTAGGTTGGAACCAGGGAGTTTCCCTGGGGTTCATCTTTTCCTTGCAACTACGGAAGACCATGCACAAGGGATGTAATCTTTATGTGATCCTTGCATTAAAACGAGAAGGGAATAGCGAAAGGTATATAACACCTTCTAGTGGTGAGATGGTTTGCGGACGTCTTCCCTGAGGATTTACCTAGGATACCGCTAGAGAGGGAATTGGAATTTACCATAGACCTAAAACTAGGGACTGAACCAATAGCAAGAACGCCTTCTCGGATATTGACTTTGGAGTTATAGGAGTTGAAAATGCAACTGAAGGAGTTGTTGGTCCTGGGACTTATACATCCCAGTGTGTCACCATGGGGTGCGCCCGTTATTTTCATTCAAAGGAAGGATGGGTCGTGGCGACTCTGCATTGACTACCGTCAGTTGAGCAAGGCAACGATCAAGAATCAGTATATGTTGCCAAGGATTGGTGATCTGTTTGATCAGATGAAAGGTGCGACGGTGTTTTCAAAGATCGACTTGAGATCGGGGTATCACCTGTTATGGATCAAGGAGGATGTTGTCCCTAAGACCGCCTTTAAGACTAGGTTTAGGCCTTACGAGTTTATTGTTTTACCGTTTGGACTACTGAACGCCCCAGGGGTATTTATGAGTTTGATGAACGGGGTGTTCCACGAATACTTGGACAAGTTCATCCAAGTATTCATTGACGACATCTGATTTACTCTCGGACGTTGGAAGAGCATGACGAGCACTTGTGCTTGGTACTACAGTGTCTGTGATAGAACAAATTGTATGGGAAATTGTCTAAATGCTCGTTTTATCAATCGAATATTCACTACTTAGGGCATGTCATTTTCGGCGAAGGTATCGTTATGGATCCAGCAAGGGTCGAGACTATTATGGAAGGTTTGTGCCAACGAATGCCCCGGAAGTGTGTAGCTTCATGGGTTAGCGGAATACTATTGACGGTTGGTCGAGGGTTTTTCGAAGATAGAAAATCCGATTGCAGAATTACAGAAGAAGAACAAGAAGTTTGTTTGGACCAAGAAATGCGTTGAAGCATTTCGGAGTCTCAAGGAGCTATTGATGACATCACCATTACTAGGTATGGCATGGATGTAGACTTCTTTGTATTCATTGACGCATCCAAGGAAAGCTTCGGCGGAGTCTTGATGCAAGACAGTCGAGTGATCGCCTATATCTCGAAGAATTTGAGAAGGCATGAGGATAACTATGCGACGCATGATTTGGAGTTGTTAGCCATTGTTTATGCCTTGAAAGTTTGGAGACACTACCTTATTGGATGGAAATTCAAACTAAAAATGGACCATTGTGGACTACAACACATCCTTACGCAAAGCAACTTGAATGCGCGACAACGGTGTTGGTCAGAATTACTTAGCGAGTACGATATCAAGATTACTTACATAAAGGGAACAATGAACATAGTGGTTGATGCATTGAGTTGGAGACCGCGCATATTTTCGATGATACCTCTTCAGAAGAATCTATGTGAAAATATTCTAACCTTACAGCGTGATGATGACTAGTACAAAGAGGTCAAGTATTTAATCGGACAGAACACAATGATGGTACCAAGATGTGAAGGATTTACATTTGACGACGACGGATTATTGAGATTTAAAAATTGAATTTACGTACCACCGAACAACGAGTTGAGGATTTTGATCCTAAGTGAGGCTCACAGAGCAGTGTACATGGCTCACCCGGGAGTCACGAAGATGAGGTCAGACCTTAAACCCTTATTCTTCTGGAAAGGAATGAAGGCAGACATAGTCAACTACGTGGCAAGATGTCTAAAATGTCAGTAGGTGAAGGCTGAACATAGACATCTAACAGGATTACTACAGCCACACGCTATTCTGGAATTGAAATGGGAGGTCATTTTGATGGATTTCATTGTTGGATTGCCACTGACGGCAAGGAGACACGACTCGATTTTTGCGGTAGTCGACACTCTAACGAAGAGTGCTCATTTTATTCATGTGTGTACGACGTATCAGGCACCTGGCATAGATAGAGTTTTCATCAGTGAGATTGTGAGGCTGCATGGCGTGCCTAAGAGGATTATATCCGATCGAGGATCGGTGTTTACTAGACGTTTTGGACTAGTTTCCAAAAGGCCTTGGGAACCCAACTTAACTTTAGTACTGTGTGTCACCCGGAGACAGACGAGAAGACCGAACGAACAAACCAAATCTTGGAGGATATATTGCGTATGTACGTGATGGACCAACATAAGCATTGGGAATAATTCTTGCCACTGGTAGAATTCACATATAACAATAGTTATCAAAGCACCATGAGGATGGCGCCTTTCAAGTTTCTTTACAGGTGACTGTGTCGGACGCATTGAGTTGGGATCGGCTTGAGGATAGGGCCCTGGTGGGAGCAGAAGCGATCCACGAAATGGATGATCAAATGAAAACTATAAGACAAAGGATCAAGGAAGTGTAGGATCGACAGAAGAGTTATACCGATGCGCACCGTGTCGACCGTAGTTACAAATTTGGTGATCGAGTCTTCTTGCAGGTGAAACCGCATAAGAGTTCGATCAAGTTTGGAAAGGGTTTTGAACTCTCTCCTAGGTTCTTGGGATCCTACGAGATTGTGTAAAAGAGAGGGCCATGGCCTATTGACTATCCTTTTCTAATCCTTGGGACGTATGCATGATGTCTTTCACGTCTCTGTTTGAGACATTATGTTAGTGATCCTACACATGTTTTGACTTGAGTACCTTGCAGGTATTGGATGAGGGTGTGTTCATGGCTGATCTAATCTGCATCCTGGACCATCGCATTAGACAGCTATGACGTCGAACAATAGATCAGATCAAGGTCCAGTGGGACAATTATAGTCCGCACTCGGTGACCTTGGAGGACGCATATGATATGTGCCAGCAGTTTCCATTTTTGTTGATGGATAGACTTATGATATTGTGATACACTTTATTTTGACACTAATACTATCAAAATTTGGGACAAAGTTTAAAACAAGAGGGGGTGTATGTAACATCCCGCTCTTGCGCACACTGAGCGAACTTATTCTTTGAGGACACTTGCTTGCAAGTGATCCGGATTATTATACTATTGGTCATTTGATTATGATTATGAGGAATTATGGATATGATGATATGTTATTTTGTGTATTTACATAAACAGGTGTTATTGACTGGGTTCTCCTGAGTGTGCAGGACTTTGGACCTCAAGGATGCAAAGGCATCAATGAAACCCCTTGGACTCTGGATCGAGTCAAAGAGTGGACTATTGGGGTTTGATTGTTGATGATATGAAATATGTACATCTAATTAGAGGTTATGATGATTGATTATTATTGCTGACATGATTCGTTGATGATGCAGGTTGACGATAGCTTGCCAACCAGATTCACATGTGGAGTAGAGGGGTCACGCATGACAACCATAGAATTTGAGGGAGAGGTGCGGACAACAGCCCTGTCACAACGTACTAGAACTCTCATCATGGCTCGAACTGTAGGTTAACGATTACCTAGTTCGAGTAGACCCACGATGCCATGACGGCAGAATGCGACAGTCGCTCATGATGATTCTAAGGGGAATGTAATAAGACAATGGCCTTATTCCTTAGAGGCCCTTAGTCTCCCACAAGATCACCTGGCAGAGTATTGACTCCAGGAGTTTTTGATGTCTACCAAGTCGGTTAAGAGGCAAGTGGAACCCTTGGAGCACGTAGTGCGTCCTGACGGAAATCGCGCAAGGAAAATGGAAAGAGGCGAGTGGCACCCTTGGAGTACGTAGTGTGTCCTGAAGAGCACGTCGCACAAGGAAACGGAAAGAGGCGAGTGACACCCTTGGAGCATGCAGTGTGTCTTAAAGGGCACGTCGCGCAAGGAAGACGGAAAGAGGAGAGTGGCACCCTTGGAGCACCTAGTGCGTCCTGAAGGACACGTCACGTTTTTAAATGGTAAGTGAATAAGCCTAGACAGCCTTAAAATGAATGATGTTACAAGTAAGATTTAAAAATAAATTTTCCCTAATAAAAGTGTCGCCCAGCCTAGTGAAATTAAAATCTAGGTCTAAGTAACACATGTGGTCAAAAATAATAATCATAATTAAACCTGTAATGAGAAGGGGGTAAGAAATTCAATTAATTTATTAAAATCAAATTATATTGGGGGATTAAAATTTTAAAATGGGAAATGATTGTTTTATCTACATATGATAATTAAATTTTTAATTAAAAGAAAAAGGGGGAAAAGGTTATTTTTCTACACTTGCTAAATTGAGTTTTAGCTAAAAAGGGAAAAGAGAGAAACTTAAAAGAAATAGGAAACTAAGAGAAAAAGGGGAAACATAAAGAAAAAGCTGAATGTCTAACTTAGTAAGGAATCTTGCCTTGGGAACTTGCTATTTTTGAACTCTACTAAGAATTTAGTAAGGTGTAATTCATTTAAGATTTGTAAGGGAATATTGGGACACCAAGGAGTGCTTTTAGGAATGCTTTTAGGTTGGTGAGGGAAATAGGAATAATTAAATAATTAATGAAATTAATTTTCCGGTGCAACTAGGGGGATGGGTGACATGTGTATGGGAGAGGTTTTTTCTAATTAAATTAATAAAAAATAAATTAAATGAGAATTTGGGAAATAAATCACTTAAAAACTCTATAAAAATGATAGAGGTGGAGGAGTATGGATCTCATCTTGATGTGTAACGTTACGCTACTGAATTTTTGTCTTGACTAAACTTATCTTGTGGGAGTTGGGATACCCAACTCGAATAACGAGTGGTAGCTCGACCTTGCGAGGCGAGTTGGGTGCTAGTTGTTATCTAGTATAATGTGTGTGGACCCTTTGCAGATCGGGGGGCTCAGGGGGAATAAGAGTACCCCTAGCATTGGCTGGGAGGTACCGATGAGGTCACATCGATTGGAAAGCGGGAGCTGGATGGAGCGCGCGTGGGACAAAAACTATGGAGCATTCGTGTTTGGTAAGGTACGTCGGTTTAAAATGTTACTTGCAATGAAATTAAATTTACACATGTTATTTTCTCAGCAGTTGGTTTAAGATTTCATTGCCATGCGTTGTCTTGCACCTGTTTTCCTACGGTATTGTAATCCCCTTGCTTGTTGTTTTCTGAATGGATTTCCTTTGGCAAACCCAACTTTTGATTTCATTGACTTATCTGTGTGGGCTTTAATGATTATTATGAAGAGATTGTGTTTTATCTTGTGCCCTTATCCCTAGTTCATCAGTCCATGCATGAGCAGTCGGCCAGGAGCCGAATCTATGGTTGTCACTTTGGTGTTTAAAGACCTATAGATTCTAATGCCCTTCTTTTCTATGCATGGATGATGAGCAAAGGATAGTTTTTGCCCAGCTATCTATCCCTTACTTATCCCTACAGTTGATTGATTCATGGATGAATGACTGACTTTACGCCTTCTCGTGTTTGAGCATCTCAGCGTATTGCTTATCATTTCTCTCTACGAACAACTTAATACTCTCTGCGTTTTTAACATAACCTCTGCATTTTGGATGGAATTTTATTCTCTGTGATTTTAATGACAGTTCCCAGCTCTTGATTGGTAAAATCTCAGCGTTATTAAAATGTGAATGACAATGTTTTAATTTATGCATATTGACTGTGTTTTTACACTTGAATAACAGTAAATTAATGCCTTGAATAACAATGAAAATTTTACCTTGAATGTCTGTGTTTTTACACTTGAACAACAACGAACTTATACTTGAATTCCTTCATATTTTCTGTGTAATGGGTAGTTTCTTTGTTGTGTCCTTGGTGGTGGTTCTACTGCGTAATGGGGGCATATTTGTTGTGTAAATGGGGGCGTTTTTACTGTGTAAATGGTGGTTTTGTTATTGTGTAAATGGTGGTGCATTTGGTGTGTAACTGGGGCATTTTTACTGTGTAAATGGTGGTGTTGTTATTGTATAAATGGTGGCGCATTTGTTGTGTAAATGGGGGCATTTTTACTGTGTAAATGGTGGTGTTTTTATTGTGTAAATGGCGGTGCATTTGTTGTGTAACTGGGGCATTTTTACTGTGTAAATGGTGGTGTTGTTACTGTGTAAACGGTGGTGTTGTTATTGTGTAAATGGTGGCGCATTTGTTGTGTAAATGGGGGCGTTTTTACTGTGTAAATGGTGGTGTTGTTATTGTGTAAATGGTGGCACATTTGTTGTGTAACTGGGGCGTTTTTACTGTGTAAATGGTGGTGTTGTTACTGTGTAAACGGTGGTGTTGTTATTGTGTAAATGGTGGCGCATTTGTTGTGTAAATGGTGGTGTTGTTATTGTGTAAATGGTGGCACATTTGTTGTGTAACTGGGGCGTTTTTATTGTGTAAATGGTGGTGTTGTTACTGTGTAAATGGTGGTGTTGTTACTGTGTAAACGGTGGTGTTGTTATTGTGTAAATGGTGGTGCATTTGTTGTGTAAATGGGGGCGTTATTACCGTGTAAATGGTTGTGTTGTTACTGTGTAAATGATGGTGTATTTTCTATGTAGAGTGTGGCATTTTTAATGTGTAATGGTAGCATTTTTTTACTGGTGTAATGGTTGAGAGTTATTACTTTATTACATTGCGATTTTACCATATCTATTGACTGCAATTATCATAGACAACGATGAAGAATATTACTACGTTATTAATATTCCATAGACAGCGATGTAATAATCCATAGACAATGATGTAATATTCTAGATAGTGAATTATACCATATCTATTGACTGCAATGTTCCCTAGTGAATATTACATAGACATCGATGTAATATTCCATAGCGAATTATTCCATAGACAACGATGTAATAATTGACTGCTTTATTAATATCTATTGACTGTAAATATCATGTTTTTAAACTCAGGGATTTCCTTTTATTTATCTCAACGATTATATTTTTTTTAACTCTGCGAATTTCCTTTAAATAGACAGCAACGATAATTTTTTACTCAGGGAATAATTAATGAATAGGCAGCAAAATAGCATTGAAATAGCAGCGAATAGCATTGAAGTAGCATTATTTACAAACAACGAAATAGCATTGACATAGCAATTATTATAGACAACAATCAATATATTTATTGATAGTTATTGACAGTGATTTTGTAGGTATTGTATACTGAATTAAGGAATAAGTATTGTATAGTGTTTTTGTATGTGTATGTCAGCGTATTTAATTTCCTTTGAATGTATTAAACGCAACATATTTAACATAGTCTTGACCAAATCTATATGCTTGTCACCTTAAGACTCGAGATTATCGTAGTATTCATTAATATTAAATTATGCCATTCCGGCTTGACTTTGGAAATAAGCATCTTGCTAGTGATGTCATTGTATTTTTAATTGAATACTATGTCATGGAAGGAGACCCGTTATAATACATCAAATTATGTATTGGTGTGTTACTTGTGCCTTATTTCCTTATGCATATTGCATCTGTGCATCTCTATCGCAATGTCAGAGCAATGGCTTTGGCGTACGTTGTAAATATTTGTCTAAGTGTTTTTAATGATAAACATATTTGATTTACTTCCGGTTATAGTAAAAAGGCATATTTTTGTACTTGTGATTACAATGTTGAGGTGTCATTTGTTTATTTTATTTTTGTTGGGATGGGGAATGGTTGGAAGCTGACCCTTTTCTTATTCAAGCGGTAGGAACTTGTTTAAGTTTCCAAGAGCCATCGGTTTTTGCGCAAGGAATTTAACATGTTGTATGAAGGTTATAGTCGTCAGTTTCCCTTGCGTCTTGTTGACTTGTCGATTGGGTGCTTGGGATTTTTTTCATGTGGTTGACAATTAGTTCGGTCTCTTAGTGCGTCGAATTTTTCTTGGGTTATTGTTCTAGATGTGTCATGTTTCACCTTGGTTATTGTCATGCCTATCGTCGTGTGATGGCATGATTCTTGATGAGGGGATCATTGTGCGCCCTTATGGGTCGATGTGAATGATAACCTGGCCAGAGTCTTGTGCTTCCTGATGTGGGCGTTTGTCATTGTAATTAATGTTGGTACTGGATTGTGTAACGCCTCAATGCATCAGGTTTTGTGCATCGTAGATGTTTTCTAGTTATTGGTCGTCGAAGTTGTTGTGTCGAGTGGTTGATGTTGTTCTTTAGCTCGTTGGTGTTTTCTTTATTGTGTCGGGAGGGTAGTCATTTTTATTTGTCCTTGATTATCGCATGTTTCGTCCAATTGCATGACATGCAAGTGTGTTGAGTCGTTGATTGTCTATTGTCTGAATGTGTAAGTGGTGTTTGTCGTCAAGTCGTGCAAATTGATTGTTGTCGTTGATTGTCGTCCTGCTTTTAAAAAAAAAAATTATGCTTGCTTTGAGTTGCATGTAGTCGTAACGATTGGGGTCATTACACAAATGAAAAAGTGTGTGTGTAAAGGTTGTAAATTCTATGTTGTGCATGTAATAGATAACATGGAAGAAAATAAACAAATTAATATCTCAAAGTTTCCTGTTTTAAATGAATTTAAAGACATATTCCTTGAAGAAATTCCAGGATTACCTCCACAATGAGATATAGATTTTACCATAAATCTAGTACCTGGAGTAGTACCAGTCTCTAACCAACTAAGTCAAGACCTCTCAGAAAAAGTTGTTAACTTTTTCATTTCTTTAAATTCTACTTTATGACATATTTGTTTTTAATGAACCTATTATTTATCGATATATGATTTATTAGTGAATTTTTAACCTATATATATTTCTAAAAATAGTAACAATATATAAAAAAAAATGTGATATTTTATTTCCAGAAGTATACACTAAAATTTTGTTTTTTCACAATTTCGTAGTATTTTATATGACATATCGATATCAATTTTTTCATATTCAGTCCAAAGGGGTTGGATTCATGTGAGGAGCCGAGAGTTTTTTCAGCATGGACAATTGTTCATTAATGGGCAAGGTTCAATTCATGTGAGAATGCACACACAAGTGGATCAAAGCCCACCCCATGTCCTTCCAATTTATTTTATTTGTTAATTTGATTTAGCTTGAGTGGTTGGGAGAAATTATTGTTATCCTCCCCACTCTCGAGTTCATTGTAATGGTTATGTACCATTCTTAAAATGAGAGGAACTAAAATTTGTAATTTGGAAAAGGAAAAAAAAAAACTTTCATTTTTCTTAATTTCTTTATACAACATTTTCCTTGATATTGATATGTTATTTAATATTTATAATAGTTTTTTAATTAATATATTAAATTATGTATAATTTAAAGAATTAAATTATTAAATTAGTTAAATATTTAAAGTTGATCAAATCAATTTGAAAAATTATTAATAATCTTTTGACATGAATTATTAATAATCGTTTTTCACATGTCAAGAATCTTTTGACTCCATACTTATAAGCTTCCACACTTAATAAATAAATATAATATTTTGTCGATACATTGTTAAATAAATTGTAGCTGCAAAGTTTTTTTTTTTGCATTAATTTCATTGTAATTAGTTTGATTTTTTTTTATTGTAATCTAAGTGATATTATTTGACCATTCTTTACAAACTAAATGATGATATGTATAATGTTATTATAATATTTCAGATTTTGAATTATTAAAATTTTATTTTTATTTTTATTTTGTTTATAACTGAAATTTGCCTTCCTCGTTGCTTCTTCTAAAGTTCTTGGGTTATCATATTCAATTCTTTCTTTATAAATAGGAGGTAGACAGCTTATAAAACGTTGAATTTTTGGCTTTTCATCAACAATATAAGGCACATAACACAACAAATTTAGCACATAACACAACAAACTTAAGAACTTACTGCACAAATCCTTCATCGTCATACTTCCCAGTTTTAAATCATAAAACTCACAGGGAAACCTCTCACACATAGCAAGTTTAATGGGTGAATATTTGCACAGAGTAAGCCTACAGGGTAGCTCCTCGCACATGATAACCATTCCACAGTAAGACGCTCTACAACAATCTTCCAAAGATCTCGTTGAACACAACGAAATTTTCTTACAGAGTAAACCAAGTTTGAGAAATGATTTCCTCAGGGTTTCAGACAAACCTCGTAAGAATCTTGAGTTGTCGTTGAAATCGATATCCGGTACTACCTCCAGGTGGTGGTGGATCGGGGCTACACTTGTTTAAGAGAAATGACTAATATCACGTCGTATACAACCTCATTTAAAACTCGACAAGACTTCACCAAACAATTTCCAATGTGATGGAAGTGTTGATTTAATGCACAATATGTCATAAGAGTATAAGGGTTAATTTAGTTCAATTTTGGTATAAGGAAAATTAGTTTTGTATACCATATTTCCTTTCTAGAGTTATATAGTATGTGTGAATTTCATAAATACTGACTATGTCATTCAAAAGATAAATATATATTGTTAATTGAAGGACTTAAGATGCATATTGAAAGGCTTATAATGTTAACAAGTTTAGTCCAATTGATAAGATTATTATGTAAGTCCTTAATATCGAGAATGAAAAGGGTAGCTTAGAAATGAATATAGGTTTGATTACTTTGATCAATAAATATGAACCTATAAGATCAATAGAAACCCTAAGGTGTAGTATATAGTTGTTCCAAGATATGTAAATTATGATTATGCTATTTAAAAATAAAAATAAAAACATATCAAAGAACAATATGTAACTTGGAGAACTTTTAAGAAATATTTTAAAAGAAAATACTTGTCAGAACAATATTACGAGGAAAAGGCTAAGGAGTTTTATGATTTAAAACTAGGAAGTATGACAATGAAGGATTTGTGAAGTAAGTTCTTAAGTTTGTTACATTATGTGCCTTATATTGTTGATGAAAAGCCAAAGATTCAATGTTTATAAGTTGTCTACCTCATGTTTATAAAAAAATAATTGAATATGATAACCCAAAAACTTTAGAAGAAGCAATGAGGAAGGAAATTTTCAGTTATGAACAAAATAAAAACAAAAATCAGAATGTAAACAAATGGAAAGATTAAAAGTATAATAAATTTGAACAAAACGGAAAAGGAACAAAATTTTATAATAAGAATTTTGGAAATAATCAACGAAGTTATCAAGGGAGTAACTATAAAGGTAATAAACCTTATAATCAATCTAGGAATAAGGATAAAGAACCAGTTACTGTTTATAATAAAAATATAGTCCAAAGAGAACCTTTGAAATGAAGGGAATGTGGTGACCCACATTATTACAAGGACTTTCCGCTCAGGAAGAAAAACAACAACAACTTGCATATTGTTCGTGAAGCTTCTACAGTTGAAGGATTTGCAAGGAACATTCCAAAAATCAGCGCAACATAGGAAAATAGACAAGCAGATCTTCAGACTCCTATGGTGGAAGTAGAAGGTACGCTAAATAATGAACCAATCTCTATTTCGATTGACCATGGTGCTAGTTTAAGTTATATTTCACCTAGATTTGTGAAGATGTGCAAATTACAAAAAAACAAATTTGAAAAGTCATGGTTAGTTCAACTTGCTACATGTACAAAAAGGAAACTAACTAAATTTGTTGGCAAGTGTGAATTTCTTATGAATGATTTCAAAACCTATGCTAATTTGAATGTTTTACCTATGGGGTCTTATGATTTGTTGATTGGTATGAATTGGTTAGAAGAACATAGAGTGATACTAAACTGTTATAATAAGACATTTTTATGCACAGATGATACTGGTAATGTTGTTAATATTAAGGGAATGCCTAAAACAGTTTCTTTTCGGGAAATATCAGCATTACAAATGAAAAAGTGTGTGCGTAAAGGTTGTAAATTATATGTTGTGCATGTAATAGATAACAGGGAAGAAAATAAACAAATCAATATCTCAAAGTTTCTTGTTTTAAATGAATTTAAAGACATATTCCCGGAAGAAATTCCAGGATTACCTCCACAAAGAGATATAGATTTTACCATAAATCTAGTACCTGGAGAAGTACCGGTCTCTAAGGCTCATTATAGGATGAACATCCTAGAGCTGAATGAACTAAAGATACAATTACAAGAATTAATAGATAAAAAGTACATCCGACCCAGTGTGTCTCTGTGGGGAGCACCTGTACTTTTTGTAAATAAAAAGGATGGTACTTTATGACTGTGTATTGATTATTGACAATTAAATAAAATGACCATTAAAAACATATATCATTTACATCGCATTGATGATCTATTCGATTAAGTAAGAGGTGCGACGATATTTTCTAAAATTGAATTACGATTTGGATATCATCAAGTTAGGATAAAAGATGAAGATATTCATAAAACAACTTTTAGAACAAGGTATGGCCACTACGAGTTTGTAGTAACTCCTTTTGGTTTAACAAATGCTCCAACCTCGTTCATGTGTTTAATGAAAAATATTTTAAGTAAATACTTGGATAAATTCGTCATTATTTTTATTGATGATATATTAGTATATTCGAAAAATGAACAAGAACATGAAGAACATTTAAGAATAATTTTACAAGTGTTAAGGGAACATGAACTATATGCTAAGCTCAACAAATGTGACTTTTATAAAGATAAAATATAGTATTTAGGACATGTTATTTCTAAAGAAGGCATTTATGTCGATCCGGATAAAATTAAAGTTATAATGGAATGGCATGTTCCCAAAGACGTTACTGACGTAAGATCTTTTATGGGAATTACTGGCTATTATCGAAGATTTATTGAAGGTTTTTTCAAAAATTGCATATTCTATAACCTCATTACAGAAGAAGGGAATAAAATTTAATTGGACAGAAAAATGTCAAGAAAGTTTTAATAAATTAAAACACCTCCTAACTACTGCTCCTATACTAAAAATTGCAGATCCATATAAAGATTTTGTTGTATGTAAGGATGCTTGCAAAGAAGGTTTAGGAGGGGTTTTAATGCAAGAAAATTATGTAGTAGCTTACGAATCTAGAAAGCTTAAAGAACACGAAAAGAATTATGCTACTCATGATTTATAGCTCGATGCTATAATACATGTCCTTAAGATGTGGTGACACTATCTTATAGGAAGAATATTTTTGCTGATGTCAAATAATATTAGTTTAAAATACTTGTTTGATTAGCAAAATATAAATGCTCAACAAGCTAGATGGTTAGCTTTCTTAAGTGAATATGATTTCGAAATAAATCATATTACGTGTAAAGAAAATAAATTTGCAGATTCTTTAAGTTGTCATGAAAAATTAGTCTACATGACTGCAAGTAGTAGTTATGAGACAGATTTGGAAGAAAAGATAAAAACGATTATGGATAAGGATGAAAAATTTAAAATTTAAAACGCAAAATAACGGAAGGTGAAGTAGAAAATAATGAATCAGATTTCAAAATAAGCAAAAATGGATTACTAATGTATAACAACAAATTATACATACTTGATTCAAATGAAATAAGATTGTTAATATTGAACGAATTGCATAAAAAGCCATATTTTGGACACCCTGGGTACCAGAAAATGATTGCCATGCTAAGAAAGGAATTCTATTGGACAAACATGAAAAGTGAAGTAGAAGAATATTTGGCAAGATGTTTAGAATGTCAGCAGGTAAAAGTTGAACACAAGCACCCAGCAGGATTACTACAACCTCTACCTATTCCAGAATGGAAATGGGAGGTTATTAGTATGGATTTTATAACAGGCTTACCTAAGAATAATAAACAGAATGATTTGATAATGGTTGTTGTTGATAAATTAAGTAAGGCAACACATTTTGTTCCTAGTAAGTCCACTTATAAAGCTATAAATATTGTTGATACTTTTATGAAGGAAATTTTCCGATTACGTGGTGTGCCTAAAGTTGTAATTTCTAATAGAGATGCTAAGTTCACAGGTACCTTTTGGAAAGCTTTGTTTAAAGTTTTGCATACCCAATTAAACGTTAGTACTGCTTATCATCCGCAAACAGATGGGCAGACTAAAAGGGTAAACCAAGTATTAGAAGATATGTTCATAATGTATGTAATGGATAAGCCTAGTAAATGGGAAGAGTATTTACATCTTCTTGAATTTTCTTATAACAATCATTTTCAGGCTTCGACGAAATTAATTCCTTATGAAATACTTTATGGACAGAAATGTAACACTCCAATTTCTTCGAGTAGTCTGGTGGACAGATTAATGTTAGGTCTTGATATGTTAAAAGACATGGAACTAGCTATGAAACAGGTACAACATAACTTGAAGGTGGCACAAGACCAACTGAAAAGTTACACAAATTTAAAAAGAACTCTAAGAGAGTTCCAAGTTGGAGATCATGTTTATGTAAAAGTAAAACCCAGGAAAGTTATTTGAAACTGAGAAATTGTACTAAGTTAGCTCCAAAATATTGTGGACCCTTCGAAGTGTTAGCAAGAGTGGGGGCAGTAGCCTATCAGCTGGCACTTCCTTCTTCAATAAAAGTACATAATGTTTTTCACGTTTCTTTATTAAAAAAATATTTGTGTGTGATGTTACTCATGTGGTTGATTGGGATGTGATACAGGTGGAACCCGAATGAGAATTCCAAGTGGAACCGGAGCACGTTCTCGATAGAAGAGAGCTTATTCTTTGGAACCATACCATCATGCAAGTAAAGGTGCAGTGGAGGCACCTTAGTCCCAAGGAAACTACTTTGGAATTGGAAAGTCATATGTGAGATGCATATCCATTTATTTTTCGAGAGGACTCGAAGTACCT
This sequence comes from Picea sitchensis, assembly GCA_010110895.2. Taxonomy (NCBI): domain Eukaryota; kingdom Viridiplantae; phylum Streptophyta; class Pinopsida; order Pinales; family Pinaceae; genus Picea; species Picea sitchensis. Next base: position 264,009 of record SNQJ01S0002870.1, read on the forward strand.
TGAGTAACATTGAGGAGGATGTTAAACTTTAAGGGGGGATGTATGTAATATCCCAGCTTTTGAATTATTAAGAGTTTATTTTTATTTATGCATTTGAAATATTGAATTATTTAAGTTTGACCAAGGGTGGTCGAATCAATTATAAGACATTTTTAATATTATTTAATAAAAGAAGGCAATAACAATCTGAAGGTAGTTGTTAAATGAGTGATTTTTTACCCACAAGGAGGAATGACAAGTGGCATTTCATAAGAGACCAGGAATGACAAGTGGCATTTCATAAGAGACCAAGTGGCAGGAACTTGGGTCGAACTCAGGTGGTGCAAGGAACATCTTCCCAAAAAATATGGTCCCAACTCAAGTGTGAGTTTGAGTTGAGCAGATGGATCATTAATGACCAAAAGACCTAGGCAAGTGAATAAAAATACTTCACGTGAATTGAGCAGGGGGCTCGCATGGATGGGGAGGATACCATAACAACGAAATGCATGAGATTCGAGAGGAAGTTTTGTAGGAATAAGAACCATAGTCTTCAGCCTTGTGGTTTAGTGATCAGGCTTGGGGAGGCTTGGGGGTATTCAGTGCAGGTAGTATTGGTTGTTCTGTATTAAGGTTGGGAGGAACATCGACCTTTAGATTGTTGTTGCCTCCATTTCTTCATTGCGAAATTTACACAAGTTCTGGTTTCTATTTATTTGCAATTTTTCTAATAAGAATGTCGATATAGGAAACAAAGTTATAAAATGAATATAGATAGTAAGAATTTAGTTGTGCATTTATATATTGTGTGGTATATTGTATATATCAATTATGATTCATATGCAATAGATAGGGTTTTGGCTTTCCAACCTCAATAGGCGAATTTATTGGTTCTTTGCATATAGACAGTTATATATAAACTCATAGCAGTCAAAAGAAAATAAAGAGAGATGTATAATGTCTCTGTTTTTAATGAGATAATGGTAATTTTTTTATATGCATAACAGTCATGGAAATACATACATTTCCTACACACAAAGTAATTTCCAGATGTAAATAGGTATGAATTCGATGCATAGATTCTTAATGGAAAACAATATGAAAAACGTAATTTCAATACATTTGTAATTGTAAATGTTTTTACTAAGGAAAGTAAATACCATTA
>SNQJ01S0002871.1:0-22043 GCA_010110895.2 Picea sitchensis
CAGTGAATACTTAGACTAAAGATGATTCAATACTTAGCCACAGAAATATAGATTAGATTCAGCAGATCAAGCACTAAGCATATTATATATCATATCTAACATTCATTCATATATCATAAGCACAAAGCATAACTAGATCTATTTAATCACAGCAAGCACTTAACCAAGAAGGAGATAAACACATTAGGTCGAAGCACAGAGCACAATACACAAAGTTGTCGTGGTTCACCCCCACCCTGGGGCTACGCCCACAAAGTCTTCTTCTTTATATTATCTCGATCAAGCGGTTACAACACAGAGCTTCAGTGACCCTTACTTCGCATAGGATAGAATATCTACACAGCTCGCTAGATCCTTCTTCCTTGCACTTCAACACAAAACTACAACAACTTTCACTTAGATTTTCAATCTCCTTACAATCATGCACAAAGCACTTGCAATATACATCCAATCATATAGATCCAGCTACTAGCACTAACCCTTTAGCTATACATCACACAGATGTACTACCACTACTCCCCCCTACTTACATTACCTATTTATAGATTATAGTATCTATTTATAGATTACAAAATGTGCCTAAACATGGGTAAACCCATGGGCCAACATCCCTTTCCATTTACATCAACCCAAAACCCTAAAAGGGACCCAAAAATAGGTCTTTCTTCCCTAATTTTTGCTTCCCGTTGTGCTCCATCTTTGGCAAGCTGTCATAGTCCCAAAAATGGTCAAATATGACCAAGTATTCTTCAAAACTTGGTCAAGGGCCAACAGGCCCCCAACACTCACCTGTGACACGTCCCAAGTCACTCAGGTCTAATCAATTCCACCTCAAATGCCTCAACCATGGCTCGAGATTCTTTGACCTGCTACAGTGCGACAGCCTCTTGCTCAGTAAATTCTCAGATCAGTGTGTCATTGACTGGTCCTTCCAGGCGTTGTTCTGCAGTGATGATAACCTGTTTGAGTTCATCTCCCTGGTTTTCAAGTTCAACGAACATTTGGCATGCCTTTTCTTGGATTGGTTGAAGTCGTTGGGAGACTTCCATCACTTTACTTTGCAGTGTATGTACCTGTTGTTGGGTTGTGCATTGTTCTGCGAACCTCTTCATTCTTTCGACTGGGGTCAAATTCTTTATCTGCGCCTGTAGCGTGTCTGCATGTTGCTTTGCTTCTTGCAGTTGTGCCTCCAATGTCTGCAATTTTGGATTCTCTGCGAGGGTTTCATAAGTCTGGGCGCTTCTAACGCTCAAATGCTTGCATTCCAAGGCAAAGGTTTTTAATCAGTCAACTGCGCTTTGAGTAGTGGGCTCTCTTAGCTCTTTTATTTCTTAGCGGGTCTCGGGCACGGTGCAGAGCTCCAGATCTGTGATGCGCTGTTGGAGTTGTTGGATTACTTCTTCCAGTTGGGTCACCTGCTGTGGGAGACGATCTTCCATCTTCACTTCTATGACCATCATAGAGTGGAGTTCCTTGTGAACCCTTTCCTGTACTTAAAGTTCCTCTGCTAGAAACTGTGAATTTTCCTCATCCCACTTCGCTTACAGGGAAAGATTTTCCTATTTTTCCTCATTCTGTTGTTCTATAAGTGCTTCCTATGCTTGCATCAAAGCCTGGGTGGCTTGTGCTATGTCTTATTGAGCTCTTTGAAGTCGAGCTTTGACTTGATAAGTGATCTGGTGTACTTGAGTGGGCTCATCGCCTGTTCCTGATGTTCTTCTTATCAAGGGCATTGTAGAAATTGCTTGTCTAGAATGGAGTGCCTGCTACACTTCTTTGAAATCGCCCTTGATTTGGTTGAATAACTCATCCTACTTTGCTTCTTGTTTTTTTGTGAGCTCTAGTGAAACATCATTCAATGCAACAATTAAGAAGACAAAGTCATCCGAGGTAAGGGTAGTTTTAAGCGTTGTCTGGGTGGCCTTATCTTTCTTTCGGGAGGAGGGTTTTGGTGATGTCATCTTTCTTATAATGGAGGGATCCTCCTCCTCTCTAGGTGGAGTAACCTTGCCTCTATTTTTCTTAACTTTTGTACCGCCTAGCTCATCACCATCACCTCCCTGCACAGGTGAGATCGATGTAGTCTTCGTGGATGTGCTAGGGACATCTTCAACTTCGTCATCCTTCTTAGTCCTACTTGGCCCAGGTGTATCCGGCATAGCTTCAAGGATTTCCTCATCGAACATGTCTGCAGGGTCCACTACAACAAGGAGGTCCACCGACCATTCCTTGGTAATCTCCTCCAACTAATATTCTCTCAGCTTGTAGTAGGATTGGAGCTGTTGTTTATGCTCATCACTGCGCGCTGTAATATAGGTGAAGTGGCGGTCTACACTAAATTTCATCAAAGGTATAAACCTATGAAGTACGTTTGGGGTGATTCGCAGTGCAGACTAAATTGCATTCTTCAATTGGTTGAAGTAGGTGTGGAAGATAACATTGGACTGCCGCTGCTTGTTCATGTCACTGGAGTACCACAGCGTACAGAACTTCGCAGCTACTGGTTCGAAAGGTTCGATCTTCATAAAAGTGGCTCCCTCTAGTGGTTCCCAAGCGATGAAAGTGATGAGTATGAGCAACCAACTAAAGTGGAACTCATACCCTTGGTCTTGCGCTCATATGCAATCCATCTCTAACTGGTTTACAAGATACTGTGCCCAATTCATCTATAGTCCCTCAACGCACTTCCCTACGAGGTTAACTATGAATCCATTCACCTGTGTTGGTATGTTCTTATGAACTAAATTTCCCGCGATAAACTGACATGCAAGGTGCACTGCACCACTCTGGATAGAGGCTACCTTGTAGCCTCGCGTACCCTTCTCTACATCGCCATAAGTTTCTTTTATCCGTTGTGCTAGTGCTCGGTCTGAGGTCTTGCCTAGGTAAAAGTCTTGTGGGTCAAGGCCTTGCATGCTAAGTCCTATGATCCGATTGATCAGAGTCAGATCCACAATGATGTAGTGGTCCAACCATAAGTATCTTCCATGGTAGAAAGATAGCAACAACTTGACGCATGCATTGACTTCCTAGTTTTTTCCAAAGTGAGGGATCTTCATTACGTTGAGAAGTGTGGACTGTGCGAGGTTCTGGGTCTAGGACTGTTGGACAATCTTATGATTTCTAMCTTTATTCTTGGTTARGTATTTATGAAGAGCTAACATGCTATAGTTTTCGCAATCTCCAAGGTTAAAATCATTAAATTTCAGTGTCGCGAGCTTCTCCTGGTCAGCACGTACTACGCGCACCCCTTTCGTAAGATACACGGTGATCAAGGTGTACTCAAAGTCTCTGGGTACACTGTCATGATTAATATTTCTGCTCAAAGGTGGTATGTAAACCGACATAATGCGTGAGATCAGCTTGGCATTTGCAATATCATCTTTGTGCTTTGTTCTTGTCTCGGTTGTGGTTTTGGAAGGTCTTGCTTCGCGAGCAGTGGAGGGAGAAGTTTGGACTCCTCCTGTTGATGATGCTTACACACCTGCAAACATCCTTCTCTTTGGCATGACTCTCGCAGCCATTAGGTCAATCAAAACTTCTTCAGCTACTTTCTCAATAGCGCTGAGCTCGTCCGACATACAAGCTTGGGTCCACTAGCTTAGGTGTGAAAATGAATTCAGAGACTACGATGAACAGTATGGGAACCAGGTAATGATCACAGGGTGAATTAATCTCAAGTTTCAAGCTCAAATTCTCACTTAGCAAAAATTATTCTCGGTGCGTGGCGCGACAGACTAAGTAGGGAAACTTAGCAATGGTATGCTTGCAATGGATATGGGGCCTTGATTAACTCAATTCTATCCATTATGGTGTTGTCCAATGGTCTAGTGGGAACCCATAATTATTTTCGACTCGTTCGGGGTGGAAGTTGAACAGGTATATCGGTCCAACGGCTATATTTTTGCGCCATGGCGAAGTGCCAGATGTCCCTGTTCTGATATCTCGGCGAATCTCAATTATTGTGATTTTTCCTTCTGTGAATTGTCCTCTGGAGTCTTTTGTAAATTTCCGATTTTGGCCCTTTTCTTACTTAGCTTCCTAGCCTTTTTTCCAGTGAGCTTAGTCTCGGTCATCCCTTTTCCATTCTGAGTCTTATCTTCTCTCGACATAGTCACTTCACGCTTCTTAGGTTCTTTCTTTAGATCCAAGGGTATTACTCCTTCATCATATGGATTAGGTATTTTTGTCTTTTGTGGTTCCTCTAACGCTCTTATAGCTTCAACATCCAGCTGAGATCTATTTTCTTGTTCCTCCATCAAGTAGGTGATCCTTCTAGTCATAAATTCCATGAGTTCTTGCTTCTTCTGTTCTAGGGCTTCCTTTTCTTATTTCCTCTGGATATGGTCTTTTTCAATCCAAATATTTCCTAACAAAGTTGGAAATGGAGCACGGTCCTCAATAAATCTAATGACTTCGAACTCTTCCTTTGTCGAAGTTCCATGGGTACTCATAGTTAGCTGGGTAATTTTGCCACATAGGATTACCATTTTGCCTTTAAATAATCCGATGGTTCCTAGTGGAAGGGACCAGAGCAGGCCTTCCTAGGGTTTCCCAAGTGTGTTCTATCATAATGTTCATCGTTGTTCCCTTATATAGAGCACAATCAATGTTGAAGTCTCCTATTCTTACTTCGATTTTCTCCTTTTCTTCAAAGATCTTTGGCAAACTGACATCCTTATGATCATCTAGGGTTTCTTTTATTTTCAGTAACATGATCTCTGATTCTTTCTTGGGTTCTTTCATAATTTTAGTCTCTTGATCTCCTTCAGAGTTTGCTTGTTCCATATTCAATTTTTCAAGTCTAGCAATCATTCTAGGGAAATATAATACTTCATGGTCTATAGCTTTATAACAAATGTAGCTACGGTTTCTCCCAGGGCATTCCTTAGCAAGATGTCCTAGTCTTTTGCAATTGTAACAAAGAGTTAATCCTCTCTTTCTCGTCCATGATCCCCAACTCTTCTTGTACTGTGCGCTAGGATCATGATGGCTAGCCTGAAAAAATTTATTTCTAGGATCCTACATCCATTGGTTAGTCCAAAAATTATTTCTATGCATAGGTATAACATATCTTTCACTATTGTTATCATACCTATTCATATCAAACTTTGTTTTATCTAACAATGCTCTAGTTTTCAGGCTAGGACAACATCTATCAAGTGTACCTAAATTCATGCTTCAGAAACAAAACATTTCAACTTATCTTACCTATATAGAGCACAAAGATTTCAGATATAAAACTTGAACTATTCTTACCTTTACTAGAGGCTAGAGCTTACAAATCTTACCTCTTTTCTATGGAAATTTCTACTTTTACCTTTCTTAGAGCATAAAGTGTTCATATCTCACTTATTTTCTTCGGTATCAACCTCTTTCTTGCATATCTGACCTCTTTCCTTCTGATATGACCTTTCTTTCTCGGCACAAAGCTTCATAGGTTAAGTAGAATATTGCGCACTAGGGCAATAGATCTACGCACAGAGCTTATTTCGCACAAATTGTTTTCTTCTTTAGTTCCCAGCAATCATAGTTTTAGGTCTTAGCAATGAAACCATTTATTGGCACAGGGGAAGACCCAGGGTTCAACGCTCAAGAGCGCACCAACAAAACCCTAACTACCGACCCTTTCGGCAACACTTGTGAAGCAGATGAAGTCTCACCCGAGGTAGAGGCAGGGGTGGTTGCAGGACTCAGATGTCTGCAACCTTAGCTGGGAAACTGATCTATGATTATATATTTTACAGGGAACTTAGCATAGATCATTCATCAATATTTAACCCTTATGGTACTTCGAAGATAACACAGAGCATCGCAGTGAATACTTAGACTAAATATGATTCAGTACTTAGCCACAGAAATATAGATTAGATTCAACAGATCAAGCACTGAGCATCTTATATATCATATCTAACATTCATTCATATATCATAAGCACAAAGCATAACTAGATCTATTTCATCATAGCAAGAACTTATCTAAGAAGGAGATAAACACATTAGGTCGAAGCACAAAGCACAATACAAAAAGTCGTCGTGGTTCACCCCCACCCTGGGGCTACGTCCACAAAGTATTTGTCTTTATATTATCTCGGTCAAGTGGTTACAGCACAGAGCTTCAGTGACCCTTACTTTTCACAGGACATAAGATCTGCGCAACTCGCTAGATCCTTCTTCCTTGCACTTCAACACAAAACTACAACAACTTGCACTTATCTTTTCAATCTCCTTACAATCATGCACAGAGAACTTGCAATATACATCCAAGCATACAGATCTAGCTACTAGCACAAAGTCGTTAGCTATACATCACATAGATGTACTACCACTACTCCCCCCTACTTACATTGCCTAAGTATCTATTTATAGATTAAAAAATGGGCCTAAACGTGGGTAAACCCACAGGCCGACATCCCTTTCCCTTTACATCAACCGAAAACCCTAAAAGGGACCCAAAAATAGGTCTTTCTTCCCTAATTTTTTCTTCACGTTGCACTCCATCTTTGGCAAGCTATCGCAGTCCCAAAAACTCACAAATATGACCAAGTATTCTTCAAAACTTGGTCAAGGGACAACAGGGTTTTTGTAAGATATTGTAACGGTTGATAAGATGAGAATTAGTCTAAATAAGTACCTAGGAGGTCTAGGTGAAGGTGTCTGGACTTTGTTCTATTCGGTTAGAAGAACTACTATAAGATCTGATACCATTTTTGTAAGTTGTTGAGTTGTAGGAGAGTTAAGTAGCTAGGTCTTAAGGGTTAGATCATAGGCTGAGGAGCCTGGTCTGATCTAGCCTACCTCATAGAGGTTGTGGAACCATGTTCATGATTGTATGATCGGAATTGCAATGCACGCAGTGCCAAAAATCCCAGAAATCATAATAAAGAGCCTAAGAAGCCAGATCTTTGTGGGCGTAGCCCGGGAGGGGGTGAACCATGGTAAAACTTGTGTCATGTGTATTTTTTATTGCGTATTTATATTTTGCAAGTAGTTAGACTATGAATGGATGAATAGATAATTCTGTGAGATATGTTATATGTTATATCTTTTAGAATGCATGCATAGAATTAACAGATGAATGAATATTAAGAATATTAGAAAGAACAACTATATCAAGGCCTAAGAAGATGAAATGCAATCCCATATCCCCACTCTTTCCTAGAATGCAAGAACTTGATAGTTTAAGTCACCCATAGAACTATCTCAGGTGAGACTGCGCAATACATTTTGCGTGTTGCATTGCCTTCTAGTTTACTAGGAGGGACGATAGTTTTAGAAGGTTTTATTGGAAACCTGTTCAAATATGAACCTAGGTCAACCAAGAAGTAGATAGAAAGAGTAATAACCAACAAATGGTTCCATTTCTAGATGGAAATGCATGGTATTGAGTGAGTGGGATCCGTGAAAGAGTCACGTAGAAAATGAACTTATAGAATGGAATGTTCAGATTGTGGAATCCAAAAAAGGTGGAGATTGAAATATGGTTGAAAATAAAAGAGCTAGAATTTGCACAGAAAGATAACAGAAACCCTAAGATAACACCGTGCAAATACCTAGAAAAGTATGTGTTTAGCGACCTGCATGAGATAGTTTTCTGTGATTTCCCACATGTGTTGCAGGAGTGGAAATTGAGGCTAAAAGAAAACCACCCTACAAATAGAATCAGACAAATTGAGTGGAATCCTATGGATATCACGCAGTTACAACAAGTTAACAACAAATTCATGTGCGTAGTATATTTATGGCTAGATATTATTGTTGCAGGGTTTATCACATAATTTGCAGTAGATACCATGAAGTCTTACAGTGCAGCAGATTAGGAGTTTCTAAAAGTACCTAGAGGTAGGTATATCAGATCATTGTATACTTCAATCAATATTTTATTGTATAACAACGGTGTCATGACTATGGAATCATACAACTAAGCTTCCCTACATGCATGGGGGAAGGATGGAAGCACTAACAAGAAGTGTGGAAATGGAGGAAGAGAGGGATAAGGGAGAGAAGGATGAGGCCACAGACCCAATCATGATGGAGGAAGATCAAATCAAGCAGATCATGGAAACAACTAGAAATACGCACAGTGGAGTAGCCTACCAATATAAGATGAATAATAAGAAGATAGCCATAGTTGATAGAGAGGGATTGGAAAGTGATGAAGATGAGGTAGAGGATCTTCAGGCTATGGAGCAGATTGAGGAAATACTACACACAACATACGAAAGGAAGACAATAGGTCCAAGAGAAAGAACATAAGGCATAACTCCTATCCATGTCAGTGTCAGTGTGGAACCCATAACCCCATGTGTGCCTAACACACTAGAAAGAACACCACCATTTAGACAACCAAATTTTAGTGGAATAAAGACAGCATGAAGTACATCCAAACAAGGAGAAACAATTGGAGGAGCTGGTTCAGGAAGTAGTATTCAAATATCTACACCACATGGAGGTAGTAGTTCATCACAGTTTAAGATGGTAGACATGATCCCACCATTAGATTACCATAATTTTGGGGAGAGGCATCTAAGGAACCTGGAAATAATTTATTCATATGCAAAAAGATATGGGAAGCAAAGAATATCACAGATGAGGACAAACAAATTTTGTAGTTAGCTATCATGCTAAGAGACTGTGCATTGGATTGGTACATGATCCTAGATGTAAACAATCCACTAGGGACAACAAGGACGATTGTGGATGTGAAGAATCTACTGATAAATGAATTTTAGAAGCCCAGTTCAGAAGATCGGTATATGAATGAGATGATTGAAATCAGATAGAAACCCGGTGACTCTGTTTGGGATATTGATCATAGGTTCAAATGGTTGAAGGGAAACTTGAAGTATGTCATGAATGACATGCAACGCAGACATATCTTTGTGAATTCATTGTTACCACATTTGAAATACCCTTTGATGTAGCAGAAATTTCTAAATCAGGCATAAGCTCTGCAGGAAGTATTACAACTAGAAGAGAACCAGTATCAAAAGATAGACCTAGCAATAGAAGATCTAAAAGAGGATATAAATAACCTCACATTTCAGTTGAACCAGAATAAGGGAAAAGAGAAAAGAGAAGTTGTTTGGTGTACCACATGTGGGAAATAAGGACACCACAAGAATGAGTGCCCAACTTTCGCACAGTACATGGAAACTGGGCTACCAAACCCTTTTCCAATGGGATGATCTTGGTTTGAGATATGTAAGATGCATGGGCATGATCCATATCATTGTCCAATGATCCAAAAGTACCAGACAATACCCAAGACTTCATACTACAATTTTTACAAATTAGTGGGTCATGATGACACAGATTGTAGGACAATGGAATTGATGAGAGAAAGAAATTTGGATACGTATAGGGTACAGGAATAAATGAGGATAGGGAAATATGCACCACAATTTAGCCAGGTACCACCTCCATATAATAACGCACAACAACAATATAAAATTGTGCATCCTCAGTATAACAATGTGCAACCACAATATAACCCTGTGTAGTATAATCAGGTGCCTCAGTACAACACATCACGAGGAGACCGAGGTGTATACATAGGTGGAGGACAAGGTAGAGGAGGATTTGGAAGAGGAAAATTTCCAATAGTATGTCATAACTGCCAAAATTCAGGACATTATGCAAGAGAATGTCCACTTCCACCCGTGACATGCATGTACTGTAGCGCAATAGACCATGACACAAAACATTGTCTGACATTATTGGGGAATATCTAGGATAAGAGGAATCAAAAAAATCAAAATGTTCAGTGGATCTCTCCAAAATACAAAGATGATGGAAGAAATATCAACATAGTCATGCGCGGAAGAGCTAAGACAAGACCTGACACAGTACGACAGGACCCAACACAACACCAATGGGTGAAGAATAATACTGAACCACATAAGAAGTTTGATGCACAGAATGAAAATGAGACATTCAAGGACGCCAAAAAGGAGTTCGTCAAACACGTTGTTGTTTCTACATTAGATGCACAACATACTTAGAACATACCAATGTATGAGATTCTTTTATCAATGGATCATACCAGCAAAGCACCACCTTTAGTGTAAGTAAGTACCATAAAGACTTTTGTGCAATCCTGTGTGAAGTTACTAAATGACCCATCATCTGCTAAAGTTTTGAAAAATATGTTAGAAATATGTAACACAGAGTTAGAGCAGAAAACAGGCAATCACCTTCATACAAGTAGGAGGAAAAGCATAGAATTCAGACCGAGTGCCAACATTGGAGATTTCAATATGGGGGATATTACACTAGAATTAGGCTCTAAGGTAAATGTGTTAACCAAGAGGACATGCCAATGTATGGGAGATCCCACATTAGTCTACTCACCTGTACAATTGAAAATAGAAAACCAACACATATTTCTGCCCATTGGAAGGCTTAAAGGTGTGACAATAAATTTGGATGGAGTGCGCACTAAGGAAGACTTTGAAGTAATAGAAATAGTGGATGGCACAACACCTTATCCATAATTTCTTGTCTTGGATTGGGAATTTGATAAGAAGACCATTATCAACTTGAAGACAAGGAAGATGACATTCGAATTAGGAGAATACAAAGTCATTGCACCATTAGATCCATAAGAGGGAGAAAGGTTTGTAGACTCCACTTGCTTATATCTAGAAGAGAATCAGATCATGTGCTTCTGACTCATATACAGGTTTGGAGACTTGGCAACATATATTACATGAACTCTCCACAAGAAGGTGCGCAAGAATAGACCGCACAGTAAGATGGGTTGGTACAGAGATAAGAGAACCTCCCAATTTTCATGGGGTGAACGACTTAGAGGAATTCCTAAAAAGATATGAGGATGAAGTGTTAGATAATCATAGGCTCTTATCCCTGGAAATTTCACTCAAGGAAACACATACAAAATGGTGGGGTGCACACAGAGAAACAGTTAAGGACTGGTACCAATGMAAGCGACTACTGCACATCAGATTCCGTGCAGAACAAGGCAGCAATAAAATGCACAGATATGATGGACAGGGGACACCAACAAAACATTTGGAGAAATGAAAGACACAAATGAGGATGACACCACCATAGGAATGGACTCATCACTTCATCCACACATTGGAAGGAATTCCAGAAAACTAGTATGTAGACCAGGAACTACGCAAAGGTACTGCAGAATGGACAACATTACAACATAATTTTATAATAACCTTCTCATTTGAACACGAGAACCCCAACATGGATTCAAAACTCAAAAAAATAAGAGGGGTGATATTTATTGATGAACCAGAGGTTGAAATCATGTCAGAGTATCAACAACAGAACAAACAAATAGTGAAAGAACTATTTTCATTCTATCATGTGTAGGAAGAAGCACTAGATGAAGATGACCCGCACAACATTCATATTACAGAAGTTGAAGGTGAAAGAGAGGTGGAAGGTCCATCCCTGGAGTCAAAAATATTTGTTGCACCAATCAAGGTGAATAAAGTCAACATTGGGGCAACTGAGAATCCAAAAATGGCCAGCATTGGATATTACCCAAATGAATAAACAATATAAAGGATAACAAAGTTATTGCATGAATACAGTGACTTGTTCCCAATGACCTTTACATAAATTAAAGGTATAGCAGACGAGCTATGAGAGATGAATATACCTCTCAAACTTGAGGCTAGATATGTCAGACATAGACCCTATAGAATAAATCCAATATATAAGAAGAAAGTGAAAGAAGAAATTGACCAAATTTTGGAAGTTGGTATTATAGAACCAGTGGAGGAATCTGAATGGATAATCCCTATGGTAGTGCAAGATAAGAAACAAGGGGGGATAAGGATTTTTGTAGATTTGAGAAAGATGAATGATTATTTCCTACATGACCCTTTTCCTACCCATTTCACAGATGAGGTCCTAGAGAATTTGGGAGGCCATGAAGTATACTCATTTACATATGGGTTCTCAGGTTACCATCAAATCAAGATAGCTCCAGAAGATAGGTATAAAACTACTTTTTCTACAAAATGGGGATCATACCAATACACAGTAATGTCTTTTGGGTTGAAAAATGCACCAGCCATATTTTCAAGAGTAGTATATCTGGATGACTGGATTGTATATATTATGTTAAAATACCATGTAGAAGTGTTAAGGATAATGTTGGAAAGATGCAGGCAGTGTCAGATATCATTGAATATAAAGAAATGTATTTTTGGGACACATTTTGGAATATTTTTGGGACATATAGTATGTAAACAAGGGTTATTGGTGGATCCTGCTAAGATTGCAGTCATTTTTAATTTACCACTGCCAAAATTAGTGTGTTGGTTGAGAGACACACTGTGACATACAGGATATTACAGGAAATTTATCAAGGGGTATGCACAGATCACTATGCTGATGGAAAAACTGCTCAAGAAGGATACCAGATTTCAGTGGAATGAGGACTGTCAATAAGGGTTGCAAACCTTAAAGGATAATATGGTCACATCACCTATCCTAGTATTCCCAGACTAGGAAAATAAATTTCATGTGCATGTAGATGCATCAACTATAACACTTGGAGCAATTATGGCATATCCATGAGCAGGGGAATTAGACCATCCTATATGATCCTTTGCAAGCAGAAAATTGTCAGAATCAGAGAAGAATTACAACACCACAGAAAGAGAAGGTTTATCCATGATATATGCACTTCAGAAGTTCAAGAAATATTTGTTGGGAAAACATTTTAACATGTTCACAGATCATTCTTCCCTAGAATATTTAGTCAACAAGCCAGTGTTGGGGGGGAGGATCTGTAGATGGTTGTTGTTATTTCAAGAATTTAATTTTGAATTGATAGTCAAACCAGGGAAGTTGAATGCAGGACCGGATCACTTATCAAGGGCCACCAATGGAGAGGAACCTACCAACTTGGAAGACAAATTTCTTAATGCATGGTTTTTTTCAGTACAAATAGATGATGAATATTTTGATGAAATTATTGAATACTTAAGCACAGGGATTGCGCCACAAGAATTTATCACTGCGCAGAAGAAAAATATGGCATTCAGAGCTTCATACTATTAACTGATTGCAAGACACTTATATAAAATGGGCACAGATAGTATTTTGAGAAGGTGTGTACTAGAACATGAAAGGCATAGAATTTTGGCAGAAGCTCATGAGGGAATAGTTGGAGGAAACTATGCAGGAAAATTTACCATGCAGAAGGTATTTCATGCAAGACTATGGTGGCCAATATTACACATATATGCTAAGGAATATTTCCAAAAATTTGATGTCTTTCAGAGGTTTGGTAAACCTAACAAAAGGGATGAGATGCCTCTGAGACCACAAGTAAATTTGCAGGTATTTGATAAATGGGCAATAGACTTTGTTGGGCTAATACATCCACCAACAAAAATGTTAGGAGAGAGATATATCATTACTGCGATAGAATATTTAACAAGATGGGAAGAAGTAGAACCAGTTAAAGACTATAGTGCAGAGACAACAAAACACTTCATGTTTGAGCAAGTGATCACCATATTTGGATGTCCAAGAATTTTGATGAGTGACCAAGGTACTCACTTCATCAACAACACTATCAGGGCTATGACTAAGGAGGTTTAATTCTATCACTCGAAGAGTACACCTTACCATCCTTAGGAAAATGGAACAGTAGAAGCCTTCAATAAAATCTTGGAGAATTCCCTGACAAAGATCTGCAATGCCAATAGGGATGATTGGGACTTAAAAATACCAACAGTACTATGGACATACATGACTACATGTAAGAAGCTAACGGGATAAACACCATTCACATTGGTGTATGGGAAGGAAGCAGTAGTACCATTAGAATTTCGGGTACCCAGTTTGTGTGTAGCAACAATTACTAACATGACAGAAAGAGGTGCAGTAAAGGAAAGGCTAAATCAACTAATGGATATGGAAGAGGATAGGATTCTGGTAGGATTTCATCAAGAGGTACAAAAATCAAGAGACAAATCTTGGAATGATAGACATATCAAGAGGAAGAATTTCAAGGAAGGAGACCTAGTCCTACTCTATGACAGTAATGTTTTACAATATAATGGTAAGTTTAGAATGCATTGGATAGGGCCCTATGAAGTAAAGACTGTCATAGATGGGGGATTTGTACAGCTAAAGGATCTGGAAGGAACATAACTGGAGGGAATGATCAACGAGAGTCAATTGAAACTGTACATGGACAGTCGACCTCCTCATAATTAAAATTTACAACGCAATACGAAAGATATGTACATAGTGTAATATAGTAAAAGCTAGGATAGAAAAATGACAAAAAGAAATAAAGAGAAAATAAGGAAAAATAAAAACAAAACCAGAAAATAAAGAAAATACAAAAATTACTAGTAAACATGGTGCGCAGAAAAAGTGGACTTAGCACGACAAACGGAAAAAGGTCTGCATGCAACAGATCGGTAACAGGAAGCAAAATACTGCACACTAAAGAAAAATCACAATAGAAATGCACGACGCACTTAAAAAGTTGCATCACACTCGAAAAAGGACAAATGATCAGAAAAGAGAAAAATGACGGTTACGAAAAAAGGCACCTACTGGCGACATTTATGAAAATTAAATGGAACGTACTCGTAAAGCTTTATTTCATTAACCGCAGCCATGGAAGCTTCTCCAATAAGTTTCATGACATTGATGACACCTTCTATATAAAGGGGAAAGATAGACAGATTATAACTTATTGTGAAATTGTGAACTTGCAACGATAGAGAGAACGTGGAGCTGAAGCAAATAGACAAGTGCACAATGTGAACCAGTCGAAGCACATTCGGAAAAAAGCAAGAAATACCCACGATGGCACCACCAAAGATTGGTGCGCTGAGCCAAACCACAAGGAAAACCCACAACAACATTAGGGAACCACATGAAACTATAGAGGTCGAGAAAGAAATGGCTCACAGAGAGGGAGTCGTCGATGTGGACACAATTCCCTCCCCACGCGTTGAACCAACAAACCCTACACTAGTGGTAGAAGAATCACAAGCTCCAACAACGAATTCGATGGAGATTGATAGTGCACAGGGTCATCAAACAAACGATGCAGGAAACCTACAACAACCTGCGAGGGCTGAATAATCCCAAAGACCAGATGTTGAATCCAACACACACACGGAAGGTGCAGCACCAAAACTACAACCTTAAGAAGGGATTGCGTAGCAGCAGGAAGGGTTGGTTGAATATCTAACCGGGCAGCCCGACTCGGGCATAGAGCATAGACAAGCGGAGGCTAGGACCTCTAGTGCATTAGTCAGAAGAAAAGGAAAAAAACCCATGGCACAATCCCTGCAAGAGAAGCCCGATGTAGCCATCGTATTACCGCACATTCCAGAGGGAGTGTAGGCCACGCCAACACTTTTGGGTTGCGTGTAAAATTTGAAGTATTCGGACCACAAGGTGGTCGACGCTATAAAATTCCTAGAATTTGCGCAGTAGGTATACATGGACAACATTGGCATAGGACCCTTCGGCGATCCTATACTTCAACCAAAGGCATGGGAAGCTAGCTTGGACAACACATGCATCCTCAAATTGGTATAAATTCCCCATTTTTGTAGGGAGAGGAAGTAAACAATTGCGTCAAGAAGTAAATGGAAGTCCTCCATGGAGGATTTTTATGGCTGGAGGAACCTGTATCAATCGACATTGAGTGGATTTCCTCAATCAGAGGTCTGTCATCCATGGGAGAGAGTCATGCACAGTACATGGATGACAAAACAAAGGAGAAAGTGCTTGTCGATGAGATGAAGAAAACCTATGACACAGAGAGGAGCTCATGCGGTATAATTATAAAAATAATCAGTTATTGTTGGAAGCAAGACGAATTGGAAAGAAGGATGATCATGGGGAAAGAAAGCGTGCAGAAACGGAAGTAACAGCTAGAGGGAAACATAGCACACACGCATGGAAGAAAGCGTGCACAAGGAAAGTGACAACTAGAAGGAAGAACAACACACGTGCATGGGAGGAAGACCTAACATCGGTAGGGTTAAGGTTTTTGTAATACATTGTAAATGGTTGAAGAGCCTGATAGATAAAAATATAGATACGCAGGTACAATAGAGCGTACTAGTTTTTGTTGTGTAAGGTTGGTTCTTGATTAGTTTGTCTTTGTATTGTTCATACTAGATATATATGAGTCAAAGCGATATGTAATATTGTTATGAACTAGTATGTAAGTTGTTGAGCTAGAACGGAGGAGAAAAGGAAGGTCTAAGGATTAGATCGCATGTTGTGGAGCCTAGTGTGATCTAGTTCGCCTCACATAGATCTTACTCATCTGAGGGGAATTGTAAGTGTGTGGCGCTGGAGCTGAAGAACTACCATAATAAAAGATCCAAGAGCCAAATCTTTGTGGATGTAGCACAGGGGGGGTGAACCATGGTAATACCTGTGTAATATGATGAATGGATGTGTGTATTTACTTTCTCTTAGCAGTTAATGGTTGTTCTTAATGAATGAGTTATTATATTGTTATGAAATACGTGACATGTTAAGGGAATAAATGTGAAGGGAGTGCAAAATCATGAATAATAGAAAGATACAGTTATAGTTGATAGTAGATGGCCCTGAATACTAAACCCCTATCTCATACTCAATCCTAGGCTGTAAACACTTGAGTCTTACAACCACCCATTTAAATCTATCTCGAGTGAGATTGCACAACACATTCTATGTGTTGTGTTGCCTTCTGTTTCACCAGGAGGGCCGATAGTCTTAGAGGATTTGTTGGAAACCCAAAAGACATGAACCCTGGGTCAATAACTCAGATGGTCAAGAATAAGTAAGAAATAACCAACAAATGGTTCTGTTGTCATGTTGGTAGGAACAATAGAGGACTGAGTAGGTGAGATAGACTGAGAAAGAAGAGAATGAAGAAAAGAAGAGAGAAATGAGCCACTAGAAGGGAATCTTGAAACCGTGGAACCCCACTAAAGCAGAAATCGAAGGTTGGTTGAGAACCAAAGAGCTCGAGTTTGCACAGAAAGACAATAGAAACCCTAGAATCACACATCGAAAATATATGGACAAATACGTGTTTATTGATTTACACGAAGTCTTTTTCTGTGATTTTCCGCATCTACTACATGAGTGGATACTAAGGTTGAGGATAACCATGCGACGAATGGAATTCGACAACTAGATTGGACTCCAGTATAGATTGAGCAGTTACATCAAGTCAACAACAAATTCACCCTCGCAATAGACTTTTGGCTTGACAGTATTGTTGCAGGGTTCATAAAAGAGTTTGCAGTTGACACAACGAAGTCATATAGTGCAGCAGAGGAAGAATTTCTACGCGGACCTTGAGGAAGGTACATTCAATCACTGTATACTTATATTAAGATATTTTTATATAACAAAGGTGTAATGACAATGGAATCAGACAGCTAAACTTCTTTGCGTGCATGGGGGAAGGGGGGAAGCACTAACAAAGAGGGGATAAATGGAAGGAGGTAGAGATAAAGGAAAGAAGGAGGAGGAACCCTTGGACCCAGTCATGATGGATGATGACCAGATCAAGTGGATCTTGGTGTCATCAGGAAATACGCATAGAGGAGTACCCTACCAATATAAGGTGAATACCAAGAAGAGAGTCATAGCCATGACGGAAGGCTTGGCGAGTGATGAGGAAGAGGTAGAGAATCTTCGGACTGTGGAGCAGATTAAAGAAATCATGTGCACAACATATGAGAGGAAAATGAGAGGTCCGAGAATGGGAGAATAAGGCAGCCATCCTATCCATATTAATGTCAGTGTGGAACCCATAAACCCATGTATGACTAATACACCAAAGACAACACCACCATTTAGACAACCGAAGTTCGAAGGAAGTTCGACAGGAGGAATCACATCTACACAAGGAGAAACAACTGGAGGAGTCAGTTCAGGCGGCACTAGCCAAGTATCTACACCGAGTGGAGGAGGTAGTAGTTCAGTATTCAGAATGGCAGGACACGATCCCACTATCTGATTACCAGAATTTTGGGGAGCAGCAGTAGAAGACCCTAAGAAGCATTTTTTCATTTGTGCAAAGGTATGGGAAGAAAAATAGATCATTGGTGAAGATACCAAACTCGCGTAACTAGAAATTACACTAAGAGACCATGCACTAGACTGGAACATGAGTCTAGAGACAAACAGTGCCCCGGGAATGACAAGGACACTAGCCGACATTAAGAAGTTATTGATTAATGAGTTCTAGAAGCCAAGCTCAGAGGATTAGTACATGAACGAGATGATTGAAATCATACATAAACTAAGAGAATATGTATGGGATATTGATCAGAGATTCAAGCGATTGAAGGGAAAGATCAAATACCTTATGACTGATATGCAGCATCAACACCTGTTTGTCAACTCACTACTACCACATTTAAAATATCCTTTACGAAAATAGAAGTTTCAGATGCAGACAGAGGCTCTGCAGGCAGCCTTGCAACTAGAAGAGAATCAGTACCAGTAGACGGACCTAGCTATCAAAGAACTGAAGGAGGATTTTAATAATATAATGTTTCATCTGAACCAGAATAAGAACAAAGACAAACGAGAAGTCGTTTGGTGTACCACATGCAGGACAGAAGGACACCACAAGAACGAGTGCCCAACATTTGTGCAGTATATGGCAGCAGGTATGCCACACCCATTACCAATGGGAGGGATATGGTGTGAAATATGCGAGAAATCAAGTCACGACCCTTACCATTGCAAGATGATGCATAAATACCAGACCGTCCCAAAGAGTTCATACTTCATCTTTTGCAAATCAGTGGGCCACGACGATAAAGATTGTAGAACTATGGAGCTAATGCGGGAAAGAACATTAGATGCATATAGGGTACAGGACAAAATGATGATTGGGCAGGCAGTGCCACAGTTCAATCAAGCCCCAACTCCATACAAAACTGAGCAACAACAATACAACACTGCACAACAACCATATGATAACGCGCAACTGCAGCACAACCCAGCATAATTTCCAACAACCAGGACATTACGCATCAGAATGTCCACTTCCACTAGCAAATTGTATGTATTGTCGCGCATCAAACCATGATACAGAGGAATGCCCAAAACTACTAGTAAAGATTCAAGAAAAGAGGAACCAGAACAATCAGAATGTCCAGTGGATTGCAGTCGAAGCAAGGGATGACGGACGAAACATCAACATAGTCACTAGTGGAGGAACAAAAATAGGAAATGATGCAGTTCCCCAGGAACCGGCGTAGAACCAATGGGTAAAGAAGAACACTGAACCAAGAAATTTGTTTGACACGCAAAAGGAGAAGGATACCTTTAAAGAAGCCAGACAAGAATTTCAGAACAAGGACATTGGGTCGACTTCAACTGCACAACAAAGTAAGGAAGCCCCAGAATATGAGATGCTTCCATCACTGGATCATACCAACGAAATGCAACCCATGGGGAAAGTAAGTACAATAAAAGGATTTTTGCAATAATGCGTGAAAGTATTAAGTGATCCTTCATCGGTGAAAATACTACAAAACATACTAGAGAAATGTAGCAGTGAGACGGACGAAAATCCAGAACCAAAAATTTTTAACCACCTAGACACAAGAAGAAGAACAAGTAGGGAATTTAGACTGAATTCTAACATTGGGGATTTCAACATGGGAGACATTATATTAGATCTAGGATCTGAAGTGAATGTATTACCAAAGAAGACATGGAAATGCATGGGAGAGCCAACACTGGGATACTCAAATGTCCAATTGAAACTAGCAAACCAGCATAGAGTCCTACCAACAGGTAGACTGAAAGGAGTGATAGTAGATCTTGATGGAGTGCGCACGAAAGCAGACTTTGAAGTCATTGAAATAGTAGACAGCACAACACCTTACCCAACATTGCTTGGTCTGGATTGGGCATTAGAAAACCACGCCATAATCAATTTGAAAACTAGGAAAATGACATTTGAATTCGGAAAATACAGTGTCATAGCGCCATTAGATCCATCATAAGGGGAGAGGTTCATAGAACCCACTTGTCTGGACTTAGAGGAAATCGACCATTTGTACAGAACAACTATGCACAATGAGGATTATGTAAACCCGACCGCACAAGGAGTACTTATTTGGTGGGGCATTACTTCATGTGCAGCAGACTCAGACATTGGGTTGGAAAACTGGCAGCAGAGGCTACATGAAGTATCCATGATAAGATGTGCAAGGATAGACCACGCAATAAGGTGGGTAGCCACAGAAATCAGAGAAACCCCTAGTTTCCATGGACTAAATGATTGGGAAACATTTCTAACACAATATGAAGACGAAGTCTTAGAGAATCAGAGACTGCTAGCACTGGACTTAGCACTAAATTCCACACCTACAAGATGGTGGGGCCCACACAAGGAGACAATTGTAGACTGGTACCAATGTAAGAGGTTACTATGCATAAGGTTCGACGTAGAACATAAAAACAACAAACAACATAAATATGAAGGACATGGGACACCAGAGGAACACTTGAAGGTGTGTAAAACACTGTGGACAATGACACCACTAAAGGAATGGCCTCATCACTTCATACATACTCTCGAAGGCATACCAACGAATTGGTCCACGAACCAAGAATTGTCCAAAGGAAATACGACATGGAGGAAATAACAACAGAACTTCACGGTCACTTTCTCATTTGAACATGAGAACCCCAACATAGATGCATCCCTCAAATGGATCAAAGGAGTGATATACATCAAAGAACCGGAAATAGAATTTATCACGGAAGAGAAACATCGGAATAATAAGATGGTCAAGGAACTGTTGTCATGTTACCATGTACATGAAGAAGCACCAGATGAAGATGATCCGCACAATATTCATATTGAAGAAGCAGAAGGAGAAAGAGATGTGGAAGGACCACCCATAGAATCAGAAGTCATTTCCATGCCAATCAAGGTAAATAAAGTTAACATCGGGACAGCGGAGCATCCCAAAATGGCCAGCATTGGGGACTACTGGGATGAGCAAACAGTAGAAATTATCACAGAGTTTCTAGGCGAATACAGTGACCTCTTCCCAACAACATTTACAGAGATGAAGGGCATAGTCGTAGAACTAGGAGAGATGAAGATATTACTCAGACCTGATGCGAGGCCTATCAGACAGTGACCCTGTAGACTAAACCCCATATATAAACATAAATTCAAAGAGGATATCGACAGGATGCTCGAAGCCGGCATCATCGAACCAGTTGAGGAGTTAGAATGGATAATTCCAATGGTAGTGCAGGACAATAAATAGGGAAGAGGAATCAGGATATGTGTCGACTTGAGGAAGTTGAACGATGCATGCCTACATGACATGTTCCCTACACTATTCACAGACGAAGTGCTAGAGAAAGTGGGAGGACATGAAGCATACTCATTCACTGATGGATTCTCAGGATACCATTAGATTAAGATAGCACAGGAAAATAGACATAATACCACATTCACGATAGAATGGGGATCTTATCAGTACACAGTCATGCTGTTTGGACTAAAGAACACACCAACAATATTTTCTAGAGTGGTCATTGCCACATTTAAGGAATTCATCCATTATTTTCTTGAAGTATACCTGGATGATTGGACAGTATTTAGCCTATTGAAAAACCATGTGGAAGTTTTACGACTGATGTTAGAAAGATGTAGATAGTGCCAGATATCACTGAACATCAAGAAATGCATATTTGGAACACCGTTTGGGATACTATTGGGCCATATAGTATGGAAACAAGGTTTATTGGTCGATCCGACAAAGATCGCAGTCATTTCTAACTTGTCGGCACCAATAACAGTCTGTCGTCTAAGAGCGATGTTAGGACACACAGGATACTACAGGAAATTCATCAAAGTCTATGCACAATTACAACACCCATGGAAAAGTTGTTACAAAAGGATACAAAGTTTCAGTGGAGCGACGAGTGTCAAAACGGTCTGGACATATTGAAGGAAAATATGGTACCGCATTGATATTAGTATTTCCAGAATGGGAAAAGACATTCCATGTG
>SNQJ01S0002871.1:27880-67776 GCA_010110895.2 Picea sitchensis
GCATGATCAATCCACAAAAGGGGATTGATCTAATCAATAATAAATATATTTTATCTTTATCCACAAAAGGGGATAAGAATATTCTTTGCAGTTACACAATATTTTAACAAAATAATTCTTAGTTTATTTATGAGCATGTGTTTTTATTGAAACTTGCAAATTTATTAGGATAAGAAGGATAATGGTGTATGATTATGTGAAATAATTCTTAGTTTATTTATGAGCATGTGTTTTTATTGAAACTTGCAAATTTATTAGGATAAGAAGGATGATGGTGTATGATTGATGATGTTTTTATAATAACATTGTTTTCTTTTATCTTTGATATTTTCAATTCTTAAGAAATTAAACACTTTATTTATTATTTTCAATTTTAAGCTTAGAGAGGATAATATCATCTTGGATGTTCCAAAATGTAAACAATTTATCAAAGTCCTTTTATAATGAGAACCTTATCCTTTTCATTATCTATTTTCACATTTAAAGAAGAACATCCCTTAAAAAATTATGTTTTTATTTTTTAATTTTTAAGTAATAAATTGTTCTCGGATCTATTCAATCAATTTTGAGTTTTCCAAAATACACTTTCACTTTATACCTTATAATTATAAAAAATTCATAAAATTACATAATTTAAGAAAATAAAAAAATTCCATCATATCAAAATTCCACTTATTTAGCCCCACATGTTATGAAAACATTTTATTTTAATACTTTGAAATGACACACCATTCAAAACAAATAAATCAAAAAATACATACTCAAAGATGAAACTATAATCTCTGCATAAAAGCAGCTACTAACAAACAAATTAGCTTTTAAACCCTGAATTTTGAAGAAGAATAAGCAAAGGATTACATCTTGGCTTCATGCAACCATAATTACTCCAATATTAAGAATAAAATCCAAGCTCCAATGAGATTAAACAATAGTATGTACATCTTCTCAACCAAGATCATCATGGTGGTTGACACAGTATTTTCTATAGTAATTTGTTATTTCAGTTATTCAATTATGTTAATGGTTTTTTTTTTTTTTTCGGGATATTTTCGGTTTAATTTTATCTAAAATCTAGTTATAAATTGTTAGAATTGTAAATTCTAGTGATTAAGTCTATATGATCCTAGTGTTCTAGCAGTTTTTTAAAAGGCTGAATATATTTATACATTCAGAAATGCAATTTAAATAATAGAAAATTATGATTTGGACCATATGTATATTATTGTATTCCTATAAAAAAAAATGCCAAAAATTAAAAAGTTTAGACTAAGTCAATTAAAACTTTTGTCTAGTAAAATCAATCCTTAAATTCTAAGTGCATTACCTACCTTTCCATATTAGAGCTAAAAATCTTGTTGATAAATAAAATGTTTTAAAACATGCACCCACTAAATGTTGATGTTATGCTTCTATCTTTGAATTGTTTAGCAAATTGCTTTGAAAAAACATTTAATGAAAACTAAATACTATAGTGTTGATAGATAAATTTTTGACTGCATTTTATGTTCACATTTCTGAATTGAAAAATGTTTGAAAAAACATTTAATGAAAATTGAATACGATATTGTTGATAGAGAAATCTTTGACTGCATTTTATGTTCACATTTCTGAATTGAGAAATGTTTGACTGTATATCAACAAACAACAGTTTCACTATATTTTTATGTTTGATAAAATTGAGAAATGTTTGACTGTATTTTTATGTTTATATTTCTAAACTGTTTCATTGTATGATAATGCAGTAAAATTAAATATTTTGTTGTTGAAATGGTTAATGTACAATGGTAATGTTTAAATAAATATTGTTAAATACTTTCACTTTATACCTTATAATTATAAAAAAAATCATAAAATTATATAACTTAAAAAAAATAAAAATAAAATTATATCATATAGAAATTCCTTTTATTTCCACCTACCCACATGTTATGGAAAAAATTTCTTCATATTATGGAAAAAATTTCTTTTAATAATTTTACATGACACACCATTCAAAACAATAATAAAAAATACATACTCAAAGATGGAACTATAATCTCTGCATAAAAGTAGCTACTAACGAACAAATTAGCTTTAAAACCCTAAATTTTGAAGAAGAATAAGAAAGGAAGGCATTTTGGCTTCATGCAACCATAATTACTCCAATGTTAATAGTTCTCCAATGAAATTAACCAACAATATGTACATATTCTCAACCAAGATCATCATGCTTTAAAACCCTAAATTTTGAAGAAGAATAAGAAAGGAAGGCATTTTGGCTTCATGCAACCATAATTACTCCAATGTTAATAGTAAAATCCAAGCTCCAATGAGATTAACCAACAGTATGTACATATTCTCAACCAAGATCATCATGGCCATTGCCACAGTATTTTTTACAGTAACTTATTATTTAAGTTATTCAATTATGTTAATGGCCTTGTTTTTCAGTTTAATTTTATCTAAAATCCCGCTATAAATTGTTAGATTTGCAGATTTAAATGGTTAAGTCTATATATGATTCTAGTGTTCTAGCAGTTTTTTAGAATGTTGAATCTATTTATGCATTCAAAAATGCAATTTAAACAATAGAAAATTGTGATTTATATTGTTGAATTCAGATAAAAAAAAATGTCAAAAGATAGAAAGTTTAGACTAAGTCAATCAAAAATTTTGTCTAGTAAAATCAATCCTTAAGTAGTAAGTGCATTACCTACCTTTCCATATTAGAGCTAACAAGTGTTGATAAATAAAATGTTTTAAAACATGCACCCACCAAATGTTGATGGTATGCTTGTATCTTTGAATTGTTTCACAAACTGCTTTGAAAAAACATTTAATGAAAACAGAATACTATAGTGTTGATAGAGAAATTTTTGACTGCATTTTATGTTCACATTTCTGAATTGAGAAAATGTTTTACTGTATATCAACAAACAAATTTTTCATTATATTTTTATGTTGACAAAATTGAGAAATGTTTGACTGTATTTTTATGTTTATATTTCTGAATTGTTTCATTGTATGATAATGCAGTAAAATCAAATATTATGTTGTTGAAATTGTTGATGTACAATGGTAATGTTTAAACAAATATTATTAATTGGGTTTAGATTGGGTGGTTGGAGGAATAATTGTTATCCCTCTCATCCAGTTTCAGTTCCTACAATTGATATGTTGAACTTTTAAGCACCCATGAGTTCCTATACAATTTATTTCCAAAAATTTTAACATAGTGATTAATTGGTTGAGATGAGATGCCACCTCCTCATGACTCATTATTACATAATTGATTTATGTTCACATTTCTGAATTGAGAAATGTTTTACTGTATATCAACAAACAAATGTTTCATTATATTTTTAAGTTGACAAAATTGAGAAATATTTGATTGTAGTTTTATGTTTATATTTCTGAATTGTTTTATTGTATGATAATGCAGTAAAATTAAATATTATGTTGTTGAAATTGTTGATGTACAATGGTAATGTTTAAATAAATATTATTAATTGGGTAGTTGGAGGAATAATTGTTATCCCTCTCATCCAGTTTCAGTTCCTACAATTGATATGTTAAACTCGTAAGCATCCATGAGTTCCTATATAATTTATTTCCAAAAAATTTAACATAGTGATTAATTAGTTGAGATGAGATGCCATCTCCTTATGACTCAATTTTTTTTTTAAGAATAATAACTCATTTTAGCATATAACATAGTAATTAATTAGTTGAGATGAGATGCCACCTCCTCTTAAACTAAATAACATTATATTAAAAAGTATAAATACCTTTTCACAAAAGTGAATTTGAATCTCCAACCTTAAAAAAAAAATTAAGCTTATTTATAATTTACATTAGTGCAATTAAACTTGATCTCAAGAACTGGTATATAGAGCACTGAAATAAATTTTACAGAATTACAGTCTGCAAATGACATACTGACTGTACTCACATCCATTTATTAACAACTAGAGTGAGTCTGACCACCTCTTTAACATTTTCCGCAAGTGACATACTGACTGTACTCACATCCATTTATTAACAACTAGAGTGAGTCTGACCACCTCTTTAACATTTTCCATTTTACATAATTACAGTCTGCAAGTGACATTATGTCACATCCATTTATTAACAACGACAGTGCGTCTGACCACCTCTCTAACATTTTCCCATTTGGAACTATCCCACTGATCGCCCTTCACATTCAAATACCAAAATTTCAATCACTGTAAGTCCAAGCATATTCCACAGATACTACTTCATCAAAATTTTCAATCACTGCAAGTCCAAACATATTTCATAAGATTTGAACAGTTTTCCTTTTGCCTCTAAACATACTCCATATTTCATAAGATTTGAACAGTTTTCCTTTTGCCTCTAAACATACTCCATATTTCATAAGATTTGAACAGTTTTCCATTTGCCTCTAAACATACTCCATATTTCATAAGATTTGAACAGTTTTCCTTTTGCCTTTACATAATAAAATAAGTACTTAAACTGATTCAAAACCTTCAATACTTATAAACAAGAAATTTAAGATTTTTGTTCAGCTACTTATAAACCAAGAAATTTAAAATACTGATTCAAAACCTTCAATGCTTATAAACAAAAAAAAATTAAGATTTTTTGTTCAGCTACTTATAAAGCAAGAAATTTAAAATACTGATTCAAAACGTTCAATACTTATAAACAAAGATTGTGCTGCACTAATCTGGGATTTAGATTAGGGCCAGTTTGTACCTTACCCAAGTACAACTACGTAAGAATCTTAAGTTAAAAAAAATTGGCTATTAAATCATTAAATGGGTATAAAACTAATTCAAAACGTTCAATATATGACCCAAGAAAGTCAAGATTAGGGACAGAGTATGCCTTTTGTGTTATAAGAAGATGAGCCTCCAAGTTGAATGGTTGCACATTAGACTCCACTGATACGACCTCCAATTGCAAGTCTCTTAACCGCTCGAGCAGGATAATCATGAGATTCGTTGGACTGGAAAGTGGGTCGATCTGAACATTTATTCTCATGTCTACTTGATTGGGGATTTTCTTGGATTGCTCCAACACAACTTCATCACTGCTGTAAACTAATGTTCCCTGATGCTCTTCAAGTCTCTGACCAAAACTGGTACACCCTTCTTTCTTTGAAATGTTTACACTCAACGATTCTTCCAGGGCACGATTTGTTTGCTCGAGCTCCTCCACTCGGTGCTTCAATTCACTCATATACTTGGAAGTATTTGAGAGTACTGAATATTTATCTTTCTGTCACAGATTTGAGATTTTAACCTCTCAGGAATGTCAACCATTATAGATATAAAGCCAAAAAAACAATAAAGACCTAGTGCTCAGTATTCTAATACTTAGTGCAGGAAGAGAGGAATTCTAAGGTTAGATAGTGGATGCCATGAGATTTAGAGATTTGTTTCTTCAGTAATTCGATAAGTCATTCAGAAATGAGATGGATCTGTGCTGGTGATTGAAAAAAAAAATGTAACAATGGAAAATTATAATACCTTGGAATTATGAGGTAGGAGAGAATGCAGTAACGAGAAATGTTGGTTGATTTTGAGCCTCCTGTTACGCTCGGCAATCAAATGGTCAATAGCGCCCTTGTTGTGACGAAGGCCATTGAATTCTTGCTGTCCTTGGATATTGGCTGCCTCACTTAACCTCTGCGACTCTCTTCTCTTCTCGTCGATTTTCCTGAGAAACTTGAAGCATCTTTTCATTAGATTCTCTCTGCCAGTTTTAACATAGAGAGAGTGGGCAGGTCTTAAGTATGAGCCGAATGCAGTCTGCCTGTACAACGTAGTACTCTCGGGTGCCTGTGGATGGCTATGGCCATGAAAGATATTGCCGTGATCTAACTGGTAAAATCCATCCATGTCTTCAGACGAATTGGAATACCATGAAGTTTCAGTGGTACTGTAAAGGGGAAGCTCGTCTATTATACACATTGAATCTGCATTGATATCTCTGCTAGCTGCGATTTGTCCATCTGGTTGAATCATCATTCCAGGGTTGCTAGTGGTCGTGTAAACCCCTGGAAGTACAAGACTCCCGTTAAAATCCGCCTCTAAATCCCAAGCATCCTTAATTTCCATCGTGGGATATGAAACAGTTGCTTTGAGAACAATATTGAAATGACTTGAAAATGAAAAATATACTTAATATTGAAATGAGTTGCAAATGAAAAATATACTTAATAAGTTAAGAATAACCAGAAATCAACAGAAATCAAATCTAAGAAAAAAGTAATAACCTGAAAAATATATATATGGGTGAGGATTTCAATTCCATAGATAATTGGGTTGTCCTTGAACTTTTGGAAGGTTTAAGGGTCAATAGAGATGGACGCTATGTTAAGGTAGTTGGAATTTTGAAAGGTTCAAAGGTCAATATATGAGAGTCTTTTAGGGGGAGTTGGTTTGTTCTTGAATTTTGGGAGGTCTAATGGTTATTGACTTGGCTTTGAATTTTGGAAGGTTTAAGGGTTAATAGAAATGAATTGTTCCTTAACTTGGCTTTGAATTTTGAAAGGTTAAAGGTTAATAGATGATCGTTTCTTATGGAGAGTTTAATTTTGAAAGGTCTAAAGGTTAATAAAGACTAGACTATTAAATAATTAATGATGATGATAGTAATAGTTACGGAAATTAAAAATATATATAATTATGTTATTTTTCAAATTTTTATTAAATAAATTATTTAAATAAAAATAAAAAATAGACTAATGAAAGGTCTAATTATTTATTATTTAAATTATGTTAGTTATTTTTTGAGAGGTCTTGGCTTTGAACTTTGGAAGTTCTAAGGGTTAATAAAGACAAAATTGTCTCTTAGCTTGGCCTTGAAACTTTGAAAGGTTAAAGGGTTAATATATGGTTGTCTCTTATGGAGAGTTCAACTTTGAAAAATCTAAAGATCAATATATGGTAGTCTCTTATGGGGAGTTCAACTTTGAAAGGTTTAAAAGTCTAAAATTAAATAATTAATGAGGATGATAATAATAATTATGAAAGTTAAAAAAAATTATACTTATGTTAATTTTAAATTTTTTATTAAATAAATTATTTAAACAAAAATAATTATAAGAATTAAATTTATAATAATTTATATATGTAGAGTTCAACTTTGAAAAATCTAAAGATCAATATATGGTAGTCTCTTATGGGGAGTTCAACTTTGAAAGGTTTAAAAGTCTAAAATTAAATAATTAATGAGGATGATAATAATAATTATGAAAGTTAAAAAAAATTATACTTATGTTAATTTTAAAATTTTTATTAAATAAATTATTTAAACAAAAATAATTATAAGAATTAAATTTATAATAATTTATATATGTAAATTTTATGTTATTAAAATTGAAAATAATTAAGAAAAATTAAAAAAAAAAATAAGAAATTAACAAATTCAATTTGGTGAAAGTTATAATTTTTAATTAATAAGCACTTTAATTTAAAGATTAAATTTAAAAGTTTCACTATATTTTATATTTTAAAGTTATAATTTTTAATTGATGAGCACTTTAATTTAAAGATTAAATTTAAAAGTTTCATTGTATATTTTATATTTTAAAGTGAATCATATTTTTTTTTAAATCAATAATTATAATAAAGTTTAAATTTTAAAAAATTAATTTAATTTTAAAAAATAATTAAAAAGTTTTATTTATTTAGTTTTTTTTTCACTATTTTTTCTTACTCTAAATTGTTATTGAAAGATACTATTTAGTTTTATATTGATTGTTATTGAAAAATATTATTTGGTTTTATATTGTTTTTTGGCATGATATTATTTTGGTTGAAATTTAGTCATGAAGTGAGATCTAAAACTCTCTTTAGTATGTAAGGTCAAGACTTAGAGGCATCTTGCTGGAATGAAACATTGTCCCTTAAGGATCACCAATGGGTCATTTCACAGAGGTGATTTGCTGGAATGAAACTTTGTCTCTTACGGACTATTAATGGGCCATTTCACCCTAGTGATTTTTTTTTAAATAACTATGCATTTGCAAATAGTAGTCAATAATGATTGTCAATATCAATTTACAACTAAATTATAATAAGTTTTACCATATTGAAAAAAACTCTAAAAATAAAATACTAAGTGATGAGAATATCTACGTTTCCATAGCCTCAAAAAACACACAAGGTTGATTAATATGGCTACCTACTAAGGATGGAATTAGTATGATTACCTATAAGGATAAAATTTGACAGGTAAATCACCCCTTTTATCCATCAAATACTATTAAAAATTATTTGGGACTATCAACATCTTCTATAAACAATTGTCAAATTTGATATGTTGTTTGATTTTGAAATTCCAACCATGATACCCACACAAAATAAAAACAAAAATAATCAATTATTTTTATTTTGATGGACGATCTATTTCATTGACCCAGGAAGGATGCGACTTATCTTCACCTCTTTATGACTTGATCCGTATTTCAAAATGTGACTCATCTTGTAACTTATTGAATTTGTACACGTACTTCAACTTGTAATTCATTGATTTTGTGATGGTATGCCTGTCTTTCACAAAGATCTCTTCTTTAATGTATGAAGAGAGTGGGGTAGAAGGCCCATACCTTAACCACTAGATAAAAATATTAGGATGAGTTTTTCCAAATTTTATGGAACTATGAGGGGTATTCAAACTATGAAAATGTCAAAATGTCATGGTTTTGATGAGCTTAAGTCTTAAAGGTTTGTCTTATATTTTATATTATATTGTTAATAAAAGTTTTCCTTTAATTAATTAATTTTTTTTAAGTATATTTTTTTAGTAGAATAGTAAAGTAGCAAAGAGAAACATTTTACATCAATCAAAACTAGGATATTATTCAACTAATTTTATTAGAGCATGTTTTAATGAAAAATGACAAGGTTTAATTTAGGGTTTAATTTTGTTTAAAAACCTATATTTGATGAGGGGTTGATTTTTATTTTGTTTAACAAGGAATCTATTTGTGATTAACTAAGTAATAATTAAAATTGAAAAAAAAAAGTAAACAAAAGGTGGTTTATTAACATGCTTCTTTGGATCCTAGCTTAGAGTTTAAGTAATCTAGAATGCTAAAGGTAGATGTAAAAGAATTTAATGAAAGGTTTTACCTTTTCCCGTAACCAAAATGAAATTAATGATCAACGAGCATTAGAGTTCATTACCTCTTTACTTTGGTGATCAAGCAAAATAGAAGGAAAGATAGATGATTGATTCTCCTAATTGGATAAGAACATTTAAATATGTTAGATCTACATGAGCAATCTCCTAGAATTCAAGGGAAGAAACAAAGAGAGGACAACAAATACTAGGGAGAGATTGGCCTCCTTGGCATAATTGAAATCACTAGATTTCCCTGAAGAAACCCAAAGGTTCCCAGTCTCCACAAATATATGTACAAAGAAATGAAACAAGCAAACAATGCATGCAATAAACTCTACATTAAATGCAAGTATGAAAGTAGTCAATGATGTCCATGTCCCCTTTGTAGAAGGAAATCTCTTATCTCACAAGTTGGTGTTGAAGTGTTCCCTTGAGATGAAGGGATTGGAAGAAGACCATCAAAAATATGAATAGAGAGATGCTTAAAACTGCCATGAGATGCAATCTCCAAGCCCAAAAGCAAAGGCTTAGGAAGATCTAAACCAACAAGATAAGGTTATCAATAGCTACAATACCTCCTTGAGCAAGAAGGAGTCAATGGAAATGGAAAATTGTTCAATCCAAGAGCATGTGAGAAATATTATACATAAACTACTTTTCAAAAGCTTTAGATAAATATAAAATGCAATCCCAAAAGTGTTCAAGGCTTGGTTGTCCAAGGAGCTTAACGAGTGAGAAAGATAAACATTTTTTGAACTTCGTCACTATAGCCTTGAATAGATATATTATGATCAAATACCATAATAGTAGTCCTTATCATGCACAAGCCAATGGCATAGTGGATGTCTTCAATAATGTTTTGGACCACAGAATCACCAAAGTCTATGTAGTGAATTAGGATAACTAGGATGAGATAATACCAGTAGTTCTATGGGCCTACATAACAAGAGGTTGAAAAGAAAACATAGTTCATATTGGTTTAAAAAAGAAAGTAGTGGTGCATGTTGTGTTTATGGTTCCCACTTTATTTATATCTCAAGATGTAGACATGTCTAATGAGGAATAAATGGTTGAGAGGTTGGCAAGGTTGTTGTTCACGCAGAAGACAAGTTCTTTGCATAAATCCATCACACTATTGAAAAGGAAAGACAAAAGGCTTGGCATGATAGATGCATTAAGAATAAGCAATTTTCTAGAGGAAATATGGTCGTACTATATGATAGCAAGTTTCTAGGGTGCAAATCAACATGTGAACTAGGGTGCAGGTCAACATGGAAAAATTAAGAGATGTAGAGATCACTCTAATGTATCTAAGTGGATTGCCACCTTCCATTGGTGACAAGATACATTATGATGATCCTAAGACTATGGAAGAAACTATAAGAAGGGTGAAATGTTTATATGAGAAGCAAGGAGAGAAGCCTACTTTCTGGAAATCTTGGGAAGACAAGAAGAAATTCAAGATGGATCAGAGGAAGAAGGGAACTAAGCCACCCTTTTTCAGAAACAATCCTCAAGGACATCCATCATTTAGAGAGCCCAGGAAGGCTGAAGTGGGTGGACAAATGCCAAGACCTCCACCTATGGAATGTTGGGGTTGTAAAGGGAACCATAGGTATAGATATTTCCCCCACGGAAATGATAAAGTGAGATTGTCCACAATGTACAGTAGGATGAAAAAGTGGAGTACATGGGCAGTAGAATGCCAAGGATCTACGCACACCTGGACAACAAGCAAGTTGAATATCAGTCGCACATGATTGAAGTAGAAGGTATGATCAACAACCAACCAATTATTATTTTAATTGATTCAGGGGCTAGCCATAGTTATGTAGATCCTAGAGTGGTGGAAAGTTTGCAATTTTCAAGAAGAAAACATGAAAATTCTTGGTTAGTGCAACTGGCTACAGGAACCAAGAGAAAAGTCACTGAGTTAGTTAAGTCTTGTCCAATGGGCATGAATGGACTGAGCACAAAGGCTGAATTGAATGTTTTGCCTTTAGGTTCTTATGACTGTCTAATTGGGATGGATTGGTTGGACCAGTACCATGCCATCTTGGACTGTCGTAACAAGGCATTCACTTTCCTGGATGAGGAAGAAAATCGGAAAACAATCCAAGGAATTCCCAGAGTTGTTGCTATCAGAGAAATCTAAGCAATGCAACTGAAGAAGTGCTACAGGAAAGGTTGTCAATTATTTGCAACCCATGTGGAGGAAGCATCTAAGTATGAGGTCTCAAATGTCGAAGACCATGTGGTACTAAAAGATTTTGAAGATGTATTCTAGGAGGTACTCGGGTTACTCTCGAAGAGAGATATTGATTTTTCTGTATACTTGATGCCTGGAGTAGCTCCAGTATCAAAATCTCCTTACAGAATGAGTATGCCAAAGATGAAAGAGTTGCAATTGCATCTTGAAGAGCTTCTGAAGAAGGGGTATATACGCCCAAGCGTATCACCTTGGCGAGCCCCGATCCTGTTCGTGAAGAAGAAAGATGGGACGCTGATATTGTGTATTGATTTCAGAGAGTTGAAAAAAGTAACAGTGAAGAACAAATATCCTCTGTCGAGGATTGATGACCTCTTCGATCAGTTGAAGGATGCGAAGATATTTTCAAAGATAGACCTCAGGTCGGGATATCACCAGGTAAGGATAAAGGATGAAGATATCAGAAATATCGCCTTTAGAATAAGGTATGGTCATTACAAGTTCACAGTGGTGTCGTTTGGGATGTCGAACGCACCCTTTGTTTTTATGTGCCTAATGAATGGTGTATTCAGGGACTATCTAGACAAGTTTGTCATAGTCTTCCTAGATGACATTCTGGTGTATTTCAAGTTGGAGGAAGAGCATGAACAACATCTGAGGATGGTGTTGCAAGTGCTAAGAGAGCATCAATTGTATGCCAATTTGAGCAAATGCTCGTTTTATCAGGAGCAGATCCATTACTTATGGCATATTATTTCAAAGGATGGGATAGATGTACATCCTGAGAAGATTGAGGCCATTAGAGAATAGTTAGCACCAAAGAGAATGAAAGAAGTCATATACTTTATGGGTCTAGTTGGTTATTACAGAAGGTTTATTGCAAGGTTCTCGAGGATAGCTCACCCTATCACTTCCTTGCAAAGGAAAGAGCAGAAATCTCAATGGACGGAGGATTGTGAGAGAAGCTTCCAACAATTTAAGCAACTGTTAACCAGTGCTCCAATCCTAAGGATTGCATACCCAAATGAATATTTTTTGGTGTGCATAGACGCATGCAAAGAAGGCCTGGGAGGAGTCCTCAGTTAGAATGGATTCATAATTTGTTATAAATCCAGGAAGTTGAAAGAGCACGAAAGGAACTATGTAACTCGTGATTTGGAGTTGGAAGCCATAGTACACACTCTAAAGAAATGGAGGCATTAACTCATGGGAAGAAGGTTTGAACTGAAGACAGACCATAACAGTCTGAAGTATTTGTTTGATCATCCAACCTTGAATGCTAGGCAGAGTAGGTGGTTGTAGTTTCTCTGTGAGTACGATTTTGATATCAAGCATATCAAAGGGAAGGAGAATAAAGTGGTTGATGTACTCAGCAAGAGAGTACACGAATTACATGCTACAGTCATTAGCATGTACCGAACTGATATTAAAAGCAAAATTTTGGAAGCTGCAGATGAAGATTTGCAGTACAGGGATTTGGTACCAAAGCTACAACAAGGTGAGATGCCACAGAAAGTGGAAAATTATAAATTGGAAACTGACAGAACACTTTTGTACAAGAAAAGAATTTATATACCTAATGTCTAGGACTTGAAACTTATGATTTTGAATGAAATGCATAATGTGCCTTATGCAGGGCACCCTGGATATCAGAAAATTGTGGCAGCAGTCAAGATCCATTACTTTTGGCCAGGTATGAAGAAAGAGATTGATGAATACATCGCCAGATGTATGGAGTGCCAGAAGGTTAAAGCTGAGCACAAGCACCCAGCAGGGTTTCTGCAACCTTTACCCATTCCTGAGTGGAAGTGGGAAGTGGTGACAATGGATTTCATCACAGGATTGCCCAAAATAGGAAAGCAGCATGATTCAATCATGGTGGTAGTGGACAAGCTTACAAAAGCTACCCATTTTATTCCACTAAAGAATACTCACAAGGCAGCTAATGTTGTTGATATTTTTATGAGGGAAATAAAATGATTGCATAGTATTCCCAAGAAAATTGTGTCTAACAGAGACCCGAAATTTACCTCCAAGTTCTGGAAGGGGTTGTTCAAAGGATTCGGAACGAATCTAAATTTCAGTACAACCCATCATCCTGAGTCTAATGGGAAGACTGAGAGGCTGAACAAAGTAATAGAATACATTCTAAGGATGTATGTGATGGACAAACCATTGAAATGGGAAGACTACCTACATTTGGTATAATTCGCCTACAACAATGGGTATCAAGCATCGTTGAAGATGACCCCATTTGAAGCACTTTATGGCAGAAAGTGAAATACTCCAGTAAGTTGGGATAATCCAACTGATAGAGAAGTGGTTGGGCTAGAGTTGCTCAAGGAAATGGAAGAACAAATGTTGAAAATTAAGCAGAATTTGAAAGCTTCCCAAGACAAGAAGAAAATTTATGCTAATAAAAACATAACCCACAGAGAGTTTAAAGTGGGTGACCATGTTTTCCTTAAAGTAAAATCCAATAGAAGTTCCCTGAAGCTGGGAAGCTGCTCCAAGTTGGTAGCCGGATTTTGTGGGCCATTTGAAATCCTAGAAAGGATTGGGCCAGTTGCATATATGCTTGCATTACCTGCATCCATGACTATACATAATCTTTTTCATGTTTCATTGCTTAAGAAATATATACCTGATGCTAATCATGTTATCGATTGGAATGTGATTCAGGTGGATCAAGAAGGTGTCTTGCAAGTGCATCCTCTGTGCATATTGGACCGGAAAAACAAACAACTCCATAATCGATCCATAGGGCTTGTAAAGGTCCAGTGGACCTGGTATGGTCCTGAGGATGCGACATGGGAGCATGAGGATGCTATGTGGGTAGAATACCCGCATCTTTTTCAATATTTTGGAAATCTTTTTGATGTTGTGTAAAAGTTGCATTGAGGATGGTGCAAAAATAAGGGAGGGGATTGTAATACCCCAAAGACGTGCCCCAGTTATGTCTATGTATTGTAAACATGTTTTATAGGATAGTGATCCAAGTGTATATAAGTTGGTGGGCTTATGTGTTTATTAGACCGGAGAGCCTAGGAGTTAAAGGCCAGGAGCCTGTTTTTGTATATGTAATTATGCAGATCATTAATATAATATATAAACATCATTGTGTGCCGAACGACCATGAAGAAAGAGTGATGGGGGACTAAGCTTCCACGGAATGGGTAAGGGAAAGGGGGATGAAAGGTTGGAAGGGGGGCTAAGCTTGAGGGCTTAAGTCCTTGGGAATAATAATTTATTATTATTCCAATGTGGTGTGAAATGTATGATTTTATCCTAAGTCCTAGGAAAGGCAATGCATGTAGCTCCAAAGTGTGCAAAAGGGAACGCATACTTAATGGAGTGCATGCAGCTTCATGGGCGACATGTGTCGGCCCAGTCACATGTAATTTAACCCAATAATTGAGTCGTGATAGGGGTTCATCCTCCATTCTTGCGTCCGTTGTCTGAACCGTATGGCGTCTGCGTCTGATATCTACATACGCTCATACATTCCTAAAAACCAGAACCGTGAAGCCGACTGGTGTATTCCCATGAATCTCGTGGCCTTTATATTCGACCTTTGTATACCTCACCCAGATCTAAAACCCGAAACTGTGCGGTCATCCTGGGATGTTTTCCTGAGAAGTCGACGCATCCTTAGTCTGTACATGTTTTACCTCTGCATTGGACCTCTGCATAACCACGCACATCTGAGAAACCAATCGGGAGGGAAAGGTCGACTTATGTGTCCTGTGAACCCAGTTTTATCCACACTGTGAATCCGAGTTCGACCTTTGCATACCTCACGCAGCTCTGAAACACGAAAACATGAAGTCATCCTGTGATGTTTTCCTGAGAATTCGACACATCCTCAG
The DNA here is from genome assembly GCA_010110895.2 of Picea sitchensis. Classification (NCBI taxonomy): domain Eukaryota; kingdom Viridiplantae; phylum Streptophyta; class Pinopsida; order Pinales; family Pinaceae; genus Picea; species Picea sitchensis. The sequence continues at coordinate 43,061 of SNQJ01S0002871.1, forward strand.
TCTGTACCTGCTTTACTTCTGTGTTGGACCTCTGCATAACCATGCACATCTGAGAAACCAATCAAGAGGGAAAGGTCGACCTATGTGTCCTATGAACCCAAGTTTATCCACATTATAAATCCGAGTTTGTGCTTAACTGTTTGGGTTGTTGTCTTCTATGAAACTTGAGCATACTGTAATTGCATATGCCATGTGTGTTTTAACTATGGGTTGTTGTGGCCACGCAGTCCCTTGGCTGAGTGTGATTGGCTACCGTCATTTGTTCCTTGTTGAGCTTTATTGTTTTCCTCCTTGTGCTGGAATGAAGCTAAAGAAGCAGGTTTTCAGGCCTGTGTGCAACACTCTCTCCAGGTGAGAGAGGTGGTTATGGTTGAAGAAGCACGTTGTCAAGCCTATGAGCGACTCTCTCTAGGTGAGAGAGTGCGCGGAGGAAGTGAGAACTCTTGGAAGGGGTCCTGTAGCTTCCACAGAGCTCGGAGAATTCTGGTCCGACCTGTTGCTGAAGCCCAAGGCAAGGGAGGCTTAGCAGCCGAAGGACTGTCCTAGTGACAGTGAAGGTGTATACTCCTGGGGTGGGACAGGCATGTGGGGAATGAGAGTCTATGAGTAGTGGGCATAAGTGCATCCTGGGAGGGAATCCATCCTCATAAACTGTGTGTCTTCCTGTTGACCTTGCCTAGCCTAGGATTCCCTTTCCCAGTGGAGCTTAGTCCTAGATCGGGGATGACCTACTGCTAAGAGTGATGAGTAGCGCAGAATAAGGATGGGAGGTTCATGGAAGGTTTTCACGCATTTGGTGGTGTCATGCCAGTTTAAAAGATAAGTATTATTCTATACTTAATTTATATGTGATGCATGTCTATGTTTTGAAATGATATATTGTATTATGTTGCAAGTTTGAATTGTTTTTAATTCTATTTAAGTCTGAATGGCAGCAGTAACTCCATGTTAAAATGTATTAATTTGATTTAATGCATATTATATTTATGAGATTGTTTCGCATAGTAGCGTTGCCCGACAGAGGGGTTGATGGTCAGGGATGTTACAAGGGTGTTATCTAGAGTTTGTTCACTACTAACCTTAGAATATCCTCCTAGTATATTAAGGGAAATTCAAGGGAAGGTTCTTGAATAGTAACCTTCTAATAGCTTTGAGAAAAAGGGCTTGTTAAAAAAAATTCAAGAGAATGCATAACCAACACTAGAGAAGCAAAATTACACTTAAATGCATTCATAAAAAAAACCACAAGATAAAAAGAGACCACTTACTCAAGCAATTTTTCATTCATCAAAACCCTAGCAATGAATATCCATGAAGTAGCAAAACATCCACAAGCACGTCTTCTCCAAAATGTTTCTCTAACTAGCCATCTATGGCGTTTTTCATAAGAGAGAATGTAGAAGTATACAAGTAGTGATGTATCTCCACAAGTAGCAATGATTTACAAGTGAGAAGTTCTTCTCTTATTTATATGAGAGATATAGCACCCTTCTCACACAATAGAAGCCCTACAAACATAAAATAATTCCCTTATCTCTCATAAAACCTAGAGAAAATGCAACAATATATAAAAATACATGATACATGAGTGGATAGGTCACTAAGACCCATAACAATGCCTCCAAGATGAATTAAAGTATCTCAAACATTAAATCGTCCCACATGAATGTGCTCTCAATCTCACACATGTGCCATGTGTGGCCTCATGAGGTGGATGGCTCACTCCAAAATGACGCCTAGGGGATAAAAAGTGAAAAGTTTCCATGAAGGGGTGCAACATTTCATCTCCAAGTGGTTTTCATGTTCCCGAGAGGTGTGGCATCTCATCAAAAAGTGCCAAATCATCATCAAGAAGCCCAATATCCTCTCAAAGGTGCAACATTCCATCAAGTGGTATTAAATCACCATCACCATGCAACGTGCCATCATCAAAAGGCTCAAACTCATACCCCATGTATGCTAGGGTGTCTTGTCAAGGGAGACATGTCATCAAAAAGCTAAACATCCTCCTAGAAGTGTGGAATGACCTCTCTTAAGTGGTGGGGACAACCTCCATGAAAGTGTGCTTGTAACCCCTCAATATCGTCCAAAGGATCCAAGTGTCAATGAAGCATGTGACTATGTGAAATCCATCATCCGATGAGGGGTTCATGTAGTCTAATGCATCATGAATACCATCGGTAAGGTATACAATTCAAACACAACAAATAAAGTGAGTCGTGTCAATACAAAATCCATTAGATAGATCTCATAAAGTATCATCTTAAAACTTCTCACTAGCTTACATAGTTATACAATTTTCCAAGTTTAGGTTTGGGAGGATCATTATTACCCCCTATTAGGTGTGAAAGTATCCAAGATAAGACGTATTTCCCAAGGAACCCATCGAGGAGTATGTGCAATGGTATGTGGTATGGATTGGGGTTTACTTCATGGGTGGATGTCGTTGACATGCAAGGCCATGTATGGTGGTCATCTTGATGAGCTCCTTTTTAGAGGGAGCACTTATGCAATGAGGTACCCTTTCCTCAACACCATTGTAACACACTCGACCCCTAAATACCCTTTCCAGGGATGGGGCATCAAATTTTTGTTTTCCTAACTATCTCAAATCCTAATTACTGTCTCTCCATTGGCTACTGCTCACCATGAGCTTTCTAACAGTCACCACCACACTAAAATCTGAGCTCTAGTCTACCAGTTAACCCCTCCCGAAGTTATCCGAGTATCATTAGTTGGGGTCTTCGGTGTTCGGCACTGAACGCCCCTTTTATTACTCCCCAAAGTCTCAAAATCTCACCATGTGGCCTTGGCCATTCGGCAATCGACGTTCGATGTTTTGCATTGAACGCCCCTTTTTCGAAGTTCAGCATTCGATAATCAGTGATTGATGTCCTACATTTTCGGCGTTTCGGCAATCAACAATCGTCGTTGAAGGTTCGACGATTGTCATTGAATGTTCGACGATCAACGATTGATGTTGAAAATTCTTTTACCATACTATGCCCAAATATTCCGAGCTCTCGAAGTTATCTAGACTCCTGGAGTCCCGGACACGTCACCAGCCATGTTGGTCAGGAGGGCACGAACCAAAATCTAACACGCAATGAGGGCCAGAGGTGACAAATGTCCTCATTAGGGGTGACATGTGTCATTCTATAATAGGCATAAGGGGTCTGTAAATCAACCATATCTGGGTGACACATGGCACCTTAATGGTGGTTCCATGTCACCTTATCTTGTGCTGACAACCTTCCAAATCCTCCAATCTCATGGTCAAGATGCATCCATGTAGACCTTGGGATCTATGGCCTCTTTCGCTTCGCAACTTTGGCGTTCAGGGGTTTCATGGTGTAGTCTTCTCGTTACTCCCAAAGTAGGTCAAAGCCAAATCGACCATGGGGTAGATCCAACAATCATGAGTGGTCCCGAAGCTCCCTCAGATCAAAGGATTTCATTAATTCGTGACTTTAGAGATTATTGACACACTACACCTCCATTCCCATGAGGTGCCAAGTATTTGGACTAAAGGATCTAGCGCTAGGCATCCCCTATCTATCAACAACTGAGATTTACTCTATATTTCGTGACTTCGGGAGTCTTCACACTTTGAAGACTCTTGACCAAGTTCCTCTGGAGTCTCGAATCTCCAGACTAAGAGATCTCCTGCCACATGGACCAAACGGGTAATTGCCAGAGATGACACATGGCAAGGTGGAGAGGACATGTGACCCCTTCAGAGAGTGACATGTGTCACATGTTAATGTACCTATAGGGTCTGCGAAACACCCTAATCTAGGTGACACATGGCATGTTGATCGTGGGTCCACATCACCCTAGATGATGTCACTGGGTCACGTCACTTCAGACTAATATCCTTCTAACATCCCTCAGATATCACCATCGAAATCCGGCCACGTAGATCCATAGATCTATGGCTCCCATTACTTTGGGAATTTGGCATTCGGTAGTTTTTCCATGCAACCTCCTCGTGACTCCCGAAGTTGGTAAGAATTGGGATGACCATAGTCTAAATATGGTAATCAGGTTCTATCCATGTAGACCCACAGATCTACGGTTGTCGTGGGTTCGAGACTTTAGTCTTCGGCCCTTTGGGAGTTCCTCTTCCCGTTAACACAATGACTCAAAATTGTCGAAGTGCCTGATCCATATTTTAGGAGAAGAATGAAATGAATACAGATTATTAAAAGATGTTTAACACAGAATAACATAGATACAGTAAAACTGGTTTTCTATTCAATAAGGAAATAAGTTGAAACTGTAAAATGTAGTGGAAAACAAGCTTGCTGGAATGGTGGCAGCTTATCTCTGAGAAGAGATGTGACGGATACACTCATTCACAAGAAGATGGTTACAATGAGGATCTGAAGGCATTTTTACAATAAATGGGAATGTCAAAAACCCTAGACATCCAAAAACCTAACCCTAGGAGATGAAGCGCCAAAAGCCATGTGGGTCCTGTTTGGGTAAGTTAGTACATCAACTTCTCAGGGTCGTAACTTTTGCATACAATATCCGTTTTAGGCGCACGATAGCCCATTGGAAAGTTCTAACTGAGAAGAACAATTTTGAATAGCCCAAGTCAGTGCCTTTGGGAGTCACTTGGGCCCCAAATCCCCAAAATACGTCATTTAGGGCCTCAAAATGGCCCCGAAAGTTTGGAACCCAAAAACCTGCCAAGGTGGAAAACTATTTTTTAAGCCAGTGGAATAGGTGGGTGGCCACCAATATCCACCTGTATCAGTTTCACTCTCTGAACTGTGGGATCTAGAGACACATATACCTTCTGATGGATGGTCCCGATTTGCTTCGGACCTCAGGACTTCGAAGGATTTGTCTCCCTTACAACAAATACACAATTTTGTCGAACTTGCGAAGACTGAAGGAGTCGAGGAGTTAACACCTATGCTCCTTCTCCAAATCCAACGGTCATGATAGACCTTATATCCTCCCGAATGGATCTCATCCGCTCATCTTCCAAATGAAAGGATCTTCCCTTTTGAGACTTAAATCTCGCTATCCTTCCTGAGCTTCGTCAGTTCTGAAAGACTTAGGTGTCGGTGCGCACTTTGCGCTCTTTCTCCTGAACTTAACGGAATCCTTCTCCCAAGAGACTCAAGACATATGGGAGTGTTGACATGCATACAGGGAACTATAACCAAGGTCGACGAACTCACAGTTCATCTCCTTAAACTTGAGCCACTACATAGCTCGAGCATTTACGTGCACAAACTGTATAGATCCTTACTTGCTTAAATACACAATTAGGAAAATATAAAGGAACAAATTCTAATCATCAAGAAAACATGCACATACCTGAAACATTCATAGGATATCCAACTTTAATTTACATTTACAGTTCAAATATACATAATTTGAGAATACTCATCTATTTCAGATTGTAGCCAACGAACTAAATGTGGGTGTGCGCCTTTCCACCCAACCAAAGGCTAAGAGAAATTCACTCTTATCACTCTGGACACCCCCGTGCCAAGCCATGATATCACTAGGGAACTTTCACAGTTTCTCAAGGATTCCTTCTCAGTCACGGTCTCTGCGAGGTTTATCATATGCCTCGTCAACATCAAGCTCCCAGTCTCCTTCTTAGTTCACACTCTTCTGTAAGTTCTCAGAGATATTTTCTCTTGTTCTCTCCAGTAACCAGAAAAACTTATCAAGCTTTCAGTTCCTCCCCTCAACTGGATAGACTCATGCCCTCTCTCTTCCTGTGTGTCTTCTCTTGTCTTCTTCCCCCGTATTCCCCTCACCTTTATCCTCCTCAAGATGGTCATGGACCTGTCCTATTCCTTCTGTCAGAAGGAAACTCGGGTCAATCTGGGTCTGCATGACCTTGTGGTACTTCACGCTAACAACCTCTTGCCTCCTCAACCATACCATGCTTCCATTCATGGGGGTGGTTTATGGTTCAACCACCAATCCTTTTCTTATTAACTGATTTCTCCTTGGGGGTCAGGATGAGGTGTATCATTTCAGCAAGGAGAAATTTGGGTCATTTGACATAATGAACCCTATCCATAATTTTCCCATTTCTTTCCTCTAGTGATATCATGGAAAGTAATTTAAGGATTCACCCCCACAATCAATTATTGGTAATTCAAATAATAATACATTTACATTGTTCCCATGCCATAGCATGGTGACCATAATTAATGATTAATTACAAGCTAGGGGAAACAGGGGTATTACAATCCCCTCCCCCTTAAAAAGGAACATCGTCCTAAGTGTTCTTTCTCAGTAACAATGGTCATGCCTTTCTCATCCAACTTATTAAGAAGTATTGACCCTCTTTCTTGGTCGGGTCCTTTTTAGACTCTTGGCCTTCGTCACCTGTCTTTAATAACCTTGGACAACAAGCATATTAATCACAACTTTCATGTGTAAACATTTTACTATTGCATAAAATTCTAGAAAACTTCATAACTTAGCACAATACTCATTTGTGCAATTCGTGGATTCGTATCCACATGGATGTCTTGTTTTTATTGGCTCATTGTTTTTCCTGGACATACCCATTGTGTGCATGATCTCAATCAATAGTTTATAAGAATTATCAAGTCTCCTCTTCCTTGCGGTCACTCACCTTCCAGGCCAAGGCTCAAGCATCTCCTTCTCTATTATATAGTTCCTTGGGTGATCCATCTTGCATTTCCAAGGCTTTCTCGCACAAGAAGAATTTCATAAACTTCATTGAGCCTTATAGTTGAGGCGTCCCTCGGAATTTCTCTGTCGAGGCATCCCTTCATCTTTTTTTGCCACAACACAACATGTTCTAGGGCGATCATGGCTTACCACAGGGTTCTCATGTCTCAACAATAGAATCTTTCACACTTTCCAGCTTGAAATCCTTCATCTATCCTCCCTAGACAGATATTTTTCATCTCACTTGTATCATAGGTATACAAAATTATGGGAAATTATCATCAATTTCAAATTCATAATTTTCTTGCAAATCTGTTACCCACAAATTTCCACATTCCCCATTTATTTTCAGATATGTTCCACACAGGAACCAAATTCACAAGTATGGGACTCTCCTTCCCATATCAGTTTAGCTCAGCAGGAAATTGGTCTTCCTTATGGGCTTACAATACTTCAATATCCAAGACCCTTTTTCCTCCTTCAACTTCAACATTCATCAACCAAACAAATTGTTAGTTTTCATGCATATTATATTTTCAAACGATGCATACTAACAGTCCAAGTCATTTTCATTTATTCAAGGGTACAAATAAAAAGGGAAATATTATTATTTATGTAAGAATCCTTTCAACATACTAAATTTTCCAAGTACAATTCAAATATTAAATGACTTTAATCAATGTGCTAGTATTCATGGCCACATTCATACCCAATGCACCCTTGCATTGATTTTCAAGTTGCCACACTTGGTGACAAGCATTCTACTATGGTGTGTTGGAGTTTAACCAACCTCTTCAGCATATGGTTGATTCCTTGTTGTTCACTCTTACATTAGGACTATGCTTCCTGCTACATGTTGATCATGATCCCAGATCAACAAACATGAAACTAAATGTTTCTCTTGAATGCTCTCAAGCATTCTTCCTTCATTAGTAACTAGGGTGCCAACACTCATGGCCACCCAATTTTCTTTTTTCTTTAACACCTATACCATGTAAGTAAAATATTGGAAGGCACTCCTTCCCCAATGGAAAATTTGTTGTCTTCCATTTATGCAAACCTGCATTTCCTCGAATCAATTCCATGCAATGTGCTAACTGTGAGCACCTTTATTCCCCAATCTCCCTATATTGTTCATTCTACCCATGGTACCCTTTACTCATGCATTTTCTTGCAAGGATTACAACTCATCCTTGATTGGCATATACTTCCTCTCTCTTTTGTTCAGATTCTTCTATCCTGAATATTACCTCGCTTGGGTAGCAATAGCATACAACAACCACTCACAATTATTTTCATATCTTTAGGGTAATGAAATCCTTTCAGAAGCGATTCTTACCAAATTCTTCCATACCTTATGCCACATGGGTATGGACATTTTTATACCCGTCCTAGTTGCTAGCACCTTTTCTAATATTACCTCATCAATGGCGCTTTATGGGAACTTTTAAAGCCCCTTTAACAAAAAAAATTCAACCACCTTCTCATAGTCATCCTTTTCTTGAGGTTGTTCATCATGGGCAGTTGTCTTCCTCAACAGTTCCAATTTCTTTCTATAGATGGCATACATCATAAATATGTTATTCGTCATGTAAAATAAAAATTCAAGCATCATAGCTTTTAAATAAACAAAACAGTTTTCAGATATGTCCTAGCATATCTCTATGCACCTCATCACGTTATCCTTAATTCTTCCATGAGTGCAACACAAGCAATTCTCAATTGTTTCTATAGTCATACAACCATCATCGCTATGGTGTCAAACATTTACCTTTCATCAGAACACTGGTTTCTCGTCCTAGAGAAAACATAAAATAAAACAAGAAAGGAGTTAAGAGATCTTCCTTTTTCCAACTCCTACATAGTCTGGGACCTTCAGTCCAACTGGGTTATTTTCCAAGGCCTCACTGCCTTTGTTTAATATGGCTTCAACCAAGCCTATTCATTCAAACTCACTCACTTACTTATTCTCCTTTATCCAGTTGTACTTATTCTTCATAGCTGCTCATCTAAGACCTACAATTCTATAAGCAATTCAGATTTCTTAGGGTGGAAAGAGTGTTCCTCCTTTTTCCTTGAGCATCCTTGGTTAGGCTTACCCTAACTCTTAGGATACATCAACATGTTTTAATATAAAACCTTTTTTTCATAAGGAGCCATGACCCTGTGCACGATGCACCTTACCATTTGGTTATCAAAATGGCCTACACTCGTTGGTTAGCTTTCCACTCATATATTTTGTTTTAGAATGTAATCCATGATTTCTTATATAAGTAGGCTTGTAGCCCACTACTCAATTCTCAACAGTCATTAAGGTTGTGACTCAGTTCTCCTGACAATGTCTTCACATAGTTCTTCCATAGGGAACTCCTTCAACATGCAACTTCCTTATTGAATATCCTTCTCTATCTGTGATGACCTCAACCTTGAATTAGCTTCAGTTGTTTACCAAATATTCCATAAGGAATATAAACATGCATTTTTTTATGCATCCAGATTATTTGTCCACACATATTCCTTGTTTTTCTAACTTACATCCATGATGCACTTAACCACATGCATAATCATAAATCACTTAACTTATGATTGTTCACAATTGTTCTCATGCAGTCCTCAAAGGATTAATCTTGTTGCCTTTTTTCATGACAATAGAGCATCCTTGCTCATTTACTCTTTCATCTTTTTATACTAGCCTTTCCTGAGGGAATGGAACACATTCCCCTCAAGCTACCATTCAAAACCAATCTTCCATGACTCCTCAAAATAGAGTCGGCCATGCATCAATGGTATTCATTCAATCTTGGCAAGTGTAATTCTTGCCTTACATATCGCTCATCAAGGAAACCATATTATGCCTTTGGTATACATATATTCTTACATCATACATGTGTGTCACTTGCACATTTAATATCATTCATACCTAGTTGGTATTAATATCAGGATTTATATCAAGAAGCTTCACAATGCATTAATTCCATGCACTCAATCCTATACACACCTAGCCCGAACATACATCATGTAATCTCATTTCTTGCACCCTTTCCATGTCATACATGCACATGGACATATCATACTTCAAGATCCTTCTCCCAAGGATCTTACTGTTATTCTCAAGAAAAGTTCCATAGAGATACTCAACACTGAGCTTCCATCTCATTTGGGAGCTTGCAGTCACTCACATGTTATCAACATGGCCAGTTTAACAGACATAATCATAACTATGTCCCTCTTCTGTATTACAACAACCAGCAAGAAATTATTCTTGCCTCTGGTGTTATAAGATGACTCAATAGCCTAGAAATATTATCTAATCAAATCCAATTGTTCCCCAAGGAAACAAGACAGCTTATCAAGCTTCTCTTTCATGCCTCAAACCATTCTTGGTCAACATATTTCTACAAGAGAATCTTTTCCTAAACTCCCTCTTATAGCTATCTTAGTATACCAAGCTATTTCGATATGGTTATCATCCACCTCTAGATGTCAATCTGACCCATTGGGCTTCTATAAGTGCCCCAACACTTCCTTTACCACATTCAGGATCAACATTTAATCAACCATTTTACCTCATTTATAATAAATTTTAATGTCTAACAACATTTGGACTATTCCCTTAAAGCCCAGATACACTTTCGAGTTATGTTACTTACTAAGTATTCTAGTTCAGAACTCCAGAGTATCTTTAGGTCATAATCAATCTTAACCATTACACCTAGAATTCTTCCTTCTGTTCAGCAACAATCAAGGACAAAGGTCACTCTCCTCCTCCCACAAAATTCTGGCATACTAGTTTCCTATCCACCAATCAAGGGAGGTTGTTGTGATTTCTCACTCAATCACTCGATATTTCTACAACTTTGTTTATCAACTTGATTAGAAAAACCATGCCCAATAATTCTTGTACCCGGAAACAAAAAATTGTTTCTCAGTTCCCTTCAAAACCCGAGAGCTGCGCATGCTCTCCCTTTTCAGAGAATGGTCACCAGACTCATTCCTCTGATCATGAGGGGTTATACCCATCTACAAGGTTTAATCCTTCATTAAAGTAGTAATTATTATTGTTATTGATCATTTCAATGAACTTGTGTAGATAACTTCCATATGATAGTGGTACTCTCAACAGGCTCATGTTATCCTAGCCTTTCAATTGTTCTCCGACCTATCCAGGCTTGTGTCTGAATCATTCTCTGCTAGATAGGGTAGGGTAGTACGCCCTCTCCCTTGATTTGTTTTTTCTAATAATACTTTTATGTGAATCGTGCATGAGCCCAAGCAGGACAAGGGTTGTTTCCATGCTCTGATACCAATTTGTAACACACCCAACCCCTAAATACTATTTCTAGGGATAAGGCATCAATTATTTTTCCTAACCATCTCAAATCCTAATTTCGGGCTCTCCATTGGCTACTGCTCACCACGAGCTTTCTAATGTTCGCCACCACACTAAAATATGAGCTCTGGTCTGCAATTTATCACATTTTGAATTTATTCAGACATCATTAGTTGGGGTCTTCGACATTCGGCCTTGAACGCCCCTTTTCTTACTCCTCGGAGTCTCAAAATCTCGCCATGTGGCCTTGGCCATTCGACAATCAACGTTCGATGTTTTGCGTTGAACGTCCCTTTTTTCAGCATTCAACATTCGACAAAAGGTGATCGACATCCTATGTTTTCAACGTTTCAGCAATCGATGATCGTCGTTGAATGTTCGGCGATCGACGATCGAAATTGAAAATTATTTTACCATACTATGCCCAAATCTTCCGAACTCCCGAAGTTATCCAGACTCTCGGAGTCTCGGAAACATCACCAACCACGTTGGCTAGGCGGGCATGAACCAGAAGCTGACACATGGCAAGGGCCATGGGTGACATGTGTCCTCATTAGGGGTGACACATGTCATTCTCTAATAGGCATAAGGGGTCTATAAATCAATGATATAAGGGTGACATGTGGCACCTTAGTTGTGGTTCCACATTCACCTAGGATGATGTCAGTAAGCCACGTCAATGCGAGATGACAACCTTCCAAACCCTCATATCTCACAGTTAAGATGCATCCATGTAGACCTCGGGATCTATGGCCTCTGTTTCTTCACAACTTCAACATTCAGGGGTTTCATGGTGTAGTCCTCTCCTTACTCCAGGAGTAGGTCAAAGTTGAATTGACCATGGGGTAGATCCAACGGTCACAAGTGGTCCCGAATCTCCCTAAGATCGATGACTCTCGTTAATTAGTGACTTCAGAACTTATCGAAACACCACACCTCTATTCCCACGGGGTGCCAAGTCTCTGAACTAAAGGATTTGGCGCCACGCATCCCCTATTTGTCAATGACTGAGATTTACCCCATCATTCGCGACTTTAGGAGTCTTCACACTTTGAAGACTCTTGGCCAAGTTCCTCCGGAGTGTCGAATCTTTGGACTATGAGATATCCTACCATGTGGACCAAACAAGTAATTGCCATAGATGATGTGTGGTAAGGCAGAGAGGACATGTGGCCCCTTCGGAGGGTGACACGTGTCACGTGTTAATGGACCAATAGGGTGTACGAAATGTCTAAATCTAGGTGACATGTGGCATGTGTTAATGGACCTATAGGGTGTATGAAACGCCTGAATCCTGGTGACATGTGGCACGTTGATCGTGGGTCCAAATCACCATGGATGATGTCACTAGGTCATGTCACTCCAGAATGATATCCTTCTAACATCCCACAGATCTCATTGTCGATATCTGGCCACGTATATCCATAGATCTATGGCTCCCGTTACTTCGGTAATTCGACATTTAGGAGTTTTTCTATGCAACCTCCTCGTGACTCCCATAGTTGGTCAATGTTGGGATGACCATAGTCTAAATATGACGGTCAGGTTCTATCCACGTAGACCCACAGATCTGTGGTTGTCGTGGCTTCGGGACTTCGATCTTTGACCCTTTGGGAGTTCCTCTTCCTATTAACACAACGGCTCAAAACTGTTGAAGTGCCACTCTCTGAACCGTGGGATCTGACAACACATATACTATCCAATGGACGGTCTCGATTCGCTTCGGACTTTGGGGACTTAAGAGGATTCGTCTCCCTTACGACGAATACACAATTTCGATGAACTCACAAAGACTGAAGGATTTGAGGAGTTAACACCTATGCTCCTTCTCCAAATCCAACAGTCATGACAAACCTTGGATCCTCCCGAACAGATCTTGTCTACTCATCTTCCAAACGAAAGGATCTTCTCTTTAGAGACTTAAATCTCGCTATCCTTCTGAGCTTCGTCAGTTCTAAAAGACTTAGGCGTTGGCGCGTGCTTTGCGCTCTTTCTCCTGAGTTTAACAGACTCCTTCTCCCAGGAGACTCAAAATAGATGGGAGTGTTGCATGCATACAGGGAACTATAACCAAGGTCGACGAACTCAAAGTTCATCTGCTTAAACTTGAGCCACTACAGGGCTCGAGCATTTACGTGCACAAACTATATAGTTCCTTACTTTCTTAAATACACAATCGAGAAAAGATAAAGGAACACAGTCTAATCATCAAGCAAACATGTACATACCTGAAACATTCATAGGATATCCAACTTTAATTTATAGTTACAGTTCAAATATACAGGATATGAGAATACTTATCTATTTCAGATTGTAGCCAACGAACTGACTGTGGGTGTGTGCCTTTCCACCCAACCATAGGCTCAGAGGCATTCACTCTTAGTACTCTGGCCACCCCCATTCCAAGCCATGATATCACTAGGTAACTTTCGTAGTTTCTCAGGGATTCCTTCTTAATCACGGTCTCTGCGAGGTTTATCAGATGCCTCCTCAACACCAAGCTCGCAGTCTTCTGCTCAGTTCGCGCTCTTCTCTAAGTTCTCATAGATATTTTCTCTTATTCTCTCCAGTAACTAGAACAACTTATCAAGATTTCAGTTCCTCTCCTGAGCTGAAGAGCTTCACACCCTCTCTCTTCCCTGCGTGTATTCTCTCGTCTACTTCCCCCATATTACCCTCACCTTTCTCCTCCTCGGGATGGTCATGGAACTGTCATGTTCCTTCTGTGAGAAGGAAACTCAGGTCAGTCTGGGTCTGCAGGACTCGATGGTACTTCGGGCTGACAACCTCTTGGCTCCTCAGCCAGACCATGCTTCCATTCATGGGGGTGGTTGATGGTTCAACCACCAGTCCTTTTCTTATTAACTGATTTCTCCTTGGGGGTTAGGATGAGGCGTATCATTTCAGCAAGGAGAAATTTGGGTCATTTGGCATAATGAACCCTCTCCATAATTTTCCCATTTCTTTCCTCTAGTGATATCATGGCCAATACTTTAAGGCTTCACCCCCACAGTCAGTTATTGGAAATTCAAACAATAATACATTTACATTGTTCCCATGCCATAGCATGGTGACCATAATTAATGATTAATTACAAGTTGGGGGAAACGTGGGTATTACAACTGTGTCTTTTCAAACCCCTATTTTCCTTTCTCTTTATTGCTTCAACCTTTTTTTACTTTTGAGATTTGATTTGCTAAGTCCTTCTGTTAGATATGCATTCATTGCATAGGACTTGGGGTGACGACCTCTTAGTGAGGGGGTAGAGCTCATGCTTAATTTCTTTCTTGGTTTTTAAGACCTTATTTTTCTTGTTTGTTTCTTTTCCTTGCATTTTGAATTAGGGTTTTTTTATCTTTGTATATCAATTTTTTATAAAGTTGCATCAACCACAGGTATGCAAGCCCCTTCTTCTCATGGGATTATGAAGCATGAACATTTTTGGGATACATATAACAACCAACCCAAAATAAAGAACAATTGGAATATGTTATGTATGGTAAGGGATATGGACACATTACCCCTATTAAGCCCCACAGTAGTACAACTTTTCCCAAGAGTGACAACACTTGACTAGGAGATGATGATGACCACCAAGATGGAACAAGGAAAAAAGTATAAATTCAAAGCATAATGATTCATTATCCAATTCAATCCATGATCACCATTTTCATGCCCAAAACATTGGCATTATCACTCGATATGAAGTGTTAGAATTGTTATTGCACAAGTTGTAGGTTGGGAAAATCCTTGACCCAACCACCAAAATGGAAAAAACTAAGGGATATTATACCCAATGTCACCTCGAGATAGGTCCCTCACTTCAAGGGTGACTAGGTCACTCTAGGGAGGTGATCTCGGTGACCCTGGGGGGATTGATATGGATGGGAGGGAAAGAAGAGAAGTATCTTGCTAAAGGTTAATGATGGAAAAGGAAATATGGCTCTGATGACTCGTTTTCGGGTGGTTTAAGGTTGCCAAGTCTTTGGATGCCCACAAAGGGTGTGTGTACCTGCCCAAGACACAAGAAAAGACACACTTCCATATGGTATATTAGGTGCACAAATAATTTAATCTTGTTTTCCCTAAATTGTAGTGATCAAACAATGTTAATTATCATCAATATAATGATAACAAAAGCTTCAAATTAAAGTTGCTACAAGTTCAATTAATCATGCAAATAGATGAAGCAACATTGAATAGTCTAGCTTGCACAAACAGTATGAAACTTGAGCACTCAAACAAGGTTGTTACAAAACATTTATGCAATAAAAATTATCAGCCTTATGGCTATAGCATACAATGCCTTACAACAACAAAATTATCCAATGAAACTTTCCCAAAAGCTTCCCAAAAAGTGCGCTATAGAAGGTAAAATAAGACGACAAAAATTTAGCTTAAGTCTAGGGTTAGTTTGTGAGATATCAGGGTTAGAACAGTTAGGGTTTATGCAACCTTATGGATGTAAGGTTAGTTGTTAACAACAACAATAATTGTTTGGAGAAAGAGGAAGCCTCAAGGAGGCAAGGATGCTAGTAGCATCAAGTATACAATCCAAGCGAGAGAGCTTCAAAAGGTGAAATTGTTATGTTTACCAATGCAAAAACTTTATATCTCCAATGCAAATTTGAAAAAATGATTAGTGCCTTACTATTGGGTGTATGGGGTCAACGAAAAAGATGGCTTGGCTAAGCTCTTGCGAGTGTACTCCCTTGTAATTCCCAAATTTAGGTAAGTCAATCTAGGAGATGCCAAGAGGGTGTATGCCCTTGTAATTCTATTGGCACAACCTTGAAAAGTATTTGACCTTGAGAAGTGAAACTTGGATGAAAATGCTTGCTCTACAAAGCCCTAAGGGTGTAATCCCTTTTACTTCCTAGGGTTTGCAAAACAAACCAAGGTGACCTTGGAGGGTGTACACTCTTACAGTTCTCCAAGACACCTTGTAAAAATTGACCTTTCTTGAACAAGAAAACAAACCTTGGGGAGGGTGTATGCCCTTATACTCCTCCAAGGGTTTTAACCAACAACAATCATGGAAAGAGCAAGACAAAAGACAATAAATGAATTTTTTCCCTTACCAATTCCACAAGAAGTTAGATCAAACCCTAATCTTCCAAGTTAAGTCCATCCACATGCATAAGAAAGAATCTCCAAGCATAGCGCATCACTTTTCACCATCAATAGCAAGAACAAACAATAACAATGTGCCAAAGAGAGAAAATCCTCCAAGGATAGCGAAAATTTCATCCAAAGACCTCTCACAATGGGAGAGTTATATGATGAAATGAGATCTTATGATCTCTATTTATACAAAATGTCTCCAAAATAGTTTGTACACATAATATTAGGGTAAACCACAAGACTAGGGGTCAACAACCCTAATCTTGCCTCTTTTACAAAATAACATTAAACAATTCATTTTAAAATGTACTTTTACACATAAAGAAACCCTAATTCAAGGTGATGCCACCCCTTTAGGGGACGTTTTGGCACTAGGAACAAGTCATTGGTGTTGGAGGAGTGTAGTTAGGCTTCCCAAAGCCACATGTCAAGCATCCAAGTCACTTTAGTCATGGTCAAACCCTCATTCTCCTCAAAACGTCCATGATGTGTCAATGCGTAAGCTCACCACCAAACCCTAGCCCCCCTAGGTGATGCCATAATCCTTAAGATGACGTTTTGCCTCTCCTAGGAAAAATGTTTGGCATATAGGGGCTAGGTTATGTTGTCCAAGTCATCTTCTAAGCCTCCAAAGTCATTTTCAATTTTAAGTTTAAAGAGGAATATATCATCTTGAATGTCCCAACACTGAACACCTTTTATCAAAACCCTTTTTCAACCTCCTTTTAATAGAGGATAGGTAAAGATTGCTTGTAAAGCAATCATGGAAACCCTAGCTTTTCCATCCTTTATTTTCCCATTCAACTAAAATTATACTAACATAAAAAGATAAGTTTTTAATTTTTAAATTGTGAATAATTAATGGTTTTTGAATCTACTCAATTATATTTCAGATTTATCAAAATATGCTTTCACCCTAAAGCTTATAATTATAAAAATTAATAATATTACAAAACTGCAAAAAAAACAATTCTTTTACATTATGAAACATTTTTTTTTATTTTTTACATAACACATCATTCAAAATAAATAACACTTCATTCAAAATAAATAAATGAATAAAAAATATATAATCAAGACAGAACTATAATCTCTAATCATAACAAACAAATTCACTTTAAAACCCAAAATAAAATTTGGAGTAAGAATAACATAAAAGAATGCATTTTCGTTTCATGCAACCATAATTACTCTAATGTTAAGAGTTAAACCCAATCTCCAATGAAATTAACCAACCCTATTTACATCTTCTCAACCATATGAGATAAGATGTTTTAACAGATACAGCTATGAAATGTTGATGTCCTTCTATGTTTGGATCTTTGAATTGTTTCCCAAATTGCAAAAAAGCCATTGAATGATAACTGAATAATATACTGATGTTGATAGATAAATCTTTGACTGTATTTTAAGTTTACATTTCTGAATTGAGATATGTTTGACTGTGTTTTCATGTTTATGTCTTATTATATGATTATTTAAAAAAATTAAATATTATATTGTTGAAATTGTTAATATAGGATGGTAATGTTTAAATAAATATTGTCAATTAGGTTTAAATTTCTGAATTGAGAAATGTTTGACTGTATTTTTATGTTTAAGTTTTTAAATTGAAAATTAGGTTTTTGTCTTATTATATGATTATTTAGAAAAAATAAATATTATATTGTTGATATAGGATGGTAATGTTTAAATAAATATTGTTAATTAGGTTTAAATCAGGGGGTTGCGAGGAGGAATGATTATCTTCCTTCATATTTTAATATTTAAGTTAAATATTAGCATTTTTTGCCAAATTTCTTTTGAGTGTTTGTTGGGCACTACTCAATTTCATCAGAGATTGATATCAACTCTTTATTCATAGATCATGATCAATTTGTTCACATTGTTTGTAAGAGTTATCAACTCTTTATTCATAGATCATGATCAATTTGTTCACATTGTTTGTAAGAGTTAATCAGAAGTTTACAAGTCTCAACAAATCATGATCATTATGTTATTAAAATAGGTTAAAATAGACATAAAAGACTGATATCTCATTAACATAACTGTGGATTGGTTAAAATGAAATGCTACCTCCTCTTAAACAAAACTCTTAAACAAAATAGCATTACATTAACAAGTGTAAATACCTGCTCACAAAACTGAATTGAAATCTCCAACCTTTAAAAATAAGCTTAATTTGCATTAAACATGTATAATGCACATCAGTGCACATTAAACTTCCTTCATCTCTATTCATAAATACAGCTCTTGCACATGTTTTCCTCATAGAAAAACGCTGAGACAAAGTTTACAGAATTTCAGCACAAATGATTAGGGTCTGCAAGTGACATAAGGTATAGTCACATCCATTTATTCACAACGAGAGTGTGTCTGACCACATCTGTAACATTTTTCCATTTGGAACTCTCCCACTGATCGCCCTTCACATTCAAATACAAAAATTTCAGTCACTGCAAGTCCAAACATATTCCATAGATACTACTTCATAAGATTTTGGACAGTTTTCCTTTTGCCATTAAATAGTAAAATGAGGACTAAGACTGATTCAAAACCTTCCATACTTATAAGACTTTGGACAGTTTTCCTTTTTTTCCAATAAATAGTAAAATAAGTACTGAAACTGATTCAAAACCTTCCATACTTATAAACCAAGAAATTTAAGATTATTTTGTTCAGCATGAACAAAATACTGAACAAGGGTTGTGATTCAAAACCTTCCATACTTATAAACCCAGAAATTTAAGATTATTTTGTTGAGCTTGAACAAAATACTGAACAAGGGTTGTGCTACAGTAATCTGGGATTTAGATTTAGATTAGGGCCAGTTTGTACCTACTTAATAAGAATCTCAAGTTATTTTATTTTATTTTGCTATTAAATGGGTATATAACGCAAAACTGGTTCAAAACGTTCAGTATATAACGCAAGAAAGTCAAGATTAGGGACACAGTATACCTTTTGTGTAATAAGAAGATGAGCCTCCAAGTAGAATTGTTGCACAGTAGACTCGACTGATACAACTTCCAATTGCAATTCTCTTAACCGCTCGAGCAGGACGATCATGAGACTCGTTGGGCTCGAAAGTGGGTCGATCTGAACATTTATTCTCATGTCTACTTGATTGGGGATTTTCTTGGATTGCTCCAAAACAACTTCATCACTGCTATAAACAAATGTTCCATGTTGCTCTTCAAGTCTCTGATCAGAACTGGTACACCCATTTTTCTTTGAAATGTTTACTCTCAACGATTCTGCCAGGGCACGATTTGTTTGCTCGAGCTCCTCCACTCGGTGCTTCAATTCACTCATATACTTGGAAGTATTTGAGAGTACTGAATATTTATCTTTCTGTCACAGATTTGAGATTTTAACCTCTCAGGAATGTTAACCATTATAGATATAAAGCCAAAAAAAAAAATCAATAAAGCCCTAGTGCTCAGTATTCTAATACTTAGTTCAGGAAGAGAGGAATTCTAAGGTTAGATAGTGGATGCCACGAGATTTAGAGAATTGTTTCTTCGGGAATTTGATAACCCATCTAGACATATGATGGATCTGTGCTGGTGATTGAAAAAAAAATAGTGTAACAATTGAAAAATTATAATACCTTGGAATCATGAGGTAGGAGAGAATGCAGTAACGAGAAATAATGTTTGATTTTGACTCTCCTGTTACGCTCTGCAATCATATGGAGAAAGGCGGCTTTGTTTTGAAGAGGGGCATTGAATTCATGCTGCTCTCGGATATTGGCAGCATGACTTAACCTCTGCAACTCTCTTCTGTTCTCGTCGATTATTTTGAGAAACTTGAAGCATCTTTTCATTGAATTCTCTCTGCCAGTTTTAACATAGAGAGAGAGGGCAGGTCTTAAGTACGAGCCGAATGCAGTCTGCCTGTACAACGTAGTACTCTCGGGTGCCTGTGGATGGCTATGGCCATGAAAGATATTGCCGTGATCTAACTGGTCAAATTCATCCATATCTTCAGACGAATTGGAATACCATGAAATTTCAGTGGTACTGTAAAGGGGAAGCTGGTCCATTATACACATTGAATCTGCATTGATATCTCTGCTATCTTCAATTTGTCCATCTGGTTGAATCAACATACCAGAGTCACCAGTGTTCGTGTAAATCGCTGGAAGTACAAGAGTCCCATTAAAATTCCCCTCTAAATCCCAAGCATCATTAATTTCCATGGTTGTATATGAAACAGTTTCTGAAAATGAAAAGTATACTCCTAATGAAAAAAGGATTAACTAAACATGATCTGCAGAGAAAGAAATCAAATCTCAAATTGTAATAACCTGAATTCTATATGCATCTCTATTTATATGTTTCATGGAAGATGCATTTAGAAATTCTTGAATGTGAGGACCTCAAATCCATAAACATTGGGTATGGTAGGACTGGGCTTTTTCTTGAATTTTGAAAGGTATGAGGTTCCACAGAGACGGCGTAATAGAAGAATTGATGATTATAATTGTGATGGTGATGGAATTTAAGAAATTAAAAAAATAATAAATAAATAAATTATTTTTTAGTGGTTAAAAAGTTATTATTTTACTTAATGGATAAGTGTTTGAATTAAAAAATAATTTTTAAAAGTTTTAATGTATTTTTTAAACGATTTATGAAAAAATTAAAATTTATAATAAAGTTTTAATTATTAAAAAAAAAAATTATTTTTATTCTAAATTATAAATGGGTTATTATTTGGTTTTATATTTTTTTTTAAGAAAATATGTAAATGTTCAAATCCATAGGCATTTTGATCATAAATCATTTAAAAAAAACGTGATATTTTTAATAACAATGCATTGGTAAATAGTAACCAATAATAATTATCAATATAAATATTAATATGATCTCTTTAATAACTATGTATTGGCAAATAGTAATCAATAATAATTATCAATTTTTTTTTTCCTCTCAAAAAAGAGCTTAATTTTATTCATACGGAGAGACAAAATTACATTTTGTAGGTGTTATTTAGCACATTTGTGAGCATGTAGAAAGTGTGATGGTTTGCACCAGAAAAGGTTTATCTGTTGATATCTGAGCAAATCAGAGGTTGGTATACCGTTTGCTTCCCGAAGTTGTTCAGTGCTATGTATAGAGTAATTAAATATTACAAAAATTTGTTTTCCTAGAAAAATAGGAATATATAGTGTTGTTGTCTAATAGACATAGAGATACAGTTTTGTATATTTATCGTGTTGTGGAGATTGTATGATCTTCAATGAAAGGCCTATGGTAGTATCTCTATTCTGTATCTTCTTTTTTTTCTGTGAAGTGCTATTGGACAAAATTTAAGATGAGCCCATCTTTGGACAGTTGATCTGCTATTGTATTCATGCTCCTGTAGACATGTTGAAGAGAGAAGGAGTCAAAAGTATTCAGCAGCATGTGTGTCTCTCTTAATATGGGTTGTAAAAAGATGTTGTGACAGTGTTGTCTTTTTTGTGCCCATTTTATTACAGTCATAGAATCCCCAAATATTTGTAAAGCCTTCAAATGTAATTCTTTTGATAGTTTGAGAAGTAGGAGGAGCCTCATCAGTTCTGCGAAGTTGTTGGTGCCATTCCCAAGTCCCAATTTTATCTTGAAGGAGTGAGTGTCTGAAAGGTGAAGGTAGATGCCTCCCCCATAGAGAGAGTTTTGTGTTGCCTCGTCGAAGAAATCCCAAGTTGTGGAGTGCTTTATGGGTGGAGAGGGTGGGAGAAGATATTTGTGAGTAGTCTTTTCCTTGGGGAGTTGATCAAGTATGGTGAGACTTTGGGCTGCTACTATTTATGGTGCCAAGTATTTTTCCTGAAATATAGTTTTATTCTGGGCTATCCAAATTCCCCAATTTATTAGTAGTGGCAGAGATTTTTGTGGGTTTTGTGGGGTAACATTTAGCCAGTTCTTCCAGGTGGAGTCAAGTGTATTTCCATTCCAGGTAAGGATTTTTTGTAAGATGAGTGCTTCTTCTTTCCATACTTTTTTATTGTAAGTGCAGTTGATGAGTAGATGGTGAATAGTTTCTGAATCCCTTTTGCATAATGTGCACCATCCTAGTCCTTCGATTTGGCAATTCTGCATTTTGTCCCAAGTTGGGACCTTATTTGATAATGTTGTCCACATGAAGAGCTTTGTTTTCAATGGTGTTTTTAGTTTCCAAAGTCTCCTCCACCACCAGTGTGGTTCTTCTCATAGGAGGTCGACACTAAGGGTTGTGTATCATATTTTTGGTGTGTACACACCATGAGGGGATTTTTTCCAGACCAGCTCGTCTTCACTATCCGTGAGTCTTATGTTTGACCTCTTGAGTGCAAAAAGATAGATTTCCCGTTGTTTTTTTAATTCACCATTTATCCCAAGGGTCTCCGCTCTAAGCCAGCCTTGGTGCCAAATGTTTGTAGTGCCCGGGTCTGCGATTTGAGAGAGTTTGAAAAGTCCCTATGCATGTAGGTGGTCTTGAAGTTCCTGTGAGAGTGTGTGGGCAATCCCACTGCCTGGCCAAGGATTTGAGCCAAGACGTATTTTTTCTCCTTTTCCAATTTTCCAGGCTAGACCATCCCCAATTACATGGAAGGACTTGATGATGGTTGTTATCACCAGAATTTCGTTTGCAAATGGTTACAGGAATCCATCATATTCAGTTGTCGTTCCGTTGGTGGAGACGACACATACTTGTGTTGAGGGATGGATGAGCGGTGGTGCTCTGTGGTATGTCCCTAGCAAGGATGGGTCTAGTTTTTCTGTGCGTCCCTCCTTGAGGCACCCACCTCTTGGACAGGATCCGGCCCGTGACCCATTTCTTAGGCCAAAAATCTAAATGTCGCACTTTGACCGAGGTACCTAGTGACCAAATTTTAGGACATCTACCCAGGTGGAAATTGTGGGCTGCAATTGCACCTTGATCGTATTTTGTGTGGCTATTGGGAAATATCACCATCTCTTTCAAGATATGCACCCTCTACCCCTCATTATAACTGATTACTTCATCCTTCACTAGTTCCTTTTTCGGTGGCTTCAGACCCCACTATTGAGTGTTATTGGAAGGTCCAGTGTTATTTGAGACGAAGGACGTTACGTCTTTTAAGACACAAGTATTTATTTTCTTTGTTATCCCACGTGGACAAAATCCACCTACCCACATGTATGCTTCTTTATCAATTGATTTATGTATGTTGTGCGTGTGATTACATACGATTATGAGATATATTGTGAAGGTCCAAATTAGACAAAGTCTCTTGTTCATTAATTACTCTCATCACCATTTGCACACATCCACTTTGTTATTCAGACATCATAGGGGACCCACAGAATCCCTGTCGTTCCAGACGCTTGCTAAATCTCCCTCCCATTCTAGGGGGAGTTCCTAGTCTTTCCAACTCATCGGCCATACTTTCCCACACCCCTGTGAGTGCTACTATCTTGGGATCAACTTTTCTTGGTTCCACTTCCCAAGGTCAAGCATCCCCACACTCTCCTTTACACGGAAGTGGGGGGCCAACTTCTTCTCAAGGGGGAAGTACAAACCCGCCTAGTCCCCCTCAAGGATCAAGTACACAAAACACTCACACTATGGCTGGAACTAATCCTTCGCCACCACCTCAGATGCCATACTTGGCTTCCCTCAACATACTGGATCTGACTAAACTCACCAATGATCCTATATTGCACGACCCCACATGGCCTGCAATGCCTACCAAACTGCCTTAAGACATCCCCAAGTTTGAAGGAAGACCAGGAGATGATCCCGTCAACCATATCATGACCTTTCACTTATGGTGCTCTTCAAACAACATCATGGACAATTCTGTCTGATTAAGGTTATTTCAACATACACTCACTGGCCCATCAACTAAGTGGTATGTAGAATAAAAATCTGGATCCCATGTGACCTTTGAGTCCTTGGCCAAATCATTCTTGACCTTCTTTCAACTACCAATTCGTCATGACAATGGCCTCGAACTACTCTTGGAATTTAAACAAACCCCCGCCATGCACATCGCTGACCACATTCATGAATGGTGTTGGCGATGTATTCTATGCAAAGTTGAAGCTACTCCACAACAATGTCTCAATTGGTTCCTCAAATCACTTGTTTCCCTCTTTGCCAAAGACATGGCCACCACCTTCCCCCAGTTTGAAGAAGAAGCCATTAGCAAGGCCCAACAGTTTGAACTCATTTACTCATAGTTAGGGTACTTGGATACGGTCCTACTTGATGCCCTGAGACCCGTTCCATTCGACCAGGACAAACTTGGGATGTCTCACTCAGTAGATGGATTGATTGGTACCACTACACACCACAATTCAAGTCCCCAACAACCACCAATGTATGGCACACCTCAATATCCACCAGAATATGGTGGACCCCCTTATTATAATCGCCCCCCTTATCCACAAACATACCCCTTAACCTTTCCTCCACCCACTAGCGGATCACCGCCAGCACCCACAATACACCCCGCGGCCCAACCTAGTTCTGGTACCCCCTCTACCTCTGCTTACACCCTAAACACTAGTGAAAGTGTCACGCCTTCCTATACATCCTGTGGATCATTACCACAGAATAATCC